>JARFIZ010000396.1:600000-1133500 GCA_036325965.1 Sinopyrophorus schimmeli
TCCGTTTTCTTTGTTTGTAATTTTCGAGAATGACGATCGTTTGTTTTTAGTCGTTTTCTCCATCATAAATCGATATTAAAAAATTAATGGAGTTTTCCAATAACTAAAGTAATCAAGTAGATACATATCTAAATCGAGTTAAAAAAAACTATCCTTTACAATTTTTTTTTTTTAAGTATGTAATAAGGGCACGTGGAAAAGATAATTATTTTCTTAACATTACTGCATAAAATATAGAATTGGAAAAAACCATCAAACAATATAATCGTTTTCTACATTGCTTCTAGGATTTACTTGGTAAATATAATCAAATAATTTCAAAAATGTCAAATAATTAAATGAACTAAAAAAACAGTTAGAAGTTATACTTTTTTGTCGTTCCTAAAATTAATAAAATCACATATTATGTAGCGTACCTGCACGGAGAGAAGATAATGCTAATTCTTACTATGTAGCATTATTACCATGTAGGTAATATATAATATATAATATATCTCTAAAAATATTTATTAAACATACCTAATAATTATTCTTATTTTTTATGGTAAAACAGGCCAGGCAGCATGGGAATGATATTCATGCTACAGAGGCATAATTCTCATGCAACATGGTAATGGTTCCCATGTTACATAGAAGAAATTAAAATTTTTAAAACTTGCTGTCATCTTACAATAGAAGTTATGATAATTATAGAGGTTATTCTTAACTCATACATTGGCCACGCTAACAACAACAGCAACACTTATATTTACATAGGAATGCTTCCTATGCAACACAAGACTCATGACTATTCTCGCATGGCTCTATTTCCTATGCTACAAAGTAATATTTACTATAGGTACAGATAGCTACTACGTAACATGGTAGAAATTACCAGGTAGAATGGTAATGAGTCTCATGCTACGTAGTAAAGTATCGCATTTTTTTAAAGATAGGTCTGGTTACCATACTACATTGTAATAATTACCATGTTACATAGTGAGAATTACCATTCTTTTCGCTCCGTGTGGCGTATGTGTATAGCTAGACCAGCGGTAGTGAACCTATAGCATTCGTATCACAAGTGGCACGTATAAATATTATTTAGCACGTTATTAATTTCTATATTGTATTTTCATTTTATAGCAAAAAACTAAAAAAAATTGTCAGTTTAAGAAAGGACTCGGAAGCAATTGAAAATGATCGGTTATGGGACACAATCTAAAAGAAGGCAAAATAAATAAGAACTTAATATGCCATTCCCAAAATCTATAACTAATCTATAACAGAAGCAACTGCTGTACTACGAGGGTTGCTTTTTATAGTTCTGGCCTAATAATAAAAAAATCAAATATTGATGATCGAAATGGATTTATTGTTTTTCAAAATAATCTCCATAAAGATCACTACACTTTCGCATGCGTTTAAACCAATTTTCGAAGTCTGTTTTCCACTCCGATTGAGGTAAATCCAAAATATGCGTTTTGAATGCATCGACTGCGTCTTCGGGTGTCTGAAATCGTTGACCACGTAATTTGTTTTTGATGTACGCGAATAAAAAAAAGTCATTAGGTGCCAAATCAGGGCTGTATGGCGAGTGGCAAATCAATTCAATGATTGACTTGTCAAATATTCTTCGTTTGAGCCGATGTCATGATGAAGAATCATCCGACGGTGGTTGTTCGTATTCCTTATTTCACTGAAGACTTCGGGCAAACAAATGTTTGTGTACCGTTCAAAATTGACTGTCCTTCATTGTTCTAATGGCACTGCCGCTACGTGACCAGTAATAGGGCAGAAACAGGCAACCATTTGTTGCGATGTGTTTTTGAGCGTTTGTCAGATTATGTGGGATAGAACATGAACAAATCTTTTTTACGTCCAAATGACCATGCAATATCTTATTGTTAATTTTCATAATATTTCCCAAAAATGTCTCAATTTCATGGTATGTCACATGATGATCTTACTTTATCAGTTCGCGCATAGCATCGATGTTTTTGAGTATAATAACTGATTTTGGACGACATTAACCAAAATAGCCATAGAGCAAACGAGGGCCACAATTAAATTTGTTATATCAGTTTTTTAGAGTGCTGTAGTGTAGTGCTTTTTTTAGCATATAAAGAGTTAAGTTCCTCTATACACTCTTGTCGTGATAATCTACGTCGATTGTTATGAAAAATAATCGCACGAAAATGTTCACGAATTAATTTCATTTTTTCGCTCAGATATGTTTTTAGTTTAGGGGAGAAGGGAGTCAATTGAACCACGGGGCAATTAAACCAGTGGGCTTAAAAAATTGAAAAAATCAAAAAAATGAGTCGTCCTCTCAAAATTGGTTTCGCATATGCGACAGCTTGGTTTGCACAAAATTTCAAATCATTATTATAATTTAATCTTTCAATATCGAGTTTTCGTGTTTTTTAGTATGTCAAAGTTGTTTTTCAGCTCTCGACAATTTTTTTTTATAATATTGTAATTTTCATTTATAGTGACAAAATTTTAATTGTAATGTCTTTATACATGCATATTATTTAAATTCTCTATCGATTCTTTGCAAAATAGTTCTTTTAATAATTTATTTTACACTAATTACTACAAAATCGTCATATGGGGTCAATTGAACCATCAATTTCGGGGGCGATTGAACCACTGTGAGCATCAGACTTGCGCGCGCATCTCGGCTTACAAATGAAAATATTCACAGGAATAAAAATGTAGCGTTTGTTGTTGTAATGTTCAATCAACAGAAAATTTAACTTCCAGCCAAAATAATTTTCAGCTGAACGTATTGTCTCCAAATGATGGCAACAACGGTATTCTACACGACAAAACTAATTAAATACAAGAAGCTCTTATTTTTACTCCCTCACTAATACGTCCTTTACTTAAAGCTACACCTAGTCAAAATACTAGAAAGGGTCGTGTACGAGGCAAAACTGCAATATACACTGATACTCTTGAAAAATTAGAAATTGAAAGGAAAATCAGTGATATTAAAAGACCAAAAAAAATGAATTTAACTGAAAAGCAAAAGAAAGTTAAAAAAACTTTCAAAAAATAATAATTTTGTCGATAAAAGTTTGTGAAAGTATTGATTATTATGATATATAATATAATAGGTTTCATCAAAAATAAGTAATATAAGGTTAAAGATTAAATAAATAATAATATCTTTATTGAAAATATTTGTTTTTATGTTAGGCACTGTTGGTTCAATCGACCCCGATTAATGGTTCAATTGCTCCCACGTGGGGGACGATTGAACCATTCGGCGCCGTTGCACAATTGAATATTTATTGGAAATATTTATTATTTGTTGACTAATTCACATGTCGAAAATGATAATGGATAAAATAAACTATTGTTCCATGAAAAAAAAAATTATTATTTTGGTTTTATTCATTGAAAAAAAAATTCTTGAACATTTTTTGGTTTAATTGACCCCTTTCTCCCCTATTGTAAACAACATAAATCGCGTTCAAATCATAAAATGCTATTATGAAGGTAATGCTAAAAAACTTTCTAATAGAAACGCCAGATGGCGCCTAAATCATTCAGTGTTGCCAAGGCGAGAAATATAAATAATAACCTTCGTATCTATTTTTCTTCAATTTATGTTTGCGAGTTTTTCGGATATAAATTTCATAAAAGGTAGTTATTGAAATACGCTGACCGATGAATCCAGCGCGGTAATTACATTCCTTAAAGCTACGACTTGTGAACCCAATAAACAACATTTGGTATCCAAAAAACAGCAACAAAAATCTCATTAATAAAAGTTATAATTAGTATTGACTTTTATAGTGCAAAATGTATTTCATTAAAGTGCTTCGTTTATCAACAAAAAACTGAGCCAATTACGATTGCAGGTCATCATCATTAATAAAAATTTTATTATTTAAGGAGTTTTGCAAAGATCAAAATAAATGGTAATCTAATAGTACAAGGTTAGGACTACATGATGGATGTGACATCACTTCCCAACCAAGCTCCAATCATTTATGACGAATCACTAAAAATGTGTGAGGTCGAGCATTGTCATGGTGGAATATTGTTTTTTTACGATTAGACAATTGTGGCATTAATTCCATTTTTTAATTCCACCCGTTGTGATAGTAAACATTTAAATTAATCATTTGGTTTCTTGAAAGCAGCTTAAAATACACAACACCTTTCTGATCTTACCAAATAAGAAACCGGTCCTTTTATTTGATGGAATTGAGCTTTTGATGTGAATGTGCCAGTTCATCAACGTGTAAACCATGATTATTTTAAATTAATGTTACTGTAGACAACCCACCAGTAATGATTATTTTAAAAAGAGATCGGTTTCGTTATGTTTGACATGTATGTAGTATATCACAAATTGTTCGTTGTGTCTGATGAATCTTTTTCAATGCATGTGGAAGTAAAAAATATCCAAAACGGTATTTTTTAAACAAATTCTGACACGTGCGTTCTGTTAAGCAGTCATCATCATACACTTCACCTTAGTGCTTGTAAGTTTTAGCAGCTTTTTTGCCTTTACAAAAATAAAAACCAAAATATGATGAAAATGTTCGTTTTGCCACTTAACTAACAAATTTAAGATAATTCAAATTACCCTAACGGCGACTATCGGTTTGTAATCAACTATTATCACAGATAAAAAAATTAGAGAATTGTTTAAAGGAAATGATATCAAAATGATCTGTATTACAAAAACGAATACATATCTACAATATTCAGAAAATTGCAAAACATTATTTTTAAATTTACTTGCAAACCTATTTTTTTCCAGTTTTTGAAAAAATTTGTACAGGAAAAATGACTTCCAATTTTATAATGCAGATATGGTCAAAATAAAAACTTGGAAAATTTAGAACAACGTCCCTTTTAAAGTATAAAACTTTATTTAAAAATAGTTCCATATTCCAGGCCACCTGCAATTGTGTCTCAAAACATTAATAGAACTGCTTGTAATATTTAAATCTTAAGATTTTTTCAAAATTAATTTTAAATATGCAGAGAACATAAAACAATCAGATAATTGCACAATAAAACTTTTCAACATTAATGAAAAGATGGTATAATTTAATTCTGATTCATTGCAAATTAATTAATAAGCACTTATTTATTAATGATCATTTTCAGTTAACGAGCCATTAAAGCTTTTACGACGTGTGCATGTACGCTCGTTGTTGTAGCTATTTTTTAAAATAATTTATCAATTAATTGTCAGAAAAGCAAAGAAATCATTTAAATATGTAAATCATTTCTGGAATATCCGATAAAACACCTTAGGCATAATAATTGAAAATTTTATGCAATTTTAAAGAAATATTAAGACATTAACTTTCATTTAAACGAAAGTAAAAAAATGCAAAACAATGCCATTAACAACTTGAATTGTTTTATCAGTACGTATGTACTCTCAATAAGAGTAGCATAAAATGTTAACATTGAACGCTTTGATCTGTAATACGCTTAAGAAGTATAAGGTTAAATATCACAAGCTTAAGATATCGACGATAACAATCTATGTCATAAAGTATCTGAATCACGATAGGCCTCATACTTATTACGCCAGAATGAACTTTTAGTTAATAGCTCGTGGTTATTAGCAGAAATTTTGCACCGAACGATATTAAGTTTCCGTCGCTCTTCCAATGATGGAACGTATACGAAGAAGGTGAAGTGGATGAGCCATGTTGAAATTTAAGAAAACGGTTTTCGGTTTTATTATGCAAGAAAACGCTATAAGCTTAGAAAGAAAGGCTGTTGTTAGAGTGCATAATAATGGGTTAGGTTTCTCATAAATAAATTAAACAATCAAGGTTATCCGAAACTGGTCTCCTAAAGCCACATTTCCTGGTCGCGACCATGCAATTGTGGTGGAAATAAGTATTAATCGTTTTTATAAACATATAATTCCATATTTTCCATGTACGTATGTTAAAGATTACTACTATTTCGTGCACTAAAATAAAATTTTACTATTGTTATTGTTATTTGTCGTTTAAATTAAAATTCAGTAAGTAGTGCATTTTGCAGCTGCTCGCGATCCAATAAAACTGAGCAAAGCGGGTCTTCTTTATGTTAATTTAATTATCCAAATAAATTGATATTGGCGAGTCGCTTTTTCGAATAGTACGTTCGTTTTTAATGGAAAACGGGAAAGAAGCTTTTAATTAGCATAGGGGTCTTAAAGCAATTATTATTTCAGTAACATTTGCATAATGAATTAACAAAAAGGGTTTTCAATTAATAATTAGTGCTTTAGATACCCACATTTTCGCTTCGGTCCGATTCCAAGTATGAAGTTAAGTATTGTGTAATTATGAGCGAACCTCTTGCTTTAATCTTTATGAACTTGAAAACGAACAAATAGTAACAACCATCAAATTCTAAAAGTATGAGATCACATGCTGTAATATTATTTAAAACGAAGATTGTACAGCAGATATAAAAATTTTAATTTATTTGTTTGACTGTTCGTTTGACCTACTTTATTTAAAACACGCTTTAAATTTAAATACCGGTATTTGCAAATTGCATTACATCGTAATTCCTTCTAATACGGTTTCCTTCACTAAAATAAGTTGAGCAATAGTAAAAAGTAGTAATATTTTGTATTAAGCTCTCTTATACTTTACGTATATTTCGAAAGTTTAATTAAAATTGAAACTATAATTGTTGTAGATAACACTTTCAAAATAAAAATAAAAATTTTCTTATTAAAAGAGTGAGGTAGAAATATTATCGTCTTATTCATATTAGCATGGTGTTCTTTGCCGGTTTTAACAACTTAAAATGTTTAGATTGTTGTGAAATATTTAGAAGATTCGTGATAATCAGCACGTTGTGTGAGATTTTTCTGTTTTATAGTTATGTTTTTAGTTGAGTTGATAGTTAAACGTTTAATACAAATAAAAAAATAAGTTAACTGACCTAAATAAAGTTTATGTTATCTTTTATACCTATAAAATTTTAAAAATTAAAATAAAATGAAAAACATTTAAAAAATACAATATCTTTAAATTACCTATTTCGCATTTCAACTAGCGTTATAATTTTGCAAGGATCAACAACAATATGCGAATTGAATAATATATTGAAATAAGGAGTAATTATGTATGATTAATATTTTTGAACAAACATATTTCCACTCAGATGGAGAGAGATAAATGATAAAAGTCCTAAGAGAAACTTCAATAGATCGATTTTTTAAATAATAATTGTCTACCTCTGAATTTTTATTGATTTAAGATTAAGGAAACAAAATTTAATACAAATCAACATGATTTTTATTGCTCTTTAATCTATGAAGGGTTTATTACCTCATCTATTGTATTTTTTTGGTATTTTAAACGTTTTTCTTTTTGTTGAACTAGTTATAATTAACATAAAAAAGTTTTAGTTATTGTCATATTTGAGTTTTATAAAACAGGAGTTTGTACAATGGTATTAGAAATTTGAACAAAAATTGGGACTATTTTTTTAGTTAATTGTTTTTAATACTTACCTATATTTAAAGACATCGACTAATTTTTAATTTAGAAACTACACGGAGAAAAAAATATTGTCAAAATGACCATACGTATCGCTATTTTAGCTTTACCTAGTATAGTCATCTTTCACAGATATACTCCGTATAGCTAATTTAGCTATACGGAGTTTCCTTATTGCGGATCGTCAAAGTAACGATACGTATTATTGTTTAAGACATTCAAACGATTCTTGTCATGGTGATTTAACGGTTATGTACGGAGAACAAAATATCGTCAAAATCCTCAAATGGATTATACAGTTACCTACACGAGGGAAACTGCACACGTTCACGAGAGTTCTGCGTTGAACGCTTGAATCTAATAAATGGATCCTTATTATAAGTATAATATGTAGCGCTGTTTTGATGTTACTTTCAACTGTCAAATTAACTTATAAATGTCGTTAAATTAGCAAATCAAATCGTTGTTCTGACAAAACGGCAATTGAGTATACGTTAGATAGTTATTTTGACGATATTTTTTTCTCCGTGTACAAATCAAAAAAATGTTTCATAATAAAGAGGACCAATATTTTTTCTTATGAAACATAACTGTCATTTAAAAACTTTAAACTATTGAAAACTTTATATTATTTTACATAGCATCTGAAATTTGATATACCTATATTTTATTTTTACAAAAGTATAGGTACCTATAATTAAAACTCCATTAATTCTTTATTTGTAATTTAAGATAGTTTTACAAGTGTTGTAGCTTTAAAATCTTTACCATTATAGCACAAGATTACAAACTCTTTATCGTTATAATAAGAAAAGAGTCTTACATGAATTTCAAAGAAATCTTACTCGTTTTTGTAAAATTTGAAAATTATATAAATCTGGTTGTGATGTCAAAATCTTTTCCACTAATTTTTTTTTATAGGTCTTTACTATATAAATAAAAAAATACGTTTTGTGTAGCGACAAAATAATACCTTTGTTATGTCTATCAAGATTATTCGGACCAACAAATTATCGTGTGCGATATGGCAGTAGCTAAGTAAAACAAAATATAATTTATTAAGGTTTTAGCCAACACATTTTTAAATCGTATTGCATTGACCTAATATGGATTAGAATTATAAATCTTAATCCATATTAGGTCAGTAGTTATTCTCTGTTTTAAAAAAACTATGTATTGTCGTATACGAGCTGTTCGTTATGGGAGCTTTTACTGAATCACGTTGATACTCTTGCAGAAAATCCACAAGTTTTCCGGTCGGTAAATTGTAACGATCCTAACGTAAATTTTTAAGTATTCTCACGGTTATTAATTAATTTGAATACATAATCATTTATCTCTCCATATTACCCATGTTTCCTTATTATTTTGTCAAAAGAAGAAAGTAATTAATTTCTTTTTATACGGCGTGTCACACAAATAAGTACTGAAATTTAACCCACTTATAAATGACCCTAAATTAAACAAAAACATGCCCCAAGTCAAGTGGCCTTATAGGTAATATTTTTGAGTTATGGTATCGTAAACTTTAATTTAAAAAAAAATGTGAGATAAAAACCTTATTATTTAAAAAATTTCGAAAATTATTGTTCGGTTCTGGTTTTCGTTTCAGCAAAAATTACGTTTTATATTAATTTTTGACTCAGTTTTAGTTCGAAACTCTTGCTTTAAATGGTAAATACGGTATCATCAGAAGATTAAAACGCGATGTGGAACAAAGTGGCGTTTGATCGGAAATGAGATTAAGTAACTCGACAGTAAATGCTGCTTATGAACATGTTTAACAACCCTAAATATACTGAAAGAATGAAATATGAATATAAATTTTAATTCGACTTTTTTGCCGTTCACATTAATAATAATGAAACGGAGTTATGATTGTAAATATGAAGAATTTGAGTATAGAATTGATACAAGTTTCAACTACACTAGGAGCTCTTCGAGATATAGTCTTCTTCTTCTTCTTCTTCTTAGCCTTTTTCTTTACATCCAGTGTCGGATATAGGCCTCCCCTTTCGTTTTCCATTTTTCTCGGTTTTGTGTCTCTCTTGCCCATGTGAGCCCGACTGTATGCTTTAGGTCATCTTTCCACCTTGTCTGAGGTCTACCTCTTGATCTTTTTCCCAGCCAGGGTCTCCATTCTTGTATTTTCTTATTCCATCGGTCGTCAGATTGCCTCATAGTATGTCCGGCCCATCTCCATTTTAGGCTTGCTATATGTTCTTTTACATCAATTACTTTTGTTTTTTCTCTAATGTGTTCATTCCGTATCTTATCTTTTATCTTTATATGCAGCATCTGACGTTCCATTGCTCTCTGCGTTTTAGCTAATTTATCCATTATGCCTTTAGTCAATGTCCAGGTTTGTGCTGCGTAGGTAAGAACGGGTAATACGCATTGATTATATACATTTCTTCTTAGCCTTAGAGGAATTTTTTTGTTAGTTAGGATGTTTCGTTGTTTTCTGAATGCCCCCCATGCCAGTCTAATTCTTCTTTCTATTTCTGCAATTTGATTAGGTTTTCCGCACTGTACCACCTGTCCCAGATATATATATTCTTTTACATATTCGAGTGTTTTACTCCCTATCTTTATGTCCGGTGGGTTATGGTCATTCGTCATGGCTTTTGTTTTCTTTTCATTTAGTTGTAGTCCCACTCTCTCGGATTTTTCCCTGAGATCGTTTAACATTTTTTGGATGTCTTCTATGTTGTCCGATATTAAAACAACATCATCGGCGTATCTTAAGTGATGTAGTCTCTCTCCGTTTATATTAATTCCTGTATTATCCCAGTCCATCTCTTTAAAGATCTCTTCCAATGCGGCATTAAATAGTTTAGGACTCATGGGATCGCCTTGGCGTACCCTCGTTTTATAGGTATGAGTTTCGTTGTTTCATGCGCTGCTATTGTCATTTTCGTACTATTATAGATCGATCTTATTAGCTGTGTATATCTATAGTCTATTCTATTGTTGTTCAGAGCTTTTCTACTGCCCAGGTTTCAATACTATCAAATGCCTTCTGATAGTCTATGAATATTAAATAAAGCGTTAGATTATATTCTGTAGCTTTTTCTATAAGCGTTCTAATCGTTAGCAGATGGTCACTGGTACTAAAGTTCTTTCTGAAACCTGCCTGTTCTATCGGTTGGTTATCTTCCAGTTTGTTTTCTAATCTGTTGATAATTAATCTAGTAAATAGCTTATATATCTGCGACAATAGTGATATTGGTCGATAGTTATCTAATATTTTCTTGTCACCTTTTTTGAACAATAGGATTGTTACGGCATTATTCCAACTGCTTGGTATTTGACCTTCATCCAAACACTTATTTAGCAGTAATTTTAGAGTTTCTATGACTGTTTCATCACCTTCCTTTATTAACTCAACCAGTACTTCATCTGCGCCTGGAGCTTTGTTATTTTTCATGCTTTTCAGAGCTGCTATAATTTCTTCTCCTGTTATATCTGGTATTTCCTCAGAGTTGACATTGAGAACTTTTCTTTTTACCTTTTCTTTCATCTCTTCTGGAATAACATTTTTATAGTCAGTATTTGTCATATCCTTCAGTCACAAAATACCCAACATGTACTGATGGACTAATCAAATTTTTATTACACAAAAGTAAACAAACTAAAATAAATGAGTTCTTTAAATAAGATACTTTAAACCTAATATTAATATAGATATGTAGATGTATTACAATACCTACATATTATGTAGCAACTATAAATACGAGGTGCGGCTATTAAATAACGCAACTGACGCTGCTACAGAAGAAATACGCATGCGTAAAACGTCAGGAAACAGACAGCTGTGTAGCATGAAACCTTCTCTTTCAAATGCAGCGCTTCTTGCTTCTGTGAATAAAGCTATATAGCCGTAGCCTTGGTTCGTATTAGAGTTGTTTTTCTGTTTTGCCAAAAATATGTTAAGTGTAACAATAGAATGAATTGTTGTGAAATATCACATGAAACTTGGAGAAACCACTATTGAAACTTATAATTTATATAAGGAAGTGTATGGCAATTAATGTTTATTGCATGCACGTGTTTTTGAGTGGTTTAGCGCCCGGGTTGCTCTTCAACGTCAAATTAGATGACAATATCGAAAAAATCAATAATCTGGTTCTATTTAACCGTCTGTTAAGTATTTGTGTGATTGCTAAAACTATGGGAATTAACAAAGAATCTGTACGGAAAATTTTATATACCAATTTGAACATTCAAAATGTGTGTGCCAAATGGTGCCTAAAATTTTCACGTTTGAACAACAAGAATTTCGCAAAAACGTTTGTACTAACATTTTGAATGCCATTGAAAATGGCCCAAACTTATTGGAAAAGATAATAACATGTGCCGAAACGTGGTTTTTTACTTAGAATCCTGAAATGAATGCTCAACTTCACCGAGAGCCAAAAATACTCAAATGACCAAATTAAAATTTAAAGTAATGCTGACAGTAGAAGACTTCCAGCAATGTTTCGAACAATGAGAGATTCGCATTGTGCGTTGTAGGGATAGAGAAGGGGTAAAAGTAATAATAAGAAAATATGTATGAAATAAAAATAAAATGTTTTACAGCGTCAGTCTTATTATTTAATAGCCACACCTCGTATGTATGTATGAAGGTATATGTACATTAATAAAAAGAATGGATTTTTAGTATTTATCGTTTATTGCGAACTTCGCTTATAGCGAACCGTTTTTGTCAGTCACTTGAGCTTTGTTACAAATGGGCTTTACTGTACTTCTAATACATTGAACATTAATATTTATTATAAAATTTTTCAATTTTTAAAAACTTATTCAGTGTATTACTTGATGTTGTATTTAGTTTGTCCAGAGTGTACCTACCTAATGCAGTGCCAGCGCTACCATAAAGCAAAGTAGGCGAGAGTCTGGATCACAAAACTACATACAATTAGATTAAAAACAAAGAATTGGAATATTTAGTTTTGATTGTAGATAATAACGAAGTATTTGGTACGTTTTTTAATAATCTTGTATAATTTTAAGACGCAGTTTATAAGCTTAGTTATATACGTCGTGAAATAACTAAGCGCCGGCACTGATTTATTGATAAAGTAGAATAATGATCCGTATTAAATATTTATAAAATAAAATAAATCAGACATTTGGTTAGTCAAATTTAAATACGAACCATCGAAGATTCGACATTCGTGTTTAATGCAAGTCTTACTAATGCATACTTACTTTTACCAATCGTAGTAAATAATGCTTCCGACAAGAAAATAGCTTACTTCATCCAACATAAACTATTGTAACTGTGGTTATTGAAATATTTAAAATATCGATATCATGAATAATTGATGGATTCAAAACAGAAAGAACCTATTTCACATGCAACAAGAATTCGTCAATACAATTTTTAAACAGAAGTTTGTTTAAATAGAAATAAAATTGGATGCTTTAATATTATGCGGGTCTATAATTCAAGAATTCTTTTTGTTTTCTGCAATCACGCTATTTGTTTTAAACATCGTCGCTGGAGGTTGTTCTAAATGTAATACTATGCATTTCTGTAGATTGCTTTCTGAAATAAATACTACGTAACTTATCCAGTTTTTAGACCAAGGACATAGTTCCATATTAGTTTATTTATGTACTAATAAAATTCTTAATATCTTTTAAATATAAAAAAAAAAATCGACACGAAAACAAAATAAATTCTGAATCAAAACATTATAATTTGAATCAGAAATCTTTCAAAGATTCGTTTCTATTGCAACATACAACGAATGCTTTTTGAAGTTATACTTCTTTTGGCGAAGAGAATAAAATTTTACCAGGCGACGGAAGTTGCGCGCGCACATTTATTGGAAATTACACAGTTGATGTTAGCCGTTTAAGAAAGTAAATTAATTATTGTGAATCATGCTTAAACCGGATTGTGTACATTGGATCACAAAGTGACACATTCCGATCTCGGGACGATGAAGCGCGGTGTTCCGCGTGATGCTTCATTTGCTTCCCTCGCTCAGAAATCTGCCACTTTTCGCTTTATTTGCTTTCCTCGTTCTAGAATGTGCCACTTTTCGCTCGAATGTGCACATCTTCGTATTTATTAATTTTGTTTACGTTAATTATTGGATTTAAAAAGAAAAGAGTAATGTAGGGTGGGTGTACCAGTCCCAAACCAGGTACCAGTAGTTGACCACTCGCATGTTCGATTGAATAAATTAAGAAATGGCGGGCATTTTTGAAGACTTCGACTGTTTTGTTACGTGGCCTAGAATGTTAACAACGTTCCAAACATATTTTAAAAATTTAGTGTTTATTTAAGAGCTATGAGCGCAGTGGTCAACCCTAGGTGCATTACCGTTTTTGATATTGTTCACGAAATCTATAAAAAACTTAAATATTTAGATTCAAATAATTTATCAATATTGCAGCGTTAGTAAACAATAGGTAAACAATTTTATATATACATTTCTACGTTAAAACTACATAATACCAGTTCAGAGCATTTCAAAGTCAAAATTTGTCCTTAACTGGTTTGGGACTGGTACACTCACCCTACTCAAATAAAACGACATAGGTATGTGCACATTCGAGCGAAAAGTGCACATTTTATCGAGAGCAAATTGTACACACAACTTTCAACCAAAATTTACAATAAACACTACATCTATTCCTCAATTTATACGCTACCTATTTTACAGAATTTCGCTTTTATACGATTTAGAAAAATTGAAAATTTTCGAAATTTTCAAAAATAAAAATTATTTAAAATATACATTTTTGCTATACCATATGTCAATTTTTAGTTTGTTTTTAAAACAATTTGTTAAATCACACTATTATTATAGCAAAAAAATGCTTTCTGTTTTTATACATACAAAAAGTAATTCATTTAAAGTACTAAACCCCTATTTTACTGTGCAAATCAAAAAATAAAAAAATGTCTAAAATTGAGTCATTAATTTCAATTAATAGTAAAATAAAATTCTGATGAATTAGATATAAGATACTTGCGGGTAATAAGGCCTAATTAACAAAAATCGTATTTAAAATAACCACTTTGCTTTAAGGCCACACACACAAACACCTATTGAACGAAGATGTCTCTACAAGTTTCCGCTTCCTGCCCCAAATGTAGCATCATATATCGTAATACGCGGTCAGGCAACACGAATAATAAAAAACGGCCCGAATCAATCGCTAGTATTTTTTGAAATATTACACTTAGCTATGTAAAATTACATTTATTTTCTTTATTCATTCAAGCTTCGATGATTTTAAATATTTTAATGACGTATCATGGACCAAATATTTTTTATTTTTATTTTCTTACACACGTGGCCGGCGGTTATTAAAGCCTACTAAATTTAATCATAGGCCTTATTATACTTCTACTTTTTGTATCAAAGCTTAATTGTTTTCTAATGCATTTTACATTACTTTTAAGGTCTTACGGATATAAATATGTAAATAAACTTGTTGTACCTGGACTCTTTTTTTATTTGTAATTTTTTTCAAAATGTATAGTATGTAACAATTTGTTAATAAATTAATTTGCACCGTATTGGGGCACTAATAAGGTGCACTCCATAAAAAAATTTAAAAGCATTAGCAACTGCTTATTCACATTGCTTTAAGATTTAAAAATTCGTGGAACTATAGCATAGGTATAACAGGGGTGATGTACCTAGACCCGTTTCATGAAAAGTATATAGGTAGGGGGAAAGTGGCATGAAACAACCAGTTTTAAAAAAAGGGATAAATAATATAGAAGGAGATAAATAAATTACATTTTTTTTAATCTGTAATTGTTCATGCATTTATGTACGTAATGTCATAAAACATTTTTCAAAATTAACGATATTTTTCGACTTCTAATCATTTATAAAAAAAATAAAATTTGGATTTTTCATAACCTATAGGTATTGAAAAAGCCATGTTCTTATTACAAGATTAAAATAAAACTGCACATTAACGAAGATATTATTTAATTATAATCTTAAGCTATAATTTTATATCTTATATAATTATAAAACGTTTTAAATAACGCAAATTCTGGATAAAATATTGACTTACATAAATCTAAAAAACTGTCAAAAAATTTGATGTTTGAGATCAATCATTGCAAAAACTTAAAAACGTTTTTAGCAAAAATAATGCAATTTCCCTTTTACGCCACAGGATTTATATGCCCAACCATTACAACTTTGCATCGGTACTACTCTTGATTGCTGTTACTACAATTATTATTGCATTTTATGCAATTAAAAGGTGGCTTTTTCATTACACTGCAGTCCCGCTCTTTCAAAACATATTCTCTCAAAAAACAAAATCTCGAAAATTACTATGAAATCAAAGATTAGTCTACAATATATATACGTTATTGGAAGGCCTAATATATCTATAAAATTATAGTGTAATCATATTATTATTAGTTTTGTACGTATAGGCGTTAGAAAACACAAAAACTGAACTCAAAACCTTACTTTTTGACGACAAAATCTTCAATACATCGTATCGGCGCCGTTTATTGACGGTGAACGGTCAAATTTTTGTGGGGGATATCTGGCTAGTGTTGCTATCTTAAAATAATAATACATAAACGATTCGTATGAAAACTACCGCGTAATTGATAATGGCTCTTTCAAAACTTGGCTGTTTCATGCCACTTTCCCCCTATTTATTATTTATTTTTAGATTATACGAACTATGAATGTTCTTCTTTGATATAACACAAAAATTGTTTCAAAAATTAACAAAACATTTCTCGTATACTGAAATTTCACTATTCAAAAACTTAAAAAAAATTTAACTTTTGTTTTGACTTGCTAGGCATATTATCTGAACCAAAATAAAATAAAATAAAAAAGAATATATAACAAATATACTTCTACATTTTTATTTATTACACGTTGATCCTAGAATCAAGATACAACTGATCGACAATGACCGAGGTACATCACACCGGCCCTTGATGTTTAATCATCACAAGAACAAAATTAAAGATTATGTTATGTTAAAATGCGACTACTACTATGCAAACGTTAATAAATAATCTTCCTGCTTACGATAAGTCTTTATTAGGTAATAAAAATTATGCCAGTGGATTATACTAATGACTTTGAGTGCGCTAATGACTGTTTGGAAAGGCAATTTGTAATTTTTTTAAAATTCTTTAGTCCAATTGCTGTATTTTTGTATTTATTAAACTTAGTTATCAAATATATTATGTCCAGTTTGATTACTTAAATTTTTTAAAGCTGTAGGCTTTATTACCCTTCAGTAGTACAATAAGGCCTACTGGCAAGGTTTTTAAAAATGTTAATTTTTGGTTTTGTTTATGGTGCAAGTGCCCATTTTTTCCTTTATATTTTATAGTAACTGAATCTTAAAAATGATTACTATTAAAACCTGTTGATTAAATTCGATGTTGTTTTATTTA
Organism: Sinopyrophorus schimmeli; assembly: GCA_036325965.1. Lineage (NCBI taxonomy): Eukaryota > Metazoa > Arthropoda > Insecta > Coleoptera > Elateridae > Sinopyrophorus > Sinopyrophorus schimmeli. The sequence goes on from JARFIZ010000396.1 coordinate 616,903, forward strand.
ATTTACAATTTCCCTTAGCTAGGCCTTATTACCCGCAGTTACCTTACTTATTTTTATGTCAGATACGTAGAATATTTTGAACCTTTAAGTTTAGACATTTATTTTTCATAACACCAGCCTGGACATTGGGTCTCTCAGACTCCTAAATGTGAGGGGACATTTTGACAGCAAATATTAATAAACAAAGACTGCCGATGGTATTAATAGGTCTTAAATTACAAGATTCAATTTAGAAACAATCAATTTGTATTGTAGAAAACTATAAGTATTATCAAAAATCAACAAAGGTGGCATTTTTAGTGTTATTTGACATGCGATCGCTTAAAAATAGTTTTTAAGTCGCGGGCCAAATTGATGACAATGGCGCACCGGATTTGTTAATTTGGAGACTCCTGCTCTGAAGTTAACCTCATATCTCATGGCAACGTTTTTGAGATGTGGCGTCTTTGCACCTGAAGAACAACTAGACAAAGTGCTAACTTTTTTAAAAAAATCTTGTTTGTCTTGTTATATTTGGAATTGATTATACAATATGCAAGTGTTCACACCACTAAAATTTAAAACTTGATGGATTGAGCGTTTAAGTAAATTGAACGCTTCGTGCGGATTTCGACGTAGAATGTGGACATGGAGTCACACAAACTCTGCCAAAACTTTGTATAGCTATAACATATCTAAAACGCATTAAACGATCCAATTATTTTCTTCGCCTGCCGTTTGGTGACTAAATTCGAAGCTACCATGACGCTCGGACGTAAGAGAAAAGAGGATGTTTTGATTCTCGGAAATTAAAAAACCAAAAAGATTTGTAAGACCCTTTATCCACATTTAAAGGACAATGGAAAAATGCACTACAAAAATTTACAACTATTTTACGCAAAAAAATTTATTGATTTTTAAAAATAAGTGACCAATTTATGCATATCTTTTGTTTTCGATTTATATGGTTTCCTATGCCAAAAATTATAAATTCTATTTACACCGTTTTCTCCGGAACCTATCTACCTTGTAAATCGGGACATAGGTGTACAGTGGAGAGTCACCAAGATTAGATATAATTAAGGGAGGCGCAATAACATATAGTACAATTTCTAACGCACGTACACAAATACACGTACCAGTTGTTTTACAAAAAAAAAATAATTTTATAGTTTATCACAACGAAAAATCAAACGTTTTCATATACGTACACCATATAAAAAATTGTTAAATTGCATTTTGCGTAAATTACTTTATTTTGAAAGCGGTAACGTTTCATGTACCGAACACTATGACATTTAACTAAAATTGACATAGGACACGTAGACAACAAGATTGTTTATTATTTTCCAAAGGTCAAACAAATTTCGATTTGTGTATATTACCCAAGTTAACATTTTCATAAATAAAGCAACGCTTCCTGTTTGAAAATTATTATTACGAGAGATTGCCACGAAACATTAATGGCATTCTTGTGAAATAATTTAAGAATTACGATTTCATTGGGAAAACAAAACTAGATCTTGAGGCGAGTTAAATTTGAAATCTAGCGAAGCAATATCCATATATTTAGTTTATATTAGAAATTTTGCAATATTTCTTAATTAAATCTGAAACTCGTTTTATTATTTGTAATTTATGGAATCAGTGTAAGCAAGTGACAAGTAAAATTTCTGTTTAGCCGCATTTAAAATAATTTAGGCTTTCTAAGTAAAAATCGCATAGCTATGAACTGAAAACCTGGATTATGTAATTTCTAGGCCAATATCACTTGCGCTAGTGCATTGCCTTATTTCAGAAATGCGGAGAGGAAAATTTAAAGTTGGCTTACAGAACGCATTTGCAATGTCATTCAACGCAAAGTTCTCTTTAATCTGTACGTTTAAGTATTAATTCTAATTAAAAGAAACTATTATATTTTCTCATACCATGAAATGGACACGAATATATTAACTATTGAGACGCGGGCGGACGAAGGCAGAAATAAAGTTCAAATAGCGTTTGATACATGAGAATGGTGTTGCAAAATGTAAAATTTATTGCTTTTTGCAAATAAAAGATGAGAATATTCAAACCAATGTCGTTTCTAGTTAACATTTAATTTGTTTTCAGTATTGTTGCACGATTCATGTATTTAGAATTACCATTTATTGGATGCATTCTTTGTAAACATTATTAAAAAAATTTCAACTAAGAGAATTGTTAAGATATTAAGTAGCAGCAAAAATTTATTTTCTTAATTGTTAAAAATATTAGGTCACAGATTGGAGACGTATATCAAACATTATTTTCCCATAAACCTACCAACTAAAATGATGAAGTATAATCAGATCTAAAAAGATATTAGTAAATTATATGTTAAAACAAAAATAAATATATATTTACATAAAATTTCAGATTTCGGTAATATTGCATTATAACCACTAGATTTTGTAGTTTATTAGTAACGGGTTAAAAGTTTTTGTTAAATGAAACAATATTAAATGTGCGTTATAGTTGTTATAGTAAAAAACAACATAATATAGGTATATAAATAAGTTAGGGTTGTTGTTAAAAAAAAGTAACAACATTTTGCTGTTAATATACTCATATTTTCTTGCGCACTTGCTTTTATAACAGTTTAAATAGAAGCAAGACCAAAAATTTAATATTTTTTTATTTTTAAAAGTTTATTGTAAAAAAAGTATGTTACTTATAACGTCGCTGGGTTGCTTTTAATATTTAAATGCATAGTAAACTAAAAAAAATCTGTTTTAAGAACTTAATTTTAACACGTTCTTGATTTGATAAACTAAAAACATAAATTTTATGATTTTCAAATTACCCATTTATGAATTATATTAACGTTTCAAGTAATGTGGGAAGTCATCGGTGATACGACTCCCGCTCACTCATGACGATCTAGAAATCAACACAATATTCTACGTTAATTACGGATTTACTATACACGTTTGAGCACTGCGGGCACTTTACCCGCGTACACTTACCCGTTGCGTTAGAGGCAATAGAAAAAGATAGTACGCGAATGTAATTTACCTGAGACGAAATCCATAAGTTTACATGAAATATTTATTAGTTTCTTCTATCTGTAAATACTGTCCTATTGTAGTCAACCCTGTTGTATTTCTGCACCACGCTATCGTATTTGTACAAAAATTATAAGAAAATGGCTCAAAAACAATATTATCGGATAATTCTCGACAGCACCACACTTTAAACGCATTGACGCATTCCCTTCACTCGTCCTTCAAATGTAAACTAAATGCGCTGCGATTCGATTGGTCAGTGACAACAATACTCGCACGAAGTGGATTGCGTACACTTACACTCTGCGTATGTTAACCTCACATTACTCTACCTCAAATACGTTTTATTTTTAAATATTTACGACTATACTTTGTCCGGCCAACAGAAATAGTTAAGCCACTCCCACAAATGTGCGCTAAATTTAAATAGAATTTTTTCTATTGGCTTAATTTTGAAAGCACGTAACACAAGCAATCATATAAGCATTTATGTCCTGCAAGAACGGGGACAAACTTAATTATTAATTTGTACCGTGTGAATCTGGGCACTGCTTACAATGGTTCAATTTAGTGGGGCGTGGTTTAACTATTTTTGTTGGCCGGACATATTGTATTTTAATAACGTTTGGTTATCCATTTTGACAAAATAATAATATGGAGAAACCGACCCGAACCGGAACCTTTATACCATTGTATACCATAACGTGGTCAAACGAAAAAAAATACGGAATGAAGTGATATCGTATGTAAAATAATAAAATTAAAACACTTACCAGAATCGATGATGGATCCTCTGGAGCTGGCACTAGCACAGTCACTAACACTAACCCGATTACCGACACCAACACTAGTTAAGGCTTCCGGATGGATGCCGCGTCTTATTGTAGCAAAATGCCTAAAATGTAAAATAATATTCTAAACCGGAAAACTGCCTAACGCAGAAACGAAATAACTTTCTTGAACGGTTTACGTAAATAACCTGACTAAAATGGAATGGTTTCCAATCTTTTTGATCAGGGACCACTTTGATTTCATTATTATTAGCAGGGACCACGAGATTGAAAAATAAACTTTATCAATCTAAAAATAAACTTTAATCGAAATGTTTAACCTAAGTAATCGTAAAATTCTAAAGTAACATTTAAAGTTTACAATCTTTTGGGGACCATATATTAGATCTTGCGGATCACTGGTTGGGAACCACTGCTGTAGAGCATATGTTTTTTCGTGTTCCATTGTACTTTATCCTGGTGAAATAAATAAATTCAAAAAGTATGGTATTCAATGGATTTGATTAAAATTTTTACATAATGATATTAGTTAATGTTAACTCATTCTCTATTTAATGAAACTACTTTTGAGCTCTGCCACCAATACGTTATTTTTGTCTGTTTCTAATCTTATTTAATTTAGCCTAACAACAAATTGTTTGTGTATGCAAACTACTTGTTTAACACCATCAAAGAAATATTTATAAAAAAAGTTTGTCTTTTACTAAACTTGTTTATTAGTAAAATAGAAATATTGTAAATTATCGTAAATTCTAATTTGATTTACTGGTTTGAATTTCAAATGTGAAATATTGTACTAAACGGGATCAAAACGCGTCTAGGCTATCCCGAGTAGAAATTTAAGTGAGGCACTAATTTGGCCCAAATAAGGCAAGCCGAATTTTAAACTTGCGGGAAGTGAGGCATCCAAACTTGACTGAAGTTTGGGATGTAACGCAGTGCCGAGGTTCAGCCTTATTTGGCTTCCTAATTAGGTAGCGCTTTGGAAACCACACGGGAAAAAAGTTTTCATCGGTCTACTAATTTTAAGAACCTTTGAATTCGACATCTGCTTATTACGTTGAAATCGGTAGGCAAGGTAAGGAGTGACGTAGTTGGCAATGGTAGAGCAAGCGGTGTGCTATTGATTATGTCATCCATTGATCTGAAACAGAAATATATAGCATTCTTGAAGATTTGAACCCCGGACCCCTGGATTGAGAGACTGCTTGCTTCCCCACTGATCTACGAAGCCTTCTCAAATATTTACTAAAATATATCATATAAAAATGACTCACTAAAATGACAATCTTTCATGTTTGACACATGTACAAAATGACACACAAGGTATTCTAGTTAAACTAAAAACACTATTACTTGAGAAGTCGCAAACAAAATTACACATAATTATATATAATGTTATATAATTATATAATTTTTTTCCCGGGCAGTCAGGCATTTGAATACTATTGAAATGGCTGACTGGCATGAAATGACGGTAACCGAAGGTTTACCGAAGTTTGGTTTGCCTATTTTGGCCTAAATTTGAGAAATCTACGGCATTGCCGAAGTTTGGCAGACTATGAAATGCCTGACTGGCATGAAGTAACGGTAACCGAAGGTTTGCCAAAGTTCGGTTTGCCTACTGTGGAATTGATAAGGCGCGAATCAGGCGTGCCTAAGTTAGGCAAGCCAAACTTGTCCCAAATTGAATCTTCGGCAAGGCCTCACTAAATTTCTACCCGGGATCCTCCGAATATTTTTTAAGAGTAACGGCAACCTCTAATATTGTTCAAAAGCAACAATAAGTGCATTGTACTTTCAGCCTAAACAATTTCAATTATCGCTGAATACTGTTACCTTATACTTAAAGACAAGTGCCAGACAAATTACGAAGAAGGACATGATACTCCTTAATGTGTTGTATATGTTAGCTTATCAAATATTTACCAAGAGTTCATTTACCTTCAAAATCAAGTCTTTGAGTATAATTAATATAAACAAAGTTTACGATTTCGGTCAGAACTCTGTTGGTTCGCAATTTATGTTTACGTCTGCTGGTCATGGTTCTGATATGTATTTGAATACAGCTTATTAAAGAAAGTGTTGAGAGATAGTCTAACAAAGAACATGACTCTTTTGATGATTGTACTACACTTTCGAAAATATTCATCAATGTCGAATTTCGTTTTTAGCACAAAATTTTCGTTACCTACCTAAAATTTTAACAATTTTTGAGGTTAAAAAAGGTTAAAGGTTTAGATATTTAAACGATTTAGCTAAATAGTTCATCATTAATGCCCCTTATTACCGCGATAACAGTAATCTTTTAATTACAGTAATGTTGCTTGTAATTTTAAAATAAATTCAAAAGTATAACACATTTTTAATACAAATAGTACAATAAATAAAAGAATCATGGTGAAATCTGGTTCAACGACATTTTGGAATAAATAAGACTAAAAACGATAATAAGGTTGTTGCCGTCATCTCGCAGACTTTTGATAGGAGGTAGCTAAACAAATTGCACTGATAAGAATGCATTTTTATTGATAATAATTCAGTGTATTATAAACTTTTAATATTTAGTCATAATAGTTCAATTTTCAGTTTAAAATTACCGACGAACTGTACTTTGCAAATTAGTACAGCGCATGCTAATTAAAGATTTTACATTTACGATCTAATTTAGTATTGGAAACTATTAAATTCAGCAAGCACTCGATCTAGTTGTTTGAAAAAATTATTCAGGCGCAATAAAAAAGCATTTCCTGTTTGAAACACTTAAATTAATATGTACTCGTGAAACAAATTCAAAAATTTTATCTAATAATGAAATTGACACTCCGTATACTATTTTTTATATTGTAAGTGACGAAGTTTGGAAAAACAAGGGCTGAGTTTTCTGTACCCTCACTTTGTCTAAGAACGTTTCAAATTTTAATTTTTTTAATCAAAAAGTCTAATAATTTTAATTTATTGGTTTCTATTGAGATTTCAATACAAAAATAATTTAAAAAAAATTGGTTTTGAAGATCCATGTTCAAAACCGAATTTAGATACGACATTGATTACGAATAGACTAATCATACAGAGGTTACACAAAATAAAAAACAATTATTTTCTTAATCGCAATTTCTAAATAAAACCTTGATTAGAACTTAAAAAGGAAAAAAGTGAAAATAATTAGAATAATTTTAATAACAGGTAGTAGTCTTTATTTATAATTGACCCTTTAATTTCTTGTAAGAGATCTTTGTAGGTCATTATAAGTTTTGTTGCATAATCTTTTTGCGTGCGGTTTTTTAATTAATTTGACCTACCACATCCACGTTCACGTTAACTAAAAAACACAAAGTACATCAAAAAAGTAAACTTTGTATCTAGAAACAATTAAACTGTTATAGTCCAATTGTACCCTTTGTATCAAAAAAACACCAACTCAACAAGCAAATGTTTGCGACTTCCTAATCTCGAGACAGAGTAAATAAGAAAAACGCATGAGGTTATTTGGTATTAAAAACTCGCAGATTAGATAAAAAATAATTTAACGAAGGTCCACCAGTGCAGTTTTCGAAGTCGTTTTACTGTTTTAAATATTCTATCGATTTGGCCAACTAGCCTTGGTAGTTCACTGACCTAGGTTAACGTATAATAAATTCTGATTCATTTTTGGAGCTCTGATTATGGTTTTATCGTTACTTTTTATAAACATGTTGGTAATAAATTTTAATGAATATGTACTTAAAATAATCCACTGTGGATTATTTTATTTCCTAGCCACGTGCGTATTGAGACAAAATAACTTTTCATGCGTAAAGAGGATGTGTACGCAGGGGTGGTATCGAAGTGTACGTGCAATGCGAGACATTTTTGATAATGAATTGGCAACAGTTAGATGTATGAAACTGACCAGGTAAGATATGATTTCGTAATTTGAACGTTTAAGAAAATTACTACAATGTAAAGTGCAGCGCAATGAAAGGCACAAAATATTTACCTAATCAATACATTTAGATGCTCATCCTTGCAATATATAAAAATGATTAAAAAGTAATTACCGGAGTTTAAAGAATGTTTTACATTATTTTAATTGTTAGTAACGCATAACTTCGTTTTCAAAATTGCATTAATTAAATTCTTAAAATTGTTTTTCAGTTTTTCTTGGACTTTAGAAAGCAGGAATGGGTATGTTTGTAACAATTTTTTGTTATTTGTTTTTTCTAAAACCTTGATAAATAAAAGAAAAAAAATAAATTGGTTTTATTGATGAAGATCATTTTTTAAATTATATCTACATAACGTTTATTATGTGCATTTAATTAAACGATTGCGAATTTAAATTACTCTAAACTGTTTTTACGTGTTATTTGATATCCTTGTATTTTCAGAAAAATATATATTTCAAATGCATAATAGGAAATTCCATCGATATTATTTCAATATATCTATAAATAATTCATTAAACAAAAACTTATGTTTATTTACAATATTAAAGGCTTGGAAATATTTTAAAATGCTACTGGAAATTGTGGTTAGATATGCCCACATTAAAAACTTTGATTATGATTAATTACTAAAAAGTGTGTTACTTAAAATACGTATTTCTTAAATGTTATACATTTTATACTGTCAGTGGTACTTTGGTTATTCACCAGTTAAATCTTTTATCTAAATTTTTCTCTGTCATTTAACTTTTTGACCTATGTACCTTCAATAGTTTAGCTTTCAAAAAAACGTAAAATTTCGACAAATTTAAATTTTGTAAGTTCTTTACTAAGTAAAATATTGAAAATAAAAATTTGACCCAATCATATTTTTGTAAAGAATTTAATGGTAATAAAGGATAATTAATTAATTTTAAGAAAATAAATGAATACATGGTTTGCGCAAGTAAACAATGTAAAAAAAAAATCATTTTCCAATGTTATTTAAATGGGAAATCTTTAAGTTCGATAAAAGTCATCTTATATTATAATTAAAAATTGGGTTTTGAACAGAATTTTATTTCAAAGTATTCATGGAGTAGGTAATCATGTATTGTACGAAAACATTGGATTGTAAGGTTGTTTTCATACTATCAAGTAGATCTCATACCGTCTAGCCCTGCATGGTGTTCAGCATTTTAAGGTGTTTGCATATCACTCTGTATATGTAGACCCCAGGTTCTCTACAATCTAAGAGTAGTACGTCCTGGTAAAAAAAATGCGGTCACCAATTCCTATGTGGAAGCTCAGGGACTGAGTTGACATGGACGTATCAGTCCGATATCCGACCGTTCAACATTATTCAATAAATCAGTTACACGATTAGTCGGAGACTGGTAATAGTAGCGGACTTTTATCTGAATGGTCTTATTTCCGAGTCCCGTTACTGGAACGAACAGTATCTGGCTAATTTGATCATTTTGTATACTCGTTCAATACTGGTTCCAAGTGTCAATCCGATATCGGATAGCAGATCGAACTGATCACCAAACAATCCAAATTTTCTAGATGGTTTACGTTTTTTGACGCACATTGAGACAGACATTTTTCTATTCAGAAGTCATGCGTATTCTGACGTTTGGATTCTGGTTAGTAGTAAAGCTTATAACAGGCAATAACTTAGTAGAGAAAAGTTTTACTTTGCTATTGATAGTGATGTAATAATCAAACGCAAAATGTTTGCTCGTTAGTAAGATATGGTAGAATCTACTGAGCGGCCAACTATTTGATAGCCAAGAATATGTATGATGAATTGAACAACTTCCACACTTATCTAAAACATTGGAAAAATATTTCTAACATTGATGCAATTATATTTAACGGCCTCACGTTTTTATTAAATTTTGCAACACAAGCAGGTAGTACAAGTCAAATTTTTAATTGATTTCATTTCTTGACAAGTTCTATTGCACCGTAAAATCATTGTCTCACGAGAATAACTATGTATAGTCACTACACGAAAAGCTGACAATGGTAATTCTCTCTATGTAAAATGAAATTATTACCATGCAAAATGGCAACCAAAACTATCTGTAAAGAAATGTAATATGTTACTATGTAGCATGGGACTGATTACACGGGCACACAAAAAAAAAGTAGTCAGTACTTTGACCAGACCCACCTAGGATTATGTATTCCGATCCCCTGAATCCTAATTTGAAATTGGTTTGATCCGTACACCTTCAAAATTTTGAGTAAATTGCAAAAAACTGCAATTTTTAGCCAATTTAAGCAGTTTTTTGCAATTTACTGAAAATTTTGAGAGTGTACGGGTCAAACGGATTTTGGATTTGGATTCAGCGCCTCAAAATACATAACCTTAGGTAGGTCTGATCAAAAGTACTGTGCACTTTTTTTTGTGCTAGTGATAGTTTTTGCTACTTTCTACTACTTTATTACTATTTTTTATGATTTTGGATAAATATATGAATGATCGAGATTAACAGATTCTGAATTTGGATTTATGTCATCAAAATATACATAAAAGGAAGTTTCTTCATTTTCATAACTGCAATTTTTAGTGTTTTTTGCAATTTACTCAAAATTTTGGATGTGTACGGGTTAAACCGACCTCAAATTCAGATTCAGGGCACCGAAATATATAATCCTAGATGGGTCTGGTCAAAAGTACTGACGACTTTTTTTTTGTGTGCCCGGTTACCATCCTACCTAGTAATTTCTTCCATGTTACGTAGTAGCTATGTGCATAGTAAATATTACTTTGTAGCATAGGAATCAAAGCCATGCAAGGATAGTACTGAGTTCTATGTTTCATGGGAGTCATTCCTATGTAAATATAAGTGCTGTTGTTGTTGGCGCGGCCAGTGTGCGCATTAAGCATAATCTTTATAATTGAAAAAAAATTATGTTTTACTTTAAACGAGCTATTTTTATATATATGTCGCAGTGAGATGTTAAAAATAGAGATTTGATCAAATCTCTAAGGTATATGGTCAATTCACGGAAGATGTTAAAATAACAACTCTGTTGGGTGATTTCCCTGAAGAAAGTAAGTGATTTGATCAAATCTCTTAACTGTTCTAGTGAAAAGCTGAAATAAACAAGTCTGAACTCGCAAGCTCTGTTTTGCTTGTTACCACTCCCATTTATTTCAAAAAATTACAAATGGTTATTAAACTACCAAGACCTCGCGACGAAATTCAGCTTTCTTCGACCGTTGACTACAAGAAGAGGTGCCGGTAGATCGTGTGACATTAAAGTATTATTGTTGGTTGATTTAACTATTAATAGATCATTTGAAGTTGAAGCATTGTAATCAATTAATTCAGATGCTGGTGGATTTTTTGAAGTTGAAGCGTTGTTTTTGTTTTCTAAGGAAGCTGCTGGTAATTTTTGTGTTGTTAAAATAATTGTATGGTCCTGCTGAGTAAGAAGTAAATCCAAATCCTCTTCAGTAACAAGTTTTTCAAGCAACTCTTTCGAAATATGACTAGATTGGAGTCCTGTTTTTGGTTCTGTTCCAAATAACGCTTTGTAAGGTAATCGTTTAATAGTTCGATGAAAAGAGGAATTCTTTTGGAATTGAACAAAGCAAACAACCTATAGCCCAATTTTTTGTGTCATTGGTAACATAGCTTCAATATCTTGATTTGATCGCTCGACACTTATAAAACAAATGAAACTTATATTAAATGTTCAAAATGCTGACCATTATTTCTTAAACACAATAGACACCGTCTTCGGACACTTGTGGTTATTTTTTGCAGGGTATTTCGATTGATACTATGAAATGCCTGCATCACTGCTTCACGCAATTCTTCGCTGTTGTTATAATTAAAACTACTTCCATACACTTTATATTTTAAGATGCCCCACAAATAAAAAGCGTTTCCTAAATGTGGTTTCTTACAATGCGTAGTTAATCTTTTTTTAATAGAAAAATAATATAAAATGTAATTTTATTTGACGTCATAAATGTTTGTGTTTGAATGATATATATTTTTATAAAAATTTCCACAGTTCAGTTTTACCTATGTATTATAGTTGAATAAATTAATATCAAGTTTAGCAAATTTTGCAAAAATTGATGACATTATCTAATATTGATGATATTGTTTATAAAGCAATTATCAATAAATAGGTAATTCATGGAAAATTAACCAGTTTTATAATTATAGTTGCGTCAACTATTTATTGAAAATATTTTTTAAGAGCAATTATAAAGATTTTGACGTAAATCTAAGATTTTTATGATCAACAATTAACTCAAACTGAAAAGTAAGGATACGTTTGAATTATGTAAATCGAACTTGTTCGTAATATTTTAATTTATTTATACAAGTTTAAACAGTTTTATAAATAAAACACGAGTTAAAATTAATTTTGTTGTTTATTACATAAAGCTAGTTTTAAAAGTAAGTTGTTTTGAGTAATTAAAAAAAAATCTGTTAAAAGCTTTACTGGATTTACTCGATAGTTCCAAGGAAAAAATGTACGATTAAATAATTAAAACTAATTTTAGTGTGCAATAACGCAAATAGTAGGTAATATAATTTGTGGAAAAGTTATTTGTCTAATGACGATTATCAATTATTCCATTAACCGTTTATAGTGCGAACTTAAAATAACAACTAATGTTTTATGTTAAGTGGTTCTTTTCTCTTTAAATAAAACAATACATTTTTTTAATTTAAAATCAGTAAATTGTTTATTCTAAACGAATATCTTTACGTTATAAGGTAACCATTTTAATTATAGAGCAATTTATTTAATAACAAGGTGGAAGTCTTTTGATAATAGGAGCCACTGTACTAAATTATAAATTTTAAAAATCGAGTTATATTATTTATAATTATTCAAAATTACCATTGCATAATTATAATAAACAGTAATCATATTGAAACTGGTTTAAAAGACATTTTTCCAAAACAAAACAATAAGAATAAAATATTTACAAATCTATTCATAGGATTGAATTAAATAAAAAATCTTTATGGGTATGAAAACGATCAAATATTTAGGAAAGAACTATAAATTATAGAGAAGCAATAAAAAAATCATAATTAATCCGCCATCGTTCTTTGTAAACATAATCAAAGAACTATAAAATTAAAGAACAAAATTACAGTAAACAGGTTTTCATTGGCTATAACTTCCCAATTTCACCAAACCATGTCTGAATACTTTAGTCTGGCTCTTGGCCATGAATTTTCAGGGTCGAAAAACACTTTCATGATTTTATTGTACTCGTCTGCTTTATTTGGCGCTGGAGAAATCGTTTCCATATTTAATGTTTGTGTATAATTTCGGCGACATCCAAAATAGTTACATAAGAGCCATTGTTGTACAAATTTTTCACATGAAATTATTTCAATTTAAATGGAAATACGGATGAATTAAATTTTCACAAGGGATTGTTACGTATTTTTTTAAAGACAATCGCTTTGAATTTTGTATGAAATCTAAAAATCGATTAATATTTAAATTATTTAGTTTAATTTAGGGAATTGTCTGAATATTATACATATTAGGTATTACAAAATACAGTTCACTATTCTAGGATCAGTTTAGTGAGAAAAATTAATCTTGCTGCCATTATTCAATAATAAACAAATATATTTTTAAATAAATAAATGATTAATACATAAATTGAAATCGGTGGCATTCATTGTCAGCTTAAAATAAATTAAATTGTGTGCAATCGTGCACTTTCATGAGGCACGCCCTTCTACACTATTGAACAAACATGATTTGAAATATTTATTAATAAATGCGCTTAATATTATAATTAGTTATTAATTTTACGTGTTCCTTAACTTCTTAAGAATGTTTGCCATTTCCTTATCTGATCATAAATCAAAAGTTTAAGTTGCATTATTTGTGGTAAACTTATCAACAATGTAACAAACCTAAATAGGTACTAAAAGTTAAATACATTTTAGCAAATTTACAACCACGTATTGTTTAATCTAAAGCATACAATTTTCTTTTAATAATTTGTCAAAGTCGTTTTTGATACACTAAGTGGCTACAACACACGCTTATTTAGAATGCATACTTTGATAACATATAAAGGGGAAAAGCCATTTTGCGAAAAAGTATTTAACACTATTCAAAAAAATGTGTTTACCGTTACGAAAACAGAAAACAAATAAATAATACAAGAAAATATTTGTATTTATTAAGTTGTGAAGGCTACCCGTTAATTTTTTGTGCGAATTTGTAATTAGTTGACCTACCTATAACTGATTACTTTACTATTCTTAATATGCAATTAAAGCGATAGTTTAAATGTTTATAATATCTCAGATTAAAATTCAGATCATAAATCTAAAACTAAAAACTTATTCAATATAATGTAGGTAGATCGGTTTTATAAGGTAGGTTGGTAAGTATAAATCGAGTACAAAGGAGTATGAATGAAATCTTTCGTGAACGTATTTATGTTTCGTATTCAAAGTGTTATAAACTGCTTCAAATTGAAATCGACTTTATTTCCACAGTGTCCGTATTGTCATAATTTTTATTTTACCAATTTCGTTAAAGTCATATCTTTCTTTCATACCAATTTAATGGGTTTCATCAAAGTTTGGTATTCCTTTAATATGTTATTGTGTTTTAAAATTACTATAATCATTTTATTTTAAACTTTTTTTTTAAATAATTATCTACCATACATGTAGATAAATTCGTAAGATCCTACAAAGAAAACAGAAAATATGTTAGAACGCCTCCAAAATGTCGGTCTTAAGTTGACAATTCTGATCACATAGGTATCAAAAAGAAAAAAAAATGCATAAGAAAAAAGTAAAAAATAGAAAAAGGTTTCTAAGTCAACTTATTATACACACTAAAAATAAATTTTTGGAAAAACAAAATTAGAAGCTTACCACAGATCAAATTCCACTTTAACTACAGCGTATTTCTTTTTCTCGTAATGTAATAGTTTGAATTTTAAGAAATAGGTACAAGTATTTCTCATAAAGTAAGTTAAGATAATTTCTGGTAATACTTATTTTGGAATTTGTACAAATTGAAAAAATGGTGCAAAAAAAGCAAATGGTTTATTCTGTTGGCTTAAATGTGTACTTCATCGTAATTAATTAGTTAAACATTCTACAATTGAAAAGCCCAATCTAAAAACTGATCAGCTTTTTTTTTATCTTTTAGACTGCACCTCGACTGAAACACGTTTAAAATTAGATTAGATAAAAAAATCCATTGTATCAAATTAGGTGACTTTATTCAATCATGTTTTGCTTTAAGAATTTGTATACGTATCAAGTTATGGTGCACATAAAAAGTACTATCGGATTGGCAAGAAAGTAATTTCGGTTTTTTAGTTTAAAATGAAACTCAATTTTTATATACAAAGAATGGGTTTTAATTATATATAAATGTACCATTTTGTTCAATATAATTTTGTCATCTTTTTGGTAACTTTGCAATTCTACGTTTGTAGAACGTATCAGCAAAAAATTAAACCAAATGTGATTTTAGGTCGTCATCGATATTTTTCCATTTAAAATTTTTATTAAAAATCGAAATAAATGGTAATCTGATGGTGCAAGGTCAGAGCTATATGGTGGATGTGACATCAGTTCCCAACCAGGCTCCAACAATTTTTGACGAGTGACTAAATATGTGAGCTTGAACGTTGTCATGGTGGGACAGTAGGTCGACCAGAATGTTGGTTATCTTTAATTAACAAATTTCCAGATCAAAATGTTTTAAACACGTGCATTATGTTAAGCATTTATCACCATAAACTTCACATAAGTTCTTGTGAGCTTCAGATGCCTTCGTGCTTTACGAAATAATAAATCAAAATATGACGAAAATGTTTATTTTTATGTCAAATTTGAGACTGAACTAACTAATGTAAACCAAATACCAAGTAATTTGTTTTTAAGTTTGTTAAAAGTCATTACCGTCGACTTTTCAACGAATAAAATTATAATTTTGGCCAAAGTGTTTCAAAAAAATTGTCTTGCTATGTATTTGTGAAAACCAAAATTACTACCTTGCCAACCTAATATATTATTTTAATTTTAAAACAATATTTTATCTAAATGACAATTTTTATTGTTTTTTCATAATATTGGAATTTCGATATCAGTTTCTTATAAAAAATCAAAAAATAAATTAGGAAAGTTGTTAAATAAAACTCCTATCTCTAAAGAAAAATAATTTCCAGTCTTTTTACTTCTATAGTTCACTATGTCAATGCAAATTTACCCATACTCGATTGGTTTTAACTGAAAAGCTTTAAGGCTTGGCACTATTATTCTTTTTAAATATTGGTATACCTACATAAGAAAAATATATTTTAGTTATGTTACAATACATCATTTATGTTTAATTTGAATTGTCTACACCAAAGTTAAATTTGAAAATAAAATGATCTTTTTTTTCAATCACAGATCCAATTCTTTATGGACTTTTGTATTATTTTAATCAATATTTAGTTATACTTTTGCGTTTAGGTTTTTCTAACCATCTTGTGTACTTTTAACCTTATAAAAAAGTGTTAAACATTAAGTAAATTCAATCCAACATAGAGGTTGCACTCTAAAATATTACACAATCTTAACACAAAAAAATGATTAAGACAACATTTTCATTTTATATAGATCTCTTCATGATCTCTCCATGATTTTCGTTTTTGATAAATGCAGTAGGAATAAAAACTATTAACATACAATATTTATTTTTTTGATAAAGAAAGGCATTTGTTCATTTCTCGAAGTATTATTAAAAAATTACAGATTTCTAACAAGTAATTTATTCTTAAGCAAAGTTATGTTCGCAGGAGCTAAATCTCTGTTGTTCGAGTTATCAAAAAAAAGGAAGAAATTAATAACCAACAGAATTAAGCATACAATTCATTGAGTTATCAAAAAATTCAATTAATCTTAATTGAATATTATACGGTCGTATTCATATTTAGCTATTACTACCAGTGAGTAGAAGCAGCAATGTTTTTTTTTAATTCATTACGATGCGAAATCTTTTTATTTAAAATTTATGTCTTTTTACCTTTTTTAACAAAAATTGTATCTCCACAATCAGGAAATAACCGAACCTTAATCAATTTGGAGGCCACACTACGCTCGTGATTAAAATTTTAATATAAACTATTTAATTAAATTTTAATTTCGTCTAAAATCGTTAAAACTGCATTTTCCTAATGCAAGAAAATCACCAAGAAGAAGATTGCGTTCGCTGCACAGCAATTTCCTGTAAATTTTCCATAAATAGGTTTCGTGTTTGTTCTCGGTCTTGAGCTTTGAAAAGTAGAAGACGTGGTTACGCGATTATGAAAGCTCTAGCGTTCATTAGGGTTCTAAAATAACTATCAAAAAATCAATAAGTGCCCCACGACTGTAGGTAGTAATATCTGAAGTGCAGCGATGTAAGAGTGTCAAGGTCAGTACTAGATATGCACCGCCTTGCAATTGCACTTGGTGTAATAATGCAACAGTACGTCGTGTTCAAGTATACTGGTTGGTGACTGATATTAAAAACATGTACAGACTGTTGTGGTTTTATGTTTACTTGTACCAATAAAGGTATGTTTTTGTGTTAAAATTTTGGTTGCGATTAAATGGATCTCTCCTTTGTGTCTAGTGTCCAAATCGGATTCTGTGTATTGAGGTATTGCATACGAAAAGTAACGCTTTAAAAATTACCAATGCAAAGTAAACGAAAAACGTTAACACTTCCGATTACCATTTAAGTTGCCCAATGCTCGCTGCCAATTTTCGACTCGTACAAAGGTGTGAACTTTTATTGTAAGTTATTATTGTCCTTTAGAGACTTTCTTTATTTTTTATGACTGGCCAAATCGAATTGTATGTACATATTTAGTGTTGCAAATGGGGTTGTAGTTTTGTTTTTTGACGTTACAGAAAGCTACATAAAGGTCGTACTTTAAACTAAAATTTTAATATGATATGTGATTGAATTGTATTTTATTTCATTTAAATTTTCTGGAAATGAGTGTTTATAAAAACATATAAATTTCTTAAGAAACTACTATAGCATTCGTTATGATAAAGTATCAAGTGCATAAATCCTAGTATACATTAAATATAGGTAATTTAATACAATTAGAAATAGTAGATAACTAATTTGTTGATGCTCATAAAAGTGAGAATGACTTATCGAATACTTAGAAGTTAGAAAAATTAATATTATACGCGATAAACTAAATTTCTTTAAGGGCAATGCGCGTTTGATTAATTTTACTGACATATTTTCGGTTGCAACAAGTTTTTGAATTTAAGCAAACCTCCCGAAGGTATCTTCGGCAATTATTTTAAATGCAGTGATGCACAATCAGTTTTAGGATGGTTTCATCAGTAATATTTATTATAATTGTCTTATAATTATATAAATTTATTACAATCTACAACACGCATCGTGAATTATAATTTTTTTTCTAATGCAAGCAATGTTGTTGACATATAATTCAAGAAAATAACCAGTAAAATAAGCTACTAATTTCACACCTTGTAAACGCATCGACGATGGCGGAGGTACGAAATTCTAATATCGGTTTTATTTCGAAATTTATTTAGTGCTGCCGATTAAATTGTACAACGATAACGATTTTTAAAAATCGCAGAGATAATGCCTCAAATTGATTTTGCAAGTAAAAATAGTAATCTCCAAATAACAAATTTTGAAGGTTATTGCAAGATCAAGAGCGTTATCGATTTGGGTTTTTTTTTTAAAAATAGTAGAAAAATGGAACTGGTCTGATAAAACCGAAAAATTGCAAAATAGATAAACTGTTTTGAACTACGTATTTGTAGAATTATATAAAAGTAAAGAATTGTGTCAAAATTATGTAATTTTAATTAGTTGTTGCAATTACGAGTGGAGCAGTCATCAATCTTAATTACAAAGAATTAACATTAACGTAATAAATAAACAAGACAAATATTGAGGAGATATCTAGTTATTTTCCAACCACAGACGCCGTAGCTCGGGGTGATTTATTTTGATCAAACCGAAATTATTAGGTAGTATTGACCGACCTAAATGCATTATACAAAAACCAAACGTTATTACTACACATCTTGCATCCTGTTTTTAAAATATGCATTTCCTGTACAAAATCGTCCTCTAACATACGAACTACACGGACATTTTATAGTGATAAAACTACTGAAAAACAATCCTTTCACATAATAAGTTCACTAAATGCACGTGCTATCAACGTGAAGGTAATTTTTAACATGCAAGCCTTTGTTTACATGAGCGAGAGAACTTTTTTTTTCAATGTTTGAAATCAATACCCATTTCCAAATTGAGCACGCGTCTTAAAAAGCGTTTTTAGATCGTAATGTCAATATTTATATATCCACCCTATTTGTACATGAGAAGCACACCCCTTTTAATTTGTCAAATTTAGGGTTTAGTTTTGTTATAACAACTAAGAATAACAAACCGCAAACTGAAGTATACCAATCGGAAGTGTCAAATTATACTTATACAATATAAAAAGAAAATACACTTCTTATACAATGAGGTTTCTATAAGTTATTGCCGTTTCATTGATTATTAATCAATTCTGAAGTGGTGCGTAGCCTTTTACCAAATAAATCTGTGCTCAATCAAATTTAATAAGGCATCGCTAATTGCTAGGTCGTTTTTTTTTAGTAGGAGTAATTAAAATTTTAACATTTCCTACTTTTTCGAATTAAAAAATCAATTTTAGCAATCAAGCGCTCGTTTTCTTGATCTACGTACGTAATAATTTATGACTGCGTGCAGGAAGTTTAATAAAAGTAATAATTAGCAAAAGTGTAATAAGGAAGAAATAGGTACCGCGAATTCTTTTTTTTATAGAACAGAAAGTTTATTAACTGCATAGAAATCGGCGTCTGCATTTATTTTCAAAAATTTCAATGCACTTTGATTAAATTTTCGATTAAATTTACTGCATATGTGCAAAGTTGTATGTACTTAAACGATATAACGTCACATTGATCAATACCCTAACATTTAATGGATTTTCTTTCGTGCTTTACCAGTTATACCATAATAAATTGTCTTCACAAAAGCTGAACAAAAAAATGCAGTTCATACAAACAGACAAATTAGAAAAAGAAAATCGTAGATATAGATAAGTAACTAATGACAAACATTTAAAATTGCGGTAAAACAAGTAAAAAAAATTGTTGGATTAATACACTATTAGATTATTACCACAAAGTTATTGTTTTGTATTTATGCTTTATGCATGGTTAGATCTGACTAGACTAGAGATACCTACTTACTTAATCTTAATAAAATATTGTTTTTTATTTGCAATAAATTAATATTTCTATTGAAGTTTAATCAGTTATGGATAATAAACAACACTGATTGCTTATTTTTTAATTGATTTGCAATAAATAATGTATTATAATTTTTTTGTAAGAAGATTTAAATCGATTTTACACATACAATAAAATCCCACATAAGATGGAATCAGAATTGTCCTACGTTAGTAACAAAATTATATGGGGCCGAGAAAATACAAGGTTTGTTCAGAAAATAACCAAAAATTATTGTTGTAAACTATATTATTCATTTTACAGATTATTGATTATTGTGCCCTTTAAGATGTTACCCTCCCCTATTGACACACTTTTCCCAGCGGTGTTTCCATTTTGCAAAGCTGTTCTGGATAGCTTCATTTGAGATGACTTTTAAAGTCTTTGACAAATCGGCGTTGATGTAATCAATACTTTTCAAACGGCGTCCTTTCGGCACTGATTTTAATCGCGGAAATAAGAAAAATCGGAAGGAGCCAGATCTGGCGATTAAAGAAGCTACGGGAAGCCAATGATATGATTTTTTGTACCAAACTGTCAAGGGTGAGTGTGCGGGCGCAAGAACCATGAGTTGTCTCGCCACCACTTTGGTTTTCTGTTACGCATTTTTTCAAGAGTTGAAACGTTTCTGTTAAACTTTTCCCTACTTTCACGCAAAATTTTACGTTGTATCGTTGCTTTAGAAAATCCGATATTTAAAATCACTACTTAAACACTTAAACACGTTGCACTTAAATAGCCATATCACTAAAACGAAAAAAAATATCAATAATTCAAAAACATGTGGTTACAAAGGAGGTTATGCGCGTTATGGCGCGTTATTCAAAATGTTCGGTTAATTTTGGAACTGACCTTGTATTTATAAAAAACTCAGTTTCAATAATTAAGATGGTTTAAAAAAGTATTCCGTTACAAACAATAAATACAAAGAATGTTCTTTTTAAGGTGCCAGAAGTTTACTTTTTATTGAATACCTATAGACATGTAGGTGTATATTTTTCAAATTGATATATAAATTAATTCTCTTATAGTGACACCGTAAGAATGCATATTTTAATCTACAACAAGATCAGCTCTTTTGTTTCATTGACCTTGTACCTGCTTTTATGACAATTGTAGTATTATCTGTAGTAGCAGACACCCCATACAATGCTTTTTAAAAATTTCAAATATTATCTACATAATTAAGTAGCATTATGGTAATGTGCTACAGTTTGGTGCAAGAGATATTTCTTTTTCAATCAAGCTCTACTGAAATATCATTCCAACAAAAAACTGTTTTGACAATTAATTTCTCACAGACATTAAGCAATTTTTTTGAAACAACTGTGTAAGTAAGAACATTGGAATTTTTTATTAAGAATAAATATAGAGTAAGTACTTTTAAAATGTGTTGGTCCTTTGTATTTTTAGCACAAATCTGCAGAAAACTTAAATGATATTTATAGAGTAGGTTAAAACTGAAATACGAATGTACTGCCACTTAATGTAAAACTGTTCCATGACTTTGTTAAATATTTTGATTTATGAATTATTGTGGTGTAAAGTATATAAAATGCTTCATAAAGTCTTTAAATGTTAATAAAATACTCTTTGTTTTTAAAATCAATTTTTAGTTTATTTATAGTAAATGTCATATTTTTAAAATTAGAGTAAACATTTTACATAATTGATTTGTTAGTATCTAATGCTTTCTAAATTATAGTATGTAGGTTTAGAAATACATCCGCCCCGGTTATACGATTATGCCGAGCCGGGGCAAAAACTTCACATTGACGCCCGTCCCCTCTAGCATTTGTGATGCTAAGTGTTTTACTAAAACCATTTTTTTCCAAATCTATGAATTTGTCGTCCCTTAAATTGTCGTCCTGTGCAATTACCACCAAATCTAGGATTGAATTATACATATAAAAATAATATTTTGTCTAATTTTTTCATACTAACGTTATTAGCATGTTTAATTTTAATACACATTTACATAAGTAATTATAGTAAATACATGCATACCTACCTAAGAAAACAACTAATAGAGGTAGGAAAGTGATTTAGTGATCATTATCCCATCTAAATAATAGGTTATTTCGTGGAAAATGCCTTTTTTGTGTCCATATCTTTATTCAAAAAAAATTATATTATACACATTTATTAAACCAACTTTTCTTTGATTCAATGTTTTTTTATATAGGTATATAGTTTAGCATAAAAAAATTATTTAAAAGGAATAGAAAGTGTTTCCACGAAATTTTAACCTTGGTTCACAAATAGCAATGAAAGCGTTTCCCAAACTTTTTCTAAAAAAATTTTCTCGCGACCCATGTTAATACTACACGGAGAAAAAAATATCGTCAAAATAACTATCTAAGGTGTATACTTTATTGACGTATTGTCAGAACAACGATTCCATTTGCTAATTCAATGACATTTATAAGTTAATTTGACAGTTCAATGTAAACATCAAAACAGCGCTACATTTTATACTTATAATAAGGATCCATTTATTGGATTCAAGTGTTCAACGAAGAACTCTCGTAAACGTGTGCAGTTTCCCTCGTGTAGGTAACTGTACAATCAACTTGAGGATTTGTATAGCTAAAATAGCGATACGTATGGTCATTTTCACGATATTTTGTTCTCCGTGCATAACCGTTAAATCACCATGCCAAGAATCGTTTGATTGTCTAAAACAATGAAACGTATTCTTACTTTGACGATCCGCAATAAGGAAACTCCGTATAGCTAAATTAGCTATACGGCGTATCCCTGTGAAAGATGACTATACTACGGATAGCTAAAATAGTGATACGTATGGTCATTTTGACAATATTTTTTTCTCCGTGCACTAACAAATTATAATACGTAGCAAGAATAATCTGTTCAACAACCAATGACAAAACAGCATTTTTTAAAATTGTGGTTTTGGTGGTCTTTGTCATTAATTGACGAACGATCGCAGACGGATCGCATAGCTTTTATACTGAATGTGCCTTATGTATTACTTTTTGAGTACCGGCATTTTTTTTCCTCCTAAGCACCTTTGTGCCGCATTAGAGAACAAGTAGAAGATCTAAATTTTTTTAACCGTTCTTTTCTAAGCTCCTTAATTTAGTAGCTAAACATTATTTTAGTAAAAAATTTCAAAATTCACCTTACCAAACCATTGAAGACAACCTTATTTTTTTTCAAAACCTTTGTAAATTTATGCTCTACACTGCGGCAATAAAGAATTAATTAATTGGGAACTGACAAATCGAGGCACGCAATCTGGTGGTAAAAAAACAAACTATTAATAGCTTACAATTGTCAAGTAAATACATTGTAAATATATGCAGTTTATATTAGTAATAAATAGTTTATAATAAATTATTAATAAATAAAAGTAAAAATGGAAGGTGCAGTTTTTACACAACGTAATAAATAAAAAAATAGAGTATGTTGTGCAGTGAGAGATTGTAAGAGTAAAGCCAATAAAAATTTAAACGTGGTTTTCCATAAATTTCCGAAAGCTGGTGATGGTGCAGCGTTACTAGAAATTTTTTTTGGTAATTTGGAAAAAGTTGATAAATTTAAAGCGTGGAAAAAGTTATTGAAAATAAATCAAGTTACTCCTCGAATGAAAATTTGCTCACTACATTTCAAGAAAACTGATTATATATTACCAGGTATGTTTTTAAAGTTTAACCTAAAAATTAAAAACTGAGAGTATAATTTTTTTACCTTGCAAGTAATTAAACATTAATAAAAAAAGTAATTTGTTATTCGTGATTTTTTTAGATTATAATTCAAAAAAAAAATTTAAAAAAAAAAAGCGGTTCCATCATGCCATTTACCTAAGTCGTTTGGAGCAGAAAATACTGTTCAACAAGAATCTCGGCTGCAAAGACGACTAGAACGACGTAGAACGATAGAATCGACCATAAAACAAAATAATCGACCTGATCAAACTGATTCACCCGTCCAAACTAATATATCTGTGATATTTAATAGCATTTTAAAGACTTATCCTATTATCACATGGGTTAAACATTTAAAATTGTAAGCTACTTTCCGACATGTTTTTTAAGCCACGCCTCCATGTCAGTTCCCAAGAGGAAAATTAAAATATTAAAATAAGTTTTCAATTCTTTGAAAATTATTTTTACCCTGTTGCTCATTTTCTCTTGCGACTTGTTTCCAACATAATATTAATGTAATGAACAAAATATATGGGTACGTATTAATTAGACCTTAAAACGTGTTGGACAACAAAGTAAAAAATAAGAAAAACCGTATTCATCGGCCTATAATACGAATCGAAGTTATAACACGCACACTAATTTTAAGAAGAATATTTTTTTCATGCTGTGTAATATTGTATGTTTACAAATACTAATCTGCTTTGTACAATTAAAAATATATGTCTAAATCGCTCATCTGCGAGAAAGGTGATGCATCATGTTTTTTTTAAATTGAGTCACTCTTCTTGTAGATAAGTAACACGTTAATTTTTAGTTTTTTTAAAATTGCTTAACCATTTTTTACACGATTAAATTTTTTTGTAAACAAAAATTTTAAACGTTTTATTTGTCATTGTAAGAATTTTGTTATTATAAAAATCTAGTATCAATACTATTATAGGAAGTAGACTAATTAGAAACAATTCCAAGAAACTTTATTAATCAATATCAAAAAACATAAAATAATGTAATTTTAGATGCCACCTACCTATTGTGTTCTAAGAAAAAAATCAAGTTTGTCCTATTCTGTTAGACAACAATAATGAATACTCGTGTTTAGTTTTAAAATTGTTTATTTTGATTTTGACGTATTATAATTCTTTGTTTTCTTGTTACTGCAATTGTAAAGCTTAATAATTAAATAACTGTATTGATTTTAATTTTAAAAGCTTTATTTATTACCATAGAATAGCCAAAGAAATTAAAATTTTCAGAGAAATGTGAAAAAACCAAATAATTTAGAAACGCCTGTTATTTGTGATATTCCTTGATTGCTGTTATGGGGAGGTCTTCACCTATATTAATTACTTAACATTTCTTTCAATTAGGAACGGCTGGCGTATAGAGAATATTTTGTTACTTTCGAACTTAATTGAATTGGCACATCGATTGAAGCGAAGGTATACAAAACTAAAATTATCATGATGAAATGCTGTTTGTATAAGGAAAAGCGAGAGGTTTATGTATTGCACATCTAAAGTATTAATTTTTTGCGAGGGTAGTTTTGACAGCGCTTCTCTGCAATTGTGGAGGGTCTAAGAAGCAGGAGCGCTATTGATCGCAGTTTTTGATCCCCAGCTTTTCCCCTTGTTACTAAATGCACCCAAACGATGCAGTAAAAATTGCTTTAGTAATTGTACGCTTCACATCAACTTTTCAGCTTGACTATGCCTTTCAGCTAAAGTTTTCTTTACTGATCGAAATTCAACTGACGTTTTGTTTCTTGTCCTCTTTGAACCGCTTATTCGCCTGTCAGGGGTCGTACTATAAACACTGCCTGCATTTTGTGCAAACAGAACTAATAAACTTATGCGCGTTTTTTCTAATTAATTGCAGGAACTGCTAGATCTTATAAATTCTTCCATCATCCACAGCAAAATATAATTTATCATAAATTTTAAAATCTAGTATATTCAGATTTCATTATTTTATAAGAGTAGGTGTCATTTGTAAAGCAGGTAGTACGTATAACGCATATATTCAAAAAATGATGTAGCAAAATTATTTTTTACTTTTTAACCCAGAATAATTTAATATTGAATTTTTTTTAAATCTGAATTTAGAAAGAACGAAAGTCGACAACTAATTATAAGAAAATAGCCAAGTTAATAATTTGATTTAATTTATGCAGGTATTCGAGTGTAATTTATTAATCAAATTTTATACAATTTAAAAAAATGATTTGTATTTGTTGAAAATATTAGATTTGACAAAAATTATAAGTAGTAGGTAAATTAGAGAAATACTTTATTTAATATAAAGTGATAAATATACCTACCTACATATTAACATATTAAAAATGCCAACGTTGTAAGATTTTAAAACTTCTGCCATAGCAAGTGCCAGTTTTTTTTGAAAAACTTTTGCGTACAATTTTTTAAATTTAAGTCAATATAACTAGATTTGTAAAGTGCGTTCAGATGTCCCCATACCCCCAAAGTTTATAACTAATTCTCTTTATGTTTTAATTGAAATTTCTGTAAATCGAATTCACTGTATTGATAGTAATTTGAGTACTGTTACATCTTTTTAATAATTGGGTTTCTAATTTAGCTGTTCTGTTAGGACCAGCTCATATAACACCCTACAATTTTAACAAAAGGTGTGGTTTATTAAAAAATATCTATTCTTCCGTTGTGGGACCTGTTCAAATTCAAAAATTATTTTTTAATATTATCTATATTATATTTGATTTTATATTATAAATTGATATTAGTTAGATAAAAAGAAATTATAATTTTTTGTCAATATAAAATTGGCACGTGTTAAAATTGGTTTGAGGCAATACTAAACATATTTTTTAAATATAATTGAATTGAAATGGATGTGTTTTATAAAAAAAGTAGCCTAAATGACGTTTTATAGGAGATAATGGAACAGTTTGCTTCAGTAACTATTTAAATTATCATATATCATAATTATATAACTATCATTTATGGTCTAATATGAGATTTTAATGTCGTTTTCAAACAAAAATACTTTATAATAGAGAAAATCATTTAAATGCACATAATTTCACTGTCATAATATCTAAACAAAATCTCTTAACTTCATATTTATGCAATTTTTATTTTAAAGAAACCGCATTTACAGTAAAGTTAAGATTAGCGCATTAAAAACTGAAATTATTGATTTTTCATTCAACATATTTGGAAGATTTTTTGACTATTTATGTTTTAGGAGTTGCTTGTCTGACGATATTTGATAAAATTAGGTAAACTATCGTTAAAGTAAAAGATTTTCCTCATTGTCCTGTGGGAGAAAATTATTTGTTGCAATTTTTTCAAGATTTTTAGAAGTCACTAAAGTTGTTTTAGGTCTTAGAAACTGTTATTATGCAATATAAGACAATTATATGGCGAGGTGCCAATTTATAATAACAAAAAAAAGTTCATCCATATTCAGCTTATAGAAACTGCTGTTTCAATGTCCATTCTAACTCTGTGCGCCTGTCACAAATGTTTACTACGTATTTACTGTAACTTTATCAAATTGAATGATAATTGCGAAATCATACACACTAATTAAAGGCTAACATAAAATTTAGCTACAACTGAATTGTGGTCACATTTATATACCTTTGAGATTTATAAAAAGAAATAAAACTAGTACTAATAAACTATAATCTAGGAAAAAAGCAATTCTTTCCTAATAAGAGAGGATTGTGGGCGGACGTTTTTTTCTCCGTTTCGTCAAATCCCCGAGTTAGAAATAATTAATGTTTTAGCGATTTTCGTTGCACAAAATTGTCATCGTTTCGATGAGATTTCCACTTGTATAATTATTGCGGTTGAAAATTCGCAGCCTTGGAATTAAATTATAAAATTGCGTCAATCTCTGATTATGAATCATCGATTCTTTGGCATTTAGAAATATATTTAAGTTACAAATTTTCTGTGTTTAGTTTCCTCCAAGGTTAATAAGATTTCCTTTTATAGAATGCGTATTTTTTGTACGCATTAAACGATAAGCGATAAACATCGGATTTTAACGGGCGCCTCGGACCGAGAAGGTTAGTCTCGGGACTTCATTTTCGTACTTAGCGATTTTAATTAAAGTTTGATTTAACAAATTAACGCCGACGTTTAATTAAAAAATATTAGAAATTGCTTTCGAACGAATTGCACATCTAAAGTAATTTTTTTAACCTTGATGGGGAGGAATGTGGATAATGTGCATGTGCAGTTGTTACAAAGAAAAGCCAATATTTTAGACGTAAAAAACTGGTCTAATAAAGGACACATATCCTGCTTCACGCTGCACCTAGACAGAGAAATGCATACGTTTAAAACGAATAGTTTCTACGCGAAAACCGTCTGTTAGAATAGGATAGAAGGGGCATTTAAAAAGAGATATATTAAATTGAACAGTGGGAAAATTCAGAATTAGAACGCCGAAAGCTGAACAAAGACGGACAGACATGTCAGAATAGTGCTCAGATACTAACAGAACTAGGAAGAAAAAGACGCAATTTACTTAAAAAGAGGCCGCGGTCAGCGGACAAGGAAAAACTGTTTAAACAAAGATAGAAATTATTTTAACCTATCAAATTAAAACGTAGCAAAGAATGCGAATAGAATGGGCCGCGAGGTAGAAAAGGACGCGTTGTAGTAGAAAAAGATGACGGTTACGAAGCGAGACGAGGAAATTTTTACGAACTTGCATGCGTTCGTGGGAGTAAGAAAGAGAGAGTTTGCGAGAGCATGGCCGAATGCATATAACAAGGATGGGGGGATGCATTAGACACGGAAGGAGCGGAAAACAGAAAGGAGAGGGAAAATGCAAGTGCATGTAGACGCCGAGTGGCGTCGTACTTGTTGCGTCAGAGTGTGACGTTGCACTGTATAGTCCATATTACTTCGGCATCTACTGGAGCTTTAGATTTCCGATAAAATTTACACGAGTTTTCCACTAGAATCATTTAGGACACAATGTAACTTAAAACTAAACGAAAGAAATTAAGTAAGGATAAGAATCTTTTATAACTTGATTTTTCTTAATCATTAAGACGTTAATTATTAATTTCTCGATTATGTAAAAATTACTAATATGCTGTTTTTTTATTTTTATTGTAGAATCCAGCAAAATGGCGGAAGTGCACCAAATTCTTACGGATAATGAAGAATACAAAAAATAAGTAGCTTCTCTTAGTAGGTTTTTAGAAAGTACTTTTAAATTCATTAAATAATATGTGATAAAAAGTAAATTTAAATTTAAGTGTTTAAGAAATTACGTTAAAAACACACGTGATATACGTAAATTAAGTAACGTAAAGTGTTCTTAAGTTTTATATTTAAGTACTTTTTTAAAGTGCAATATATTTCAAAATCTCAAACTTCGCGAGTGACTTTTATTTAAATCATTAAGGACTGTTTTAGTTTCAACAAGTGGTTTGTTAGTACGTTTAAAATTAGAAAACGACCTCGAGAAATCAAGAACGAATTAAGAATAATTATTTTAATAAGAAATTTGATGTTCGCATGGTTTTTGAATTTACAGTCGAGTGCTGGTGTAAAAACTAAAGTATTGTGGTGGAATCCGTAAAGGAAATTAAGCCGTAAAAGGCACACAATTAAAATTTTAGTGTAATGAATGATTTGAAATTGCAATGGGCCGAATTATTCGTGTTTGTACTATACGTAGCGTCGCGCACAGTGTAGCAAACTTAGCGCCTCGGAAAAATGGCGGACTGCTCGTATTCGCGATGTATCCAACAGAAGCGATATATTAGAAGAGAGCTGCAAAGATGGACAAAAAATATGGTGTACATAGTGGGTGAGTCGAAATTACGTATTAATGTTCGATATTTTAAAAATGCTGAAAACCACGCTTTAAAATCGGTTCGTTTCAAGGATAAATTTGCAAATGCATGTGTAACCTGTTGCAGATTTCAAGGATTTCCTTGATTTTTTTATTCATCAAACTGGATTTGCCCTAGATTCGCTTTAAAAAACATTATTTAACACCGTTAGTACGTTCTAATTACAGTTTCGTGTAATTTTTTGCTGCATTTCTGTGGATTCTTTTCTTCCGGGTGCAGTTAATGATTTTTTAAGATGCACTTTTTTAAATGCGTCGTAGTAGCATTTTCGACTGACCGCGCCGAATTCTGTAACCTTTCACATTTTCTTTGTGTAAAACAATGGTTTTCCACTACTTTTCTTATTAATTTCGAGTGCTTTATCTTTTCCTTCGATTGCAATTGAATGCATGCTTTTAAACATGACAGAAATTTAACGTATTCGAGCGCTTTTAATTTGGGCGTTTTCTTTTCGAGCTTTTCTTTCCGTTTAACTGCGGACATTATAAAATTATTCGTAAAAAAAACGTAGGTATACTCTTAATAATCAGTTTAATAAAAAAATCTATAATTTGAAATCGAATATGCGTGTCATCGTAAAAAATTACACAGCGAATTATACCTAATTTTTTAAACACATTTACGTCATGCAGTTTTGTAAATTGACGCATAATTATAATTCCATCAAAAATCATTGGACAAAAACTAACTGAGGCACGATACGATTATTTACACCGATATTCTACAATTAAATCAAGTAAAAGTGAATAGGCTTACATTTAATTCTTGGATAATGAGCAAAAATTTGTCTATTTAATTTTTTAAATGCATTTAAATAAAGACGAGACTCTTGCCAATTTACTTTGTAGGCAAAATTAAGAAAAACTGTTACTTTTGCTTTGCCAAACAAACCCACGAATTTTTACAGTTTTAAATGACTTTTTCTTAATATTTTATTCAGTAAAATTTGTATGGACGTTATTAGGCTATTAAATACAGGGGAAATTAAAAGCTCAATTATAACCGGCAATTTTAAGCGAAGGTTGTATAGGTATAAGTTATTAAAATTAATTACTAAAACAAAAAATTAACATTACATGAGTTACTGAAAAGGTTACCGATTGTGCTGGAATACCAATTACGTGAAATTAGAAATATTCGTTAAATTGTAATTCCACATCGAAGGGGCGTTGATTTATTAGATTTCTCGTATTAGAATTTTTAAATGTGGAAGGTACGACGAATTACTTTATTAATAGCTTCAAGATTAAAAAGACACCCACGCGTCGAATCAAAGACGTCTTCTTCAATTTTCACATTTAATGTAGTGATTATGAATTTAATGATAATTTTCTTATTGAAGGAATATATTATTCTAGGTTTAGGTTAAACTGCAATGTAAATATCTAACATTAACATATAAATGTCAAGCTAACCGTGAGCTATATTTGTGGTAGGGTGGAACTTATAGAAGTTTGCGTACAGAGTGCATCGCGAACTGCAATTGCAACAAGACATGCGCGTATTTCATTCTGTTCGCAAGTTGTAATGTGAGGCACATTAACATTATTAAGTAATTTTTTTTTTCATTTAACAAACTAGTAACATTTATAAATTTATCTTCTTTTTAAAGTTCTATTACGTCAATCAGACAAAAAAAAATTCTACTAAAATGATTAAAAATTAGAAAATCAATATCGAACAATCAATATTTTACTATAATATTTTGTTAAGTAGCTTTTTGTATACGTCTCTAATATTAAAGATTTAAACGAGCACCTTTGTCCAAAAAATTTGCGAATTTTGAACTGCAGCAATTTGGGCAGCGATTTTAAAGCAGTTTCATAAAAAAGCGTGTTTGTTATGTAAGAAGTGCTCGAACAGAATGTTAAGTTTATAAATGTAAAGTGTGCTGTATTGATACTATAAAGGCAATTTCTCTATAATTCCCATTTATAGAAATTTTATGTTATGACTCTAGTAAGTCTCTATTAGTTATTTTGTTTTCCGATGCAATCGCAACATGATTTATTTAAACGCTTTTGAAATATCTGCACTTAGATTTTTATAATCTGCTTTATAAATATTGCACGTTAATTAATGGCGTTGGAAAAAAAAACCTATGAACGAATGCCTACCTACTTCGGGATAAAAACTTTATGAATTTTAAACACATCTAATTAATGAGAAGAAGATTATTCATTTATTTTGCACTTTTTATATACTATGTATGTATATTTATAATTGTAGAGTGAATAAGAGTAACCTTATAAAAAAGAAACTTCATTGTTAAAGAGAGTAAATAGTAGACAATTTAAAACAAAAACAACTATAATTTTGAATTGTTATTTTATGCAAAAAAAAGTAAATTTTTGTGCTTTAATTACTGACAAATAACACCGGAAATTAGAGTTAACTGGCGACTTTATTTTAAAATTACAGTGCTCAATCAAAAATTCTATGAAAAGCAACTAATTATTTGGTTGGTTTCTTTTAAGTTTTTTTTCGAAGAAAACACTGTGAAAGCTTACTTGTAAAAATATTAAGTATTTTTTTAGTGCATTACGTTTAGATAATTAGTAGCGCATAAAAATAATTAATAGAATTGGATAATTAGGAAGATTTGGCAAATTATTATCAATTTATAAGATTTTGAGGCAACGTAAGCTTTCTTTGCTTTCAAAAATAGTACTTCCTACGAAACTCAGGTAACAAGAAGTGAGTTTAAGGTGGATCCTTTTCATCTCACAACACATTCATCATTTAAATAAGAGGTTTAAAGTTATTGAGTGAGAAAAAAATAGAACTAACTTATTAAAAAAAATTCAAAAGGAAAAATATGAGAAATCCTTTACAATGTGATTATAATAATTCTTTTTTTAAATCTTATTTAAAAGCAGAAGAGCCCATGTTAAACGGACTTATTATTTGAATAAAATAAATAAATATAACACAATAAAAATTCTTTAAAAATTACGTAAAAAAGTATTTATTCATTTATTACAAATTAGTGATTACCCCCGAATAGGTACTTGTAAATAAACATAAGTTTGTTCAATTACTATTTTAACAATTTCTACAGTTTTTAAAGTTTTACGCAGAAAATCCTAAATATTTTTGGGATAAAAAGCAGTTTAGATTACTCTTTGAAAAGTTCTCTACCTGTCAATAAAAGTCCCATCAAAATTGGTTCAGCCGTTTCGGAGATTAGCTTGGGCAAGCAAACCGATAGAAAGA
The DNA here is from genome assembly GCA_036325965.1 of Sinopyrophorus schimmeli. Taxonomy (NCBI): domain Eukaryota; kingdom Metazoa; phylum Arthropoda; class Insecta; order Coleoptera; family Elateridae; genus Sinopyrophorus; species Sinopyrophorus schimmeli. The sequence goes on from JARFIZ010000396.1 coordinate 649,704, forward strand.
TAGACGAAAATTTTAAAAACGCGTTTTTGATTTTTCCTGACGTGCAAATAACCGTATGAGCTTAATAAAAAGCCTTTATTTCAAAATCACAGACAAACACTTTAATTTTATTTATATGCATAGATTAAAAAATTATAACTTTCTATGTGTTAAATTTTTAGAAGAATACAACAATACTTACACCCAGTTGTAAAATTATTTTGTTTGTTTTGTGATTTTAATGCTATTAAGTAATAATTAATTGGCATGTGTTTGTTAAGGACTTCAAAGCAATTAATAAAAGTTCGTTTAAAAGATCAGGTTTTAGTTAAATGAAGAGTGCAGCAATTTAAAATACAACTAGAGAAAACGCTTTAACACATGTAAAGAACATTATTTGAAACACATTTGCATGGCTTAAAACACCGATTAGTTTTGTAATAAATTTTTTATTCATTAATCGAGCGGATTTTGTAATTTTTCTACTTCAATTAATATTTAACATTACGACATATTTTTTTTAATTGGAATTATAATGAAGATAACGAATTTTAACAGTTTGACATTAAAACTTAAGAAAGATGTCCTATTATCTAATTAATAATCGTATCAATTTTGTATTAAATAAAACGCAAATAAACTGAATTCATAAAGGAAAAACATTACTAATTCTATTAAAAGTAATTTCTGATCCAATTTGTTTCTTTGAAAAACGTTTCTAATTCTGCATCAATACTTGAATAGAATTTTTTAACAACCATTATTATTTTATATCTGTGATTCATACTGAGATTATTGGTTTGTCTTACATTTTTTAAGATAATTTGAAAAATTGTCATAACATAAATAAGCTTTTAATATTTTTTTTTGTAATAAAAACCTAAAACATTTTATACACAAAAAATAGAGGTACACACCTTTAAATTTAAATATGAGACGTTCTATTGATTTAATATTATTGAAATAAATAAATACATAATAGTAATTACTAATAAAATGACTTTAAAAAATTAAATTGGATGAAAGACGTTTATTTCTATATTCTAAAACTTGTGTATTTGCTTGTGATAAACTTATATAATCCTACTTGAATGGAATACTCGTTTTAAAGCAATGTATCTTTGCAGAAATTTTACCAACTCGTTAATTTTCTAAGTAAATATTTAGACATTCTATTTAGGTTTATAGTTGTACAAATAATACACTGTCTACACGCCGGAGCTTCAAAGACTAAAAGAAAATCGGGAAAAAATTGTAAAAACGGCAAATAATCAAAAGCAAATGAAATCTAATGTCGAAATCAGAAATTGCACGTCAGGAGAAATGGAGGAACATTCTAGTGTGCTAAAATTGAATAGCTTTCTAAATTGTTAGAATGCAAAAAAATTGCAGTTTTCTAGCCCTCATGCCGGCTTAAAGCATTTCGTTTATCAATGCCGACATTAAGAATGTGCACGAAATGTTTATTTGCCGCATAATAGTGAGCATGTGCAGGCTTAGCTCGCGCATATGCAGTTACTGACCTACCCGACAGTCGCTTGCACATACTCGCGCCGGGCAGCCCTTAGCCCTGAATCGGGCCAAAAGGGCACACATGAATGTAGGTTTACGTGCCTTACGTGCTTGCCACATTAACATACGATTTTTTATTTATACTTATAATTGAATTATTCAGTGATATAATTGCGTTTTGCGCGTTTCGCATCTTTACCCTTTTCTTTGACTTGCAACACAACCGGACTAACTTATTGTAATGAAATATGTACAAGAAGATATTAATTCTGGTTCGTTTCTTTTTTATTATATTATAATTTATTATAACACATGCTTTTAACGAACAGACAAATTATAGATTAATATTAATGTGCTTTTTAACAAACTAATGGCATGCAATTTGATAAAAAAAAATTTGTGCCGATCGATAATAAAAAAAACTTTAAATTGTAATTTCCAGACGACGAATAAGCATACATATATTTTTTGAGAACTTATTTTATAAACTGTTTGTCGTTACTTCGTTATATTTTCAAGGAAATATTTAAATGAAATGCACACCGATGCATCTACTCTGAATGTTTTAAAGCCGATTACAATAAAATTGGCATCAGTTTGGTTTCTTTGGCCGTCATTGAATGATTTTTCATGCAAATTGAATTAAACATGTACCTAACCTACCTACACTAATTTCACGTTGCTCCGAAATATTTTATCCGCGACTTGAAAACGAAAAAATTACGTACACAATATTAATGTTGTTTACGACTCGACGGTTGCCTCATCTTTTTATCGTTGTTTAATTTTAAAGTTTTGGTCAGATAATTTTTTATCTTTCGCCGAGTCTTAGGTACCTCAATAATGCATTTTTGTTTATAAATTATTTATTGCTTTTCGTAGATTATTTAGTCTAGTTTTGAGGAGCACGAAAGTTTGAAAGTTTGGCTCTCTAATTTCTGAAGTAAGAATATTGATCATTGATATTGGTCAGCCATTTTGAAGAATTTTTTCAAAATGAGGTTTCTTAACAAAATAAATGCATTGTTTCAGTTATTAAATCGACCTTAATTACAATACGTACTTCTTAGTTGTAATTTAGGTTGGAAGTGCATTAGTTCGTAAGTTCACTTGAAATAATCAAAACGTACTCATTTCTTATGCTGCGTATTCTAAGCGCACCAATTATACAATTAAACTTGCTCGGTTTTTTCGCGTTTTAATTCGTTTTGTCTTAAACTAACTATTTCAATATTTATAAATAAAAAGAAATCGTTTTGATTTCTGTCTCGCCGTCAAGTCTGTAAATAAGAATACATTTGCCAGTATAAAAAGCAGATTTTAGTTACGGCAGTATTGAGGAGGTGTGATATGCAATTTAAATTCATCAATTTGTATTTTAAGAACACAACTTCATTTTTTCTTAATTTTGGAATAATAACATCTTGCTCATAGTTCAAGCGGTGACCGTTAAAAGGGTGATGAACCAGAATAAGTACAAAAATGGACTTTATTACTTTTTGGATATTAGACAAATAATAAACCAACGGTCTGGCGATCTGTAACTTGTCCAATTGTTATTTTTTTAATAATTTTTTTGTTCTAATTTCTTAATCGTGGTTTGGCAGAATTTTGGTCAAGGGTTAATGTGCCAGACCAATTCTATTGAAAAGAGGGATAAAAAACAAACATTTTGACGTTTAATTTTTTCTTATGCCTTATATAAAAAATTTATCATTGCAATAAATATTTTGTGGGTGGTCTGGTAAATAGTTGTGTGAAGAATAGGGGTGCCAGACTTAAGTTTTTAAATTCTACTAATCAAAACTTCTTCGAATAGTAAAATATTGTACTTATGTTTTATACATCAATTTTACAAAAAATTAGAAAAAAAAATCAATTAAAAAAAAAACAATTGGACAAGTTACAGATCGCCAAACAGTTGGTTTATTATTTGTCTCAAATTCAAAAAGTAATAAAACCCATTTTTGTATTTATTCTGGTTCACCACCCTTTTAACGGTCGCTCTTGGACTATCATTTTGAAAAATAATAAACATTGATTGTAGTAGGTACTTATCAATTTTTATGAAATTTTGAAAGGACATTTTAACGTTCAACAATAAATAAAGTTAATGTTGACAATTAAAAAATTTGAACTGCGCTTTTTTGCATTTAATAAAATATAATACTAATTTAATTACCGTTACAGTTCTTATGTTATAAATTAAATCACTTGAATAGTTTTTGTTGAATTTTATTATCTATCTTTAGACGACATTTATAAAATAACGGAATTGTTTTCTCTATTTCTGTCTTTTAGAAATGAAGGTTGTATAATTAGGAGTTTCCTTCTGCAATTTTTAACAAAGAAAACCTGTTTACCTGTTATTTAAAATGTTAAATGTATACATTGTGGATAGCAGTGTGGTTTGATTCATCGACTTCGTTGCTTTCAATTTATATATTAATTATTATTATTATAAATTAACATGCGATACTTTATAATTTTTGCTGTAAAACACATACCATGTACTTTTACTATTTGCTTGTTTAGGTTTGCTTTTCATAATTATTCGATATTAAAGAAAAACCACATCCTGTTGTATTTTGTTTACTTTACTAAATCCAACAAAGATTAAGCTTGTATCAATGACCATAATTTATAAATTTCGAACTCTTTAAGTTTACTTAAAACGACATAATTTTTTTTAAATTTTTATGACACAATCAAAACGAAACAAAACTATTAACATGTTATTTGATAAAAATGCGGTACAAAAACATTGAAGTTTAATTATCTTCTTAGTTGTTTATGTTTTTATTAACGTAGGCTTTTATTAACAATCTGCTCGGTAGACTGGCAAACATACGTAAATGTTTATACCGATACAATTTTTTAATCATTTTAAAATTGCTGCTTGTCACCTGTTCCACATGTAAATTATTGTATGTAAAAATTTAATTTCAAAGACTATAATTTGCTTTGTATGACGTGTCTTGAAGAGAACCATTTTTTAGAAATAAACTTGTTTTTAGTTTTTGTAATCACAAACAAAATAGAGGTAGGTAATCGTGCGACATCTATCTATGGTAAATTGTAAATAAAGCTACCTTTACAATAAACTAATTCATAAATTTCAAATATATCAATAATTCACAATAGGTAATGCAAATTATATTCTCTGAAAGTACAATAGCAAGTGAACACAAAAGAAAAGTTATTTTCTCTCCATTTCGACATATTCCAAAATTTTACGAGCGGATGGCAGCAATCAGTTGTGAATTGCACGTATTGTTATGAATTGTTGATAAAAATTCGTTAAATTAAAACGTTTTAAATAGCACTCCATTAAACGCGTGAGATATGATAAAAAATTATAATAAATGAACAAAAATCATACAATTTTGACAGCAAAGCGTCACTTCTTGCAGTCATTGCAAATTAAACAAGTTGGCCAATGTATTTTTCTCAGTTAGTTAAAATTAGAGTGTGCCAACTTCTACCCCCTTTTATGTCCAATTTTGTCAGTCGGTTTCACTGCGAATGATAACTTGTTAAAATAAACTTCAAAATTGATCACGTTCATATGGTTATCCTGGAAATAATAATATTAACTATACTCTGTCCGGCCAACAGAAATAGTTAAGCCACTCCCACAAATGTGCGCTAAATTTAAATATAATTTTTTCTATTGGCTTAATTTTAAAGCACATAACACAAGCAACCATACAAGCATTTATGTCCTGCAAGAACGGGGACAAAGTTGATTATTAACTTGTACCATGTGAAACTGGGCACCGCATACATTGGTTCAATTTAGTGGAGCGTGGCTTGACTATTTCTGTTGCCCAGACAGAGTATAAGAATTTTGACTAATCTACCGTCAAAATTCAGAAATTAGTTGCAACGCTACCAAAATTTGACCTGTTATTAACGTGAGAAACATAAAACAATAATACAAAATCTAAAAAAAGCCTCACTTTACTTTTAAGTTGACAATGAAATGCAAAATCGAGTTACAAAATTGGCTCCCATCTAAAAGCATTGAGTGATCACCCTTTGGTTTTGACTACAGATTGTTCTCACGGTAGTTTTGGGATGTTTAGCGATTAATTTTATATACGAGCAAATCTTTTTTTTTTAATTATCATCATCATCATCATCATGTTGCAGCTATCTAATCCATTGCTGGATATACGCCTCCTCAAGCTCCTTCCAGGTTATACGGTCCGCGGCAATGCGGGACCATAGTTTTCCGGCTATTTTTTCCAAATCATCTTTCCATCTAATCCTGGGCCTGCCGCGACTTCTTCCTCCTTGGCGCGGTCTCCATTCAGTGACCTTCCCAGTCCACCTGCCATCTGTTGTTCTTATTAAGTGACCCGCCCATTGCCACTTTAGAGTAGCGATGCGGCATGCTACATCTTCTACGTTTGTTTTATTTCTTATAACTTCGTTTCTAATTCGATCCTGTAGTCGCACTCCTAACATGGCTCTTTCCATTTTCTTTGGCAACGCTTGATTTTTCCATATTTATCTTTTTAGGGACCATGTTTCTGACGCGTAAGTTAATATTGGCAGCAAAAAAAAATTTTAATTATATGTAAGTTAATCAAATGATAAATTCAAGCTGATAAAAGAGTTCTGAAATTATACGTAATGTAGCTTGTACGTGATTGCAACACAAAAACATTTATCGGTTGTTTAAATTTAATACATAAATGTCAAAAGCGTGGGAAAGACGCCCGAAAAAAGTCGTCTGATTGTTGATAACGCTATTAATTAAAACATTTCATAAGCCTTGATAAATTTCAGACGAAATTAAGAATAGCCATAACAATAAGAGAATGATAAGACGTGAGTGGTTATTAAGTAATCATTGCCACCGTAGGAGCTTTTTTAAAGTTGTTCTTTTACAATGTTTTCGTGAAATTTGATTCCTGCTATGGCAGTTTATTTAATTATTAATTAGTAATAAGCAGAAAGAATATAGACACACGTTTTTAGCGTTTCCTGTCGATTGCAACATGTTGCAGAAACTTTTTAATCAATTTCGAACGAATTAGAACAAACGATTTTATTTAAATAAAAAATTGTAATTTTTCTTGGAACTATTGCTTAGTATTATTAAAACGTGTTTAATCTGCAAATTTTACCAAGTGCTACATCTAAGCAAAAATTATTATAGAAAATGTTTAATATTACATAAGCAAGTAGTTTTTCTTATTTTGATATCAGAGCTTTGAGTAAAACTGGTTTATGTTAGTCATAGACTAGCCTAATTAAATTTAAAAAATTGAAATTTTTCTTCTACGATTACATTTGCGAATATTCGTTACAAGTCACTGTCTACAGATTTTGTGTGGGTATAACTGCATATAAATGTGCAAGGACACACAAATCACATTTTGCAACAGCACATCTTAAATACCATAATGATTATTCGTGTTCAAATGTGGCCTTCCTCCTATGAGATTAAGTAAACCCGTCATAGACGTTTCTCAGCGTATCAACGGTTAATTTTTTTCCGTAATTTTTAATTAATTACATCCACTTGTTTTAAAAGATTAATTAATAGTTTAAAGCCTTTATAAGATTACTACAAAATAGTATGCTAGCGTTGCACTACTGATAATGCTTAAACAATTCAATTTATTATGAACCATTTTGTTTACCTTATTATGAATAAATACTATGATTCAAAAAATTAGTACTCTTGCGTATATTTTATACAATATGTACACGTGTTTACTTTTGTTGAGACGCATTTTGTAATTGCTCAAAGAAATTATTTGTAAGTACTTGAAGTGATTGATGCACTTTAAAATTTCCTTTTATATTTTTGAATATAGTAGTTATATGACAATACATAAATTCAAATATTTAGATTTATTTGTACACTTAACAACAATCTCATTTTATTTCATTTTTACTTATTGTTTTAGTTTTGAAAGAAATGCCTTTTTTTAACTTAGAAATAACCAAGAATCATGATCTTTCGATATGGTACCGACTGATATTAGCAAAATTTGAAGTATTGAAAAAAATATTTAAATCTGTAAATTAGGATTTAACTTAACATTTTGAAGCTTCCAGTTAATGCGTTGAAATAGTACACAAGAAAGCATTTTCGAAAGCAGGCCTGGTCTAATTGACAAAATATATTATTTCTGAGTATTAAAACAAAAATTGGCCGAATAGCACAAGAACAAAAATTCTTGAATAATAATTAATAATTAGAAATTTCACGCTTCTCTTCTCGTCGCAATAGATTGAGCAACTTGCCAAGTGTCAAAAAAACTGCCCTATAGAATTTTTTTTTTAAATTGTGGTGGTTCAGAACCTACGTAAAACTGTAGGTCCCTTGAAACTTTGAAAACATGACATTCACAACAAAGATTCAAGCGGCGACATCGCCTACATACTCGACTCTGGGTATAAAAGGCGAAAAAAGAAGAATCATGATTTTAAAATATTGATAATGCTAAATAAGGTCGCTTAATTTGACGTCCGTCTAAAATGCATCGTATAAACTCTTTCTACTAGAAACTTCTAAAAATTATACATATTTTGTAGATAGAGTAAAATTTCTTTTAACTGGTACCCCTCTTTAACGGACACTCGTCTTCAACAAAAAAATTTAAATGATTACGGCTCAGAAAAGTGTAGGAATACAATGTACAGTAAAAGCTCCGTCAAGTGAACACTCACGGTCATGTCATTTTTGTCCGCTTATTAGAGATGTTCGGGTATTGGATAGGAGTACATTTACATGAATAGTAAATAGCATTTCTACACGGAGAAAAAAATATCGTTAAAATGACCATACGTATCGCTATTTTAGCTATACGTAGTATAGTCATTTATCACAGGGATACGCCGTATAGCTATAGGAAGTTTCCTTATTGCGAATCGTCATAGTAAGAATACGTATTATTGTCTTAGGCATTCAAATGATTCTTGTCATGATGATTTAACAATTATGCACGGAGAAAAAAATATCGTCAAAATGACCATACGTATCCCTATTTTAGCTATACAAATCCTCAAGTTGACTGTACAGTTACCTACACGAGGGAAACTGCACATGTTCACAAGAGTTCTTCGTTGAACGCTTGAATCAAATAAATGGATCCTTATTATAAGTATATGTAGCGCTGTTTTGATAATACTATGAACTGTCAAATTAACTTATAAATATTATTAAATTAGCCAATCGAATCGTTGTACTGTCAATATGTCATTTGAGGATACGCCAGATAGTTATTTTGACGATATTTTTTCTCTGTGTAATATTTTTATTTAAACTATTGTATTAAAGAATATAAAAAAAAATTCTAAAGTGTATAATAAAAAATAAAAAACAAGAACAATGTTTTAGTGTTTTTCTAATTGAACAAAATGCGTTATATTGAATTGGCGTATTGCATATTTCTTTGCCGTAAAAGAAAACTGATATAAAGTGCTAATATGCGAAAATGCACTAAAATCATTTCTTACAAATATTTTTAAATTATAAACTAATTTTAAGGCTTTAGCTTAGGAATGTATTTCATTGCAGTGGTGAGTATCCGACACTTCTTCACCTGTATTTTTCGTATCATTTGTAGGTGTCACGTATTCTTGAATATCAAAAGTATCACCTCCTGTGGCAATATTTTGTTTTATAGCTAGTATGCTTTCTACTATTTTATTATTTTTTTGTATCAATGCTTTAAAATTGCGTGACAAATTGTCTTCGAGATCGAAGTCGGAAATGTTGTATTAACCTTTTTTAAATCCTGTTTTGAGGAAGTAATGTTACTGCATTTCATGCTGTTTTAAGAAAATATATTGCCTCAAAGATATCAATAATTTTGGACAGTTCTGATGCCGATTGAACATCTTCCATATTTGACAAAATGTGTTTTAAAATGAAATTTTTGGAAATTATGAATGATACCTTGATCCTAAGATTGGCAAACTTAAGTTGTATTAGTAGGTCTTTTAGGTTTAAGTCGCGTGTGTGGGACGCAGCATTATCCAAAAATAAAAAAATTACTCAACTTAATATTTTTATTTTTTTATCTAATATTAACAACCATTGATTTCCCGCGTCATTCATGCTTTTTTTTTAGTTTCAAAACACTGTTACTTAAATCAAAAGTCTAAAACTACATGTCCGGTTGTGGGAAATTTACAAAATACATAATAAAGAAACTTAGTGTTAGGAACCGGTTACGAGAGTGTCCGGTTACTAGATCGTATTTTACAAACAAAACAATAGTCAAAAAGGACTTAGCGGCATAAGAATACTAAGTAAATGATCCAGCTCAGTTTCGGCTCAATGACAGAGCATCATGTGATGAATCAATCAGACAAATATTTTGTTAATTTAACAACATGAAAATAACCTATATTATTATATGTGAATTTCATTCGAGTTATAATAACTTTTGAATGTTAAGTGATATCTGGAAAATTCTTTCACTGTGATTGTCAGTAAGGAGTGGTGCGTCGACGAGAATACAAATTAGTCCACAAAAATTAGGTCTTCGATTGAAATCACCAAGATGGAAATTATAATTTCAAAATTGACCTTTTTGGCAAAGGGTAACGGGACCTCCAAGGCGACTAAAGTATACTATCAGATCAATTCAACACTAATCAACAATATAGAGCTGAGCAAAAAGACTAAGCTCCACCTGTATAAAACAATATACTTACCTACATTAACATACGAAATAGAAAGCATACCGCTACAAGACAAGAGCAAAAGTAAATTAACGGCTGCGGAAATAAAGTATCTGCGACGTATAGTCGGAAGAACAAAGAGGGACAGAGTGAGAAACATCACAACAAGAGAGGAGTTAGACCTAGAACCGCTAGTGGAAACACTACAGAAGAGACAACTAATGTGGTTTGGTCACGTGACACGAATGGGCGAAGAAAGGCTGCCAAGAAGGGTATTAGAGGCAAGAAGAGAAGGAAAAAGAGGAAGAGGAAGGCCAAGGCAAACATGGATGGAAACTATCAAGAAGGAAGTGGAAAGGAGGGGAAAAAGCATGGCAGAAGCTAAACAAATCGCTAGGGACAGGAAGAGATTTCGAAAATGGATAGAGGACCCGACACCTTAGGATATAAGGGATGGACAAAGAAGAAAAAGAAGGCAAAGGGTAACCAAACTTTTCAAAATTTAATATCAAACTACTCATCAAATCCTATCAAAATCACCCTTCAAATGTTTAGTTACCCTTTGCCAAAAAGGTCAATTTTGAGATTTTCATGTTGTTAAATTAACAAAATATTTGTCTGATTGATACATCACATGATGCTCTGTCATGGAGCCGAAACTGAGCTGGATCAATTACTTATTATTCTTATGCCGCTATGTCCTTTGGTTCTATAAAATTTATCCCGTCAAAGGAGATGTCCGGCCATCAGAGTTGTCCGCAAAGAGAACTTTCACTGTATTTACACTCGCTTCTCGGCGGAGACCCCTCTACAACGGACTGTATCGTTGGTCCCGCAACTGGCCGTGGAAGGAGGTTTTATTGCACTATCCAACAAAGTGATTAAACAAATCTTGAAAAAGTTTATTGTAAGTGACATTTAAAAAAATTATAAATAATAATACCAAAAAATTACGTAAATGGTATTTGGCCAATACAATAGCAATTTTGTTCAAATAATTACAATAAAATGTTGATACTTTAAATCTGGAAACTAAAATAACTAAAATTTTTTTTGAAACCATGTAGATTAGGGGGAAAGTGGCATGAAACAGCCAGTTTTAAAAAAAGGGATAAATAATATAGAAGGACATAAATAAATCATTTTTTTTTTTTAATTTGTAATTGTTGATGCATTTATGTACGTAATGTCATAAAACATTTTTCAAAATTAACGATATTTTTCGATTTCTGATCATTTATAAAAAAAATAAAATTTGGCTTTTTCATAACCTATAGGTATTGAAAGAGTCAACCCAAGTTTTGAATGAGCCATGTTCTTATTACAAGATTAAAACTGCACATTAACGAAGATATTATTTAATAATAATCTTAAGCTATAATTTTAGATCTTATATAATTATAAAACGTTTTAAATAACGCAGATTCTGGATAAAATATTGACTTACATAAATCTAAGAAGCTGTCAAAAAATTTGACGTTTGAGATCAATCATGGCAAAAACTTAAAAACGTTTTTAGCAAAATTAATGCAATTTCCCTTTTACGCCACAGGATTTATATGCCTAACCATTACAACTTTGCATCGGTACCACTCTTGATTGCTGTTACTACAATTATTATTGCATTTTATGCAATTAAAAGGTGGCTCTTTCAAAACATATTCTCTCAAGAAACAAAATCTCGAAAATTACTATGAAATCAAAGATTAGTCTACAAAATATATACGTTATTAGAAGGCCTAATATATCTATAAAATTATAGTGTAATCATATTATTATTAGTTTTGTACGTATAGGCGTTAGAAAACAAATAAACTGAACTCAAAACCTTACTTTTGGACGACAAAATCTTCGATACGTCGTATCGGCGCCGTTTATTGACGGTGAAGGGTCAAATTTTTGTGGGGGATATCTGGCTAGTGTTGCTATCTTAAAATAATAATACATAAATGATTCGTATGAAAACTACCGCGTAATTGATAATGGCTCTTTCAAAACTTGGCTGTTTCACGCCACTTTCCCCCTACATTCCATAAGTTAAGCACTTAGAAAAATACTTTTTAAGAGTTATAATAGTGTAATTTAATTTATACACATTTTATTTGTAAAGTTTTCAGAAGTTAAAAGCTGGAATAAAATAAAATACCTATGTTAAATACCTATATGTATTTATAGTTCAATCTGTTTCCGAAAATTAATAAACTCATACAAAATTGTATTAGTTACATTACACTAACCGCAGAGAAAATTCAATTAAAAACAGCGTTTTTATTGCAAATTTTAAGGGAATTAGATCAAGCTATTAGTCTTAAGCGCACATTTGTTTACGTTGTAGATCACGTTCCAGCCTTCCATATTTAAAAATCGTAGAGGAGCACACGTTTTGCTCATCAGAATCAGATACGTCATTACAAATCATATCTAGAACTGATAAAATTTACATTAAATCAGACTTGAAATGCTAATTTGAGGTATGGCCATGCAATGGGAACTATTTAGGAACATTTACGTAGTCACTAGGGTCTTGAATACAAATTTACAAGACTACTTTTACTCGACAACCACCACTTTGTAATATAAAATTAAAAAAAAATATATTTTAGCTATTCATGATTTCAACAATAATACAGTAAAACCCGACTTACGCTAGCCCAACTTACGCGAATTTGGAATTACGCAATATTTGAATTCAGCGGTACGACACGCGTTTCGCATTCCCGCTATGCCAGCACTTACGATTGGCTTGCGCTTGCGCGAGCATGTTTGTGTGGACTCGATGCACGTTTACATATTGTCTTGTTTTTTATATCGTTTAAAAACAACAATGTCAACTAAAAGAATTTAAACTGATTCTTCTGCATCAAATAAGAAAAGAAAAACATTATATGTATTTGGAATATAAACTGAACTTTATTAAGGATTTTGATACAAAGCTAAAAGTTTAAGGCTTGGTAAAGAAGTTTGATCAACCAAATTCGAGTCAGAACAATTATAAAACACAAAGATAAAATTTTGGGCGCTGCAAAAATGCTCAATCTTTGAATATATAATTGTTTTTTATATGTATTATTAATTTCTTTAGCACTTGATTTAAGTTAAACAAAATTTATATGAATTTACGGGGGCAGTTCGATAAGTCAGTGACTTTTTGAATAAAAGATATTTTTTTCGGCAAATAAGCGTTTTATTTCTCAACATATTCTTCTTTTAGTTCAATACATTTAGTTCAATACATTTAGTCCAGCGTTTTTCAATTGTTTTACTGCTTCCAAATAATGGGTTTTCTCAAGGCCCTCAAAATAGGGGTTTGTTTCTGTGATGACCTCATTCGACCCAAATCTTTCACCGCCCAGCCATTTCTTTGGATTTGGAAACAGAAAATAGTCGCAGGAAGCTAAATCTGGAGAATATGCTGGATGGGGTAGCAGTTTGTAGCATAATTTATGGATTTTTGCTATGGTGACTACACATCACTATACAATTTTTGCAATATATCATGCTTTACAGCAAGAAGTAATGTTTTGTGTGGCCTTTTTGGTACCATGTTGATTCAAAAAGGTGTCTCCCGTGCTTTTCAGATATATTGAGTTTTGGAGTTGGGAATTGTTATTAAAAATAAATCAAACACTTCAGTTTAACAAAAAAATATTCTATTTAAAAAACATATAGGATAGCTGGTGGATTTGGATTAGAAAGTACATAATGTACCTAAAACGTACATTTTTTAATTATGTTCGGAATAGGAGGACATTTGGAGTTGCGGAGATTCGGATTAGCGGAGTTGCACTGTATCATAGATGTTTATTGACCGAATTTGACTACAGTTTCAAACACTTATCTATTGCTTTCTTAACCATTATTTTGTTTAGATTTTTGTAGCTATTGTGTATCGATTTCTAATTAAGTGACGTCAAAATGAATATGAGTTCTAAACAAACTCTTATCGTTCACAAAGTTAACGACCGCAAATTTTATAATACCAAAATGTTTACAAATGATTCAGTTGCTGTTACGAGTTCTGGCTAAATTATGTTTACATTATTTAAATAAATAAATAAGGTGGCGGTATTGCAGAATAGGACGATCATACTTTATGTTCATTACTATCGTCAATAGTCCAAAACTTATTACTGTTTTGAAAGTTACTTGATTACAACGTAACGACGCTTTGTAAATTGAAACGTCGTTTGATAAGCTAATTTTGAAACAGTTAGATTTTGATTTTCCAGTAAATGGGGTTTCAATGCAATTACTGTTACGAGTACAACCAATTAGCTAAAGGAACGTACTGTTATGCAACGTGAGTTTGCTAATGTATGATTTAAATTTAAAAAAAAATAAAAATGTGACAAAGGGATAGCCGAAGTGCATTTAATAAAGCAGAATTATGATTGTTCTTAATAAAATTTGATTTAGTTGAATAACCAGTGTTCTCTTAATTTTAACGAAACGGAATTCCTAAACAATTTAAAATAATATGTTATGGTGATGTCATAATTAAACCAATCGCGAATTCAGAACTACAGTCTTATGCAATTTACAAGAAAGACGTTGCTTGTAACCCTTGAATTACTAAATCCTATGAGACTGGCAGTGCGTTCGTTTCATGCAATATATTCATATAGCGTGTACGGAATATTTATACTTAATTATTTCTGGACTTTGATATTTCCTAGTTTAATTTTTGTACATAATTTTTATTAAAAGATCTGGAATCTTTCAAATACCATAGTTACACTCTTAATTGATATTAAATTATAAATGCATTTTAAGAGTCATTTATTTAATGTAAATCTAGCGGTGATTCGCTTTTGTATCTTGGTTTCGCATGCAGAATAGCAAATATAAGTCGCTAATGTTTTTTTATAATGCATTAGCTAAACCTTACATTTTTATAAATGCATTTATAAAGTTGAAAAACACGGTAAAAAAAGTGATATATTTGTTGTTTATTATCAAAAATTGCATCAACCGTTAATAGTTTGAATTATTTTAACTTATGCTGCTGCTTTACTTTTTTTTATCTAGAAAAGTATTTAAACTTTTTAAAATACAGAAAGATTCCCATTATCCGGGGTACTGACGGTGAAGGGCGTTCACAGATAATCGAAAACCCTGCATAAACGAATCACAAATTTTTTACTAAATATGCTTGGTAAGAAGGTTAATTAAGAATAACTGTGTAAAAGATATCATTTTATTAAGAAACAAACGTTTTACATTAATTTACAATACGTATACACAAATATAAACATATATATTATTAATAAATGGTGTTAAAAATAAAAAACATTTTATAAAAAAAAATTGACCACTCGCGACTACGGTTGATTGGAACCCGGGATAACAGAGCCTTGGATAACGGGGGTTCTACTGTATACCAAAAGATAATTTTTTGAATTTAAAAAGCACGGTAAAGACATATTCCAATTTGCTTTGTATTTATGAGTTTCTGTGAACCAAGGATTCTTCCATGTCCCGTTTATTATAAATGAGTAATAAAAAACTCCCATATGGGAAAAAGGGGAAAAATGTTTCCTGCCTATTAAATTTAAAACCAAATATAACCAAAATCTGACTTACCATCTTAAAGTACAGTAGAACCTGAATAACTCGAACCTTGTTATGTGGTAAATCTCGCTAAGACGAAGAAAAAAGTCGTTTCTTTCGTTGAACTCCTAAATACGTAATATTTTGAATCATTTATAATTAACAACTAGACCAAAATATTATTTCCCTATGAGGTACAAATAATAGATACATATTTATATTCTATAATTCGAAGTTAAAAAAGCCGGCTTAGAACGACGAATTTAGTAGTGACGTCGCATTTTGAATTATCCTAACTGGAAGCAATAAATTTGTAATTTTTGTTAGCTATTTTCAGCAATACTTGGTATTTTTTTATTTTGTACTTTAAACTTAGAAATTCTGCTCTAGTAAGTCAAAATTTTAGGCATTTCCTTTAAAATTTGAGTTATTTATTATATTTCTGAAAGTGAATTCAGCGGTATGAAATATAAAATTTTATGTAAATTTATGTCCGGAACATTTACTGTCACCCTGTAGAAGTACAGTCGAACCTCGATAAGTCGAAGTTGAAGGGAAAGTAAAAATTATTCCAGTTATCTATATAAAAATATTAACGTTGAAATAGGCAAGTCCTAGGGAAACAGGTTCTAGTTATCCAAAATTTAGGCTTATCGAGGTTCGACTTATGGAGGTTCGACTGTATTCTATCAAAATACTTTTGATACTTGTCAATGTTATAAAACAAAAATTCAGTTTATAAAATTGCTACTTGGTTTTCTTCTTTCCAAGATTTTTTACACGGAAGAATATAGTAATGTCGTGATCCTTGTTTGTTGAATATCCCGGACATTTCTTTCCGCTATTTAAATAAGAGAATTTTTTTAAATATGTACACCGGTATTTTGAACATTTACCATGGCCATCTTAGAAATAGTAACTAAACGTTACTGTTATTCCCTATTTTCTTTCTTGTATGTATGTTATATCTAATAATGTTTAAAATTTTGATTTTAATTTGAATCGATACATAATTTATTATAAAATATTCATTTCAACTAAAATTTGCAGTTCCTACTTATTATATTAGAGTAAATTATATTTTTTTTAATTTTCAACTAATTTATTAAGCTACAATTTTTTTAAATACAAACTCCATGTATTTTATATTCATAGCAACATTGGGGATACGATTATTAGATCTTGATGGAGTACATTTTAATCGGTATACAAAATACCATTAAACTAAATAAAAAATATGTCATTTATGCTAAAGATTCTACTTTGATATGTGCAGAAAGAAAGTATTCATAACTGTTGCCTCGTAAGTAGTACATATCTGAGCCGTTTCGTTAGTTAGCGCCACTTCAGTACAAAACTTTTTGCTGCACTCTAATTTGTATTTGAAAGAAAAAGTATTATATCGATTACGTCTCCCCTAAATTGTGTCGTCCGAGCACGTCGCACCCCTTGCGCCCCCTTGAAACGAAATTGCTTGAAGTTAAAAATTGAATTTTTATTTATTTCTCTTGACTATTTGCCGGTTATGGCACATTCTATTGATCTGTAAAAATTGTAGAATATTAATAGAAGAATAAAAGTTGTTTTAAATATATTATTTCAAAATATAATTTTAAATATGCTGCCATTTTTTCTTAAAACGAACTGATCTTTTCAGGTCCCAGGCAAAGGATGCCAATAGTCACTATCCTATGATAAGGGCTTTATCCCCACTTAACTTAAATATTTATGTCGGCTAAGGGTAGTGCGCCATCGAGAAAATGGTTTACAATGCTTAAGTAAAACCGTCATCTCAATTTATGATCATTTCGGTAAATATTTGTTATTATATAAGTGAATGTTTAGGAACAAAGCAGATATTCTCCCCAACGCTTATTGCAAAAATTCTTTAAATTAACATCATTATAGAATTAGAATCTAGTAACTGTATTATACGAGGTATTTTTGTATTTTATTATAATATCTTGATTACAGTTAAATGAAACCAAATTATATACATTTGCATAAAAATTGAAAACAATTTTTACAGTAATATTTAATTAAATATGAAACCTAGGTTCCTATATAAATTGCATGTCGATATTTAAAACTTAGTAAATATATTATACTACATTTTCTATGAAAATAAAATATTTATTTAAGCACAGCAATACTAATGCAGTTATAAGTTTAACTTGTAATTAATAAGATTCACAGTTTATGCGTTATAAAAAGACGATGTTCAAACATGCAACCATTTAAAACATAGAAAGTTATATAAAATTTTAAATTGTGGTATATATAATTAAATTTACATTATATTATGTTTGTAAAGAATGTTTCTATTCGTGTTGAATTCTGAGAACTAACATACACAGAATTTGCAATTATGCAGAATCAAAACGGACGTTCATGCCAAAAGTTGCAACAATATACCTGTCATTTCGAAGCATCAAATTCAACGTTATCAACAATATTTCTACTTAGTACGGACTAAATTGTGCCCAGATATCAAATACGGTGACGATGCATTCTCGAAACTAACGCCTTCAAATATACAACATAGATAACTATTTGAAAAAAAACTAAATGCATAACGCGAATTTATTCTTTTAGAATAAAAACATGGTATTGAGCTGGTATGTAAAAATCACGTTTGTGAGGGTTTTAGAAACTTTGCTACATAATTTAAACCGTGAATTTTACTTCAATTGTAACAGCTTTCTCTTAAATTTACTTCAGCTTTCGTCAATATTATAATAAATTATCGTAGAGGCTCCTATTGTGGAAGTGCATGAATTTACAATAGACAAATAAATTATTGAACGAGATGATAACTCAGATTATTTTTACTTAGAAACTTGAAAGATGTTTTATTCAGACTTCTTAACGGTTCCGTTTCAGAAGAGTCTTTTTTTGTGTATCGGCGTACTGGTTTTGTAATAATACTCGTTCTGAATTACAGGGTTGGAAAGAATCGCTGAAGAGTTGATGGGTCGAAGGAAATGGAAACTGTATCAAGAATCCATGTCCAGGAATTATCTGCAACCAATAAACAACAACGTGGAGAAGATACGAACGGACGACGATTTCTTAAAGCACCAGCGCGATTTTTCCGATTCCAATCAAAAATTGAAGGGCATAGAAATAAAATTCAAAGAAATAAGGAAAGACGAAAAATTAAAACAGGAGGACATCGAGGATCGACTAAAAGATTGGTCACCCGACAGCAAGTGTTACTTTTGTGTAGACGGCAAACTGGATAGTGAAAATACTAGCCACGGGGCTCTGGTGAGTTATTTCATTTAAATTAGTCTGTTAACCGAATGATTATCTCTTTGCTTACACAACAAATTTAACTATTAGTGCTATGGTAAATAAATCATTTAGTGAATAATTAGTAAAATCAAAGTTTCCTCTATTCATTGTGTACATCTATAACAAATAGAAGTCTTCTTACAGAATCGATGTAAGAACTTGCTCGTTGTCAAGTAGGTATATACTTTTATATTTTTTAACTATTTAGATCCAAACCCATGGGCGTCCGTAGAGGGGAGCTAACAATACTTGCTTTTATACAGAACATTTATTGTGTGGGTGGGAATTCTTTGTTTTATATGTATCTTATATATCGATACCAATTTTCTAATACGTCGTATCCCAGACAAAGTTTGTCAACCGGCCCTTTAATGGCCCATTGCTTTGCCAGATATGCTTGTTAATGGGCGAGCAATGGCAATTGTTAACGGCCCATTAACGGCTGTCTGCCGGCATGATAACGTCGGGCCTTCAATGGCACTGGGCTATCGGCCGTTAATGGCAGCCAGCAGAGGCCCGTTAATGGTAATCATCAATGGCTTATATATGAAAAAAAAATATCATGGCATTAATGACAACAAGCAATCAGCCAAGTCTACTGAAAAATTATCAACCTTTTATTGGAAATTAGGAATAGGCATTAGGAACAACAGTTTAACATTTATTATTATTATTTTAACTAGGTATATTATTTAGAATAAATAAAAATTCTAAATATTAGAACTATTTTTAAAATTGTTAAAATACTTCCATTTTTGTCATAACTAAATTCACTCTTATTCGCTTTTTTAAAAATTATAGATGTATCGTTTTGTTTTTGTTTACTTTATACATTATTTACCTACATAATGTAAGTACATTATCTACATTATTTACACGTTGTTTCAATTCGCAAATTTTTTTTATGCGTTGGTATCCTTTAGACATTTTATTTAAGACCTTAATGCTCAAAGCTTACACCACAAATAACTTTAACGTTGGTAAATCAGTTGATTTTAACTTTATTGCGCATGGCCAAGTATCGACTGTTGACCAAATACTACGAATAGCAAAAACGAACGGCTTCTGGTAATTAACCAATTTTGGGCCATTATAAATTGCCAGTAATAGGCCGTAAGTTAATAGGCAGACATCAGCCAATTAACGGCAGTTTCTCCATTAACGATGACTTTGTATGGGATCCCACAAAATTTGACAATTTTTTATTCTTTTGAAAAATGGAATCATAATAATGTTGTACAGCTTATGATAAAGTTATAGAAGTCAAATTGTTTATTTACTATTTTCAAATAAACATTATAATGTGTCGTATCCCACACTATGATTTTTACATATTCTATTTTGTCGTATCCTTTTATCGTATTCACGATAAACGTATACACGTGTTTATCCGAGTTTTTATGTTTGTTTTAAATTCCCGTAAATATTTGGGCAAGAAAAATATAGCAACATCAAAATTGATGTCGCCCGAGTTATCTCGGGCGTGTACATTTTTGCCAGTTTTGCGTGCGGTTCATTCCATATGAAATCAACAAATGGGGTGTGCCGCATGATTTTTAAATTTAATAAAAAAAATTGTTGATGATCTTTGTAGTGCCAGAAATGCTAAACCACCACCATTTATTTTTTTTATTGTATAACTTCTGATCAGTACCCATACGAAGTCAAAATTTGGGTCAATTTCATACTTGTACATAATGGGCTCTAGCTTTTTATTTAGAACAGGTATTGAAATGGTTGTTCTTTTATTTGAAAGGGTCATAAATGTGCATTTTATATAATACAGTAAAATTAAACTAAAACAATTAGGAAGAAGATAGTGACTATCCGACATTTGCACAATTTTTTCTCATTTTTACGATATTTGATTGGACCCTGTGTCAACGCTTTTACATATTAATTGTTGATTTTTTTTTACATTAAAGTACTAACTTTCGTGATGTCGTGACATAATTATCATTGTCCTAGAATAAAATCTTCTACGAAAAAAAAATTGTGAAAATTATTCATTTTGAAAAAAGCTCAACTTTGAGCCCGAAAAAACCCATATGGAGAAAAAACTAAAAATCTGAAATTTTCAGAAAATGTAGTCCATATCCTTGTTAATGAAGTCCAATTAATGCCATTCTGTTATTTTGACCTTTTTCGGAAATATGATCTTTTAAAAGTGCTACTTTTACTAATAAATATGAAAATAATCTGGGAGTTTGATAATTTATAGAAGTTTTATCACTTATTAAAACTATTAGAATTATGTCAATTTATGATAAAAATAATCAAATAAAAGTCACAATTTTCAAATTTTGGTATTTATCAAAAAATATATATATATATACAAATTACTTATTTTTCATTACAAACTTTTACTATCTTGAGATTTTCTGAGCTAGAATATCGTCGCACTTTTAATTTATTATTTGAGATGGGGACAAAACGATGATAGGATCGTGTGTTTTTTATTGTTAGGTGTCAAAAGTAGTATGACATCAATTAGGCAGGGTACTGGCAGTGTAAATACACATATAAATTCTAGCTAATATAGAACATATCCACATACGGGCCGTTACCCTATGTATTTTGCACTATTAAGCCCTCTGATCTCTATGTAAACAGGGCTAGCCACAAAAAAGATGTAATTATAGTTGGCAAATAATGATGGGGCTAACCTGGAAGATTAACGCGATTGGTGCCGAGTTGTGTGGAAATTGAAATTTTTTCTTATGTCATTGAGTTTTAAAAAAATTTTTAAACATGCAATTTTTTATAATATCTACTACACTCTATAACAAAAAAATCGACGCACCAAGGAGTTGTGCGATTGCGATAAAAATCGGTGATTATGAAGAGTATATATAGCAAAACAAACGATTAAAATTTCAGAACAATTGATTAATGTATTGCAGAGTTAAGCAATTACAAATGGTGGAATTAATACATTATTGGCCCACCTCAGGCTTGAATGCAAAATGTCACCCGGCGTGGCATAGACAAATAAAGTTCATGCATGGTATTCTGAGGAATATTCCAAGTTCATCTAACCTGGCTCCACTCTAATCGGATGTGACGATCACTGCAGTGAGAGGTAAGCGACATAACGCTCGACGTGAGCGTAAGTTCCGCTCTCTCAATCGTCTGTTAATAATCATGTTGGACACATTTGTGCTGGAAACACGTCGGTTAGATGATAAGGAAAAATCCTGCATTGCAAAAGCTGTTCTGAAAATCGTTTTGTCCTCCTGTGCCGTTGTGGCCCTAGGTCGACCACTGCCTTCCTGACGCTGGTATCTGCCGATGTTGGACCACTCTTGCCAACAACGTCTAATCGCCGCATCGTTTCGACCCAGATGTCGAGCGATTTGTCGATTCGCCCAACGGGCCTTTTTCAATCCAATCACACGACCTTTGTCAAACTCTGACATAGGGTCATAATGTGCACAAATTTTTCGGCGAGGCATTGTTACAGTCAACTATAATATTCACAGTCAAAATGCAACAGAAATATTGACCATCAGATTGACACTCGCGTCTTATATACAATTGCCGGATGCGCAGTTTGGATGCGCGGGAGCTCTTGTTATTCATTCATTGGACACCAAATTTTAATCACTTATATGTCTAGTCTACATGCCTTTGTATAAAAAATTTCATTACAATCCGACCACTCCTTCTTGGTGCGTCGATTTTTTTGTTATAGAGTGTACTTACTAATATTTAAGTAATTAGACTGGTGAGTTGTACTTTCGTTTTTCTTTTCATGAGTATTAAAAATACAATCTCAATTCTTCGAACACAAAAAATTAAAGCTGTTCATCATACTGCATCTGTCCTCATGTTAGTAGTGAGGTTTGCGAGTTATACATTTTGATTATACATACTTTAACGTTAATAGTATTTTTAATAATCGGTTTTTTAGGTTGGTTATAAAAGTAAGACGTATTACATTAAATACTTTAAATCTTATATTTTTTATTAATGATTTAGGTTTTATAAAATTGTTTGGCGAACGAGGTAAAACACATGTTTATCTACTGTACCTATTTTGGAATAATACGTTTCTTTTTGATATTAGACACTTAAAACTTACTTGATAGTTAATAGTACGTTTACGAATACTATTTGGAGTTTAAATATTATGTAAAATAAACGTTTGTTTTACTCTAATTTTGATATATACAATTAGATATTTAAAAAAAAAATTTTTTTGATTTTTTTTATGTATTTTAGAACTTTATTATTAATAATATGGATATTTAATGCAAAATACTTAAAAAAAAAATTTCAATTAATTATAAGCAATTAAAAATTGATAAAATTTAAAAAAAAATCACGTGACTATAAACGCGCCAAAATTGGCCACCATCTTTGTGACGTCATAATGTTATAGCTGTTTAATAACAGGACAGCGTTTACGGCTATTACACGTGAGTTGACAATAATATTGAAAATTTACTGCTAAAAAACGATTTGTTAGTTAACTCCGATTAACTATGTGTGATAAAGGATTTATAAAGGCAAAGTCTGATAATATTCCTGATGTTGATATATTTTTTACTGAATTCTACTTATTTGATTTGTATACTTGGATAAATAATAATTACTAACAATAGTGTTATAAAATACTTACATCGAAATGATCTTCACAACAAAAAAATTCGATTTTGTTTTGGGATTATAACGATGCACTGCTTGAAACCATTTATTTCGACGTTTTTCATCTTGGGGAACATTTAAAAACATTTTGTCAGGAGTTGTTTTTGTAGTATTTATACATAATGGTACAAAACAAGAACGATAACTTTGTGGTTCGACATTTTCAATATAAACTTGAGTATTTAACCATGGCAAAAGAATTAAATAGATCAAAACACTGCATTTATTATTTCTGTATAAGCTGCAATGAATGAAAACTAACATTATGACGTCACACACGCTCGGGTTTGTTCGAGAGCTGTCGGCGTGTTTTCGGTACTGGATTCAAAATTAATTTTTATTTTGATATAACTTTTGAAATATTGCGAAAATAAAAAATAAAAATAGTTTTGTTATAAAACTTATATATGATCTTTCCATTTATCACAAAAAAAAAAAAATTCAAATACCTAATTGTGAATGTAAAGAATTATTTATAGCAGTCACAAAAAACAGTCATTAGTCTAAGAATTTAAAATTAAACCAAAAAAATTAAATATAATTTGGTTCTAAAGACATTTTGTATGGTGGACTGAGCTTGAATCATGAGTGACTTTTTCAAAAATCATGACGTAATTTTTATGTTTAATTGTTTGGCTTTCTTTATAATAAACTATCTTGATTCTTTGTTGAAGATATTATTTGAAATATAATTTAAAACAATTAAATTATATTGCATTATTTTAATTATAAGAAATACTAATTAAAATGCGTAATATGTAGCGATCTACAGTCAGAGCAGCGAAAATCGGAAACGCGCTGCACTGACACCGCCTACCGCTTCGTAAATAAAAATGTACATATATCATTGAAACTAATGCCGGGCAATGAAATTTTATTTTGGAATATTGAACTTAAATTATAACGCATATAACTTAAAAAAAAATTCAAAAAATGTACAGAGAAGTCATTAAAATTTTCATTTGTTTATTTAAATGTTAATAAAAAGTATGATAATAAACAAATGAATTTTTTTTCTATTTTTTTTATGAAATTATAAATCTATTACTATAAGCTCTGAAAATTTCGTTAAGTTATCTCCAACAGTGTTTTCCCAATTAATTTTTTAATTAATAGTACAGAAAATTTTCATTGTAAAAAAAATTGGTGTTAAATTCAAAATTTTCAAAAAATTTTTTAAGGGATGATTATTAGTAATAACTACTTTCGAAAAATAGATTTGAACAAGTATTCCATGATCAAGTGGAAAATGAGGGGTCCACTTGACGTGACTTGACCCAGATGATTCGTATCACGTATTTTATGCAATTGTTAATAAGATATTTCTTTGGTACTGTTCACTCGATTTTAAGGTATTCTTTAAAAAAACTCTAATAAGAAAAGCAATATTTTTCGTTGAATTTGGTCATTGTTTACAGTTGATGCGAAACAGTAGGGGGAAAGTGGCATGAACCAGCCAAGTTTTGAAAAAGCCATTATCAATTACGCGGTAGTTTTCATACGAATCGTTCATGTATTATTATTTTAAGATAGCAACACTAGCCAGATATCCCCCACAAAAATTTGACCGTTCACCGTCAATAAACGGCGCCGATACGACGTATTGAAGATTTTGTCGTCAAAAAGTAAGGTTTTGAGTTCAGTTTATTTGTTTTCTAACGCCTATACGTACAAAACTAATAATAATATGATTACACTATAATTTTATGGATATATTAAGCCTTCTAATAACGTATGTATTTTGTAGACTAATCTTTGATTTCATAGTAATTTTCGAGATTTTGTTTCTTGAGAGAATATGTTTTGAAATAGCCGGACTGCAGTGTAATGAAAAAGCCACTTTTTAATTGCATAAAATGCAATAATAATTGTAGTAACAGCAATCAAGAGTGGTGCCGATGCAAAATTGTAATGGTTGGGCATATAAATCCTGTGGTGTAAAAGGGAAATTGCATTATTTTTGCTAAAAACGTTTTTAAGTTTTTACAATGATTGATCTCAAACGTCAAATTTTTTGACAGTTTCTTAGATTTATGTAAGTAAATATTTTATCGAGAGTTTGCGTTATTTAAAACGTTTTATAATTATATAAGATCTAAAATTATAGCTTAAGATTATTATTAAATAATATCTTCGTTAATGTGCAGTTTTAATCTTGTAATAAGAACATGGCTTTTTCAAAAATTAGGTTGGCTGTTTCAATACCTATAAGTTATGAAAAAGCCAAATTTTATTTTTTTTGTAAATGATTAGAAGTCGAAAAATATCGTTAATTTTGAAAAATGTTTTATGACATTACGTACATAAATGCATGAACAATTACAGATTTAAAAAAAAATTGATTTATTTATGCCCTTCGATATTATTTATCCCTTTTTTTAAAACTGGCTGTTTCATGCTACTTTCCCCCAATGTGTTTTAAATATTTGACAGTTTACGTTTACAGATATTAAGGGGGCGATCCGAGAGAAATGGGTTGCCTAATATCGATAAAAATTTAGATGTTTTGTATTTCGATTACCATTTCTAATTAACAATATAAAATGTTGTAAAAAAATTAAATAGACCAATAAAGGGTTGGACTAGAAGATATTATAGTTCGTTTTGCACAAAAATGTAATGTAAATTTAAAAAAAAATAGCAAACCTACTTAAATTACAATGTTTTAAGGGGCAAAAAAGATAATAGTTAAGGCTGTAATTGTGCAAAAACTAGGCAATTTTATCAAATTTGAAATGTAATATGCTTTCTAAACATCTTTTATGTATACATTATTAAAAAATTGTGTTTCAAAAGCGTCTAATAACAATTTGGTAATAGAAACGGCGAGGTACTGTTTATGATCTCTCTTGATAGGGTTATGTTGAAATTTTTATTGCGGTTCGTTGTCTTCGCTAACCAAAACTTTGACTCTTATGCGTTAGATGGTAATAGCGCTGAACAGTTATATTTGAAAATTTTTGTTTACCATTCAAGTGCTGGAAATTCCGACACCACATGTTTGACTAATGAGAATTACTTCTGTGATTTTCATTGACGAAAAAGCGATAGGTGTATTTATTATTTCTGAAAATTTAATTATGTTTCTTGCATATGTCCTGCTCTTAAGTAATGGCTTTAAATTGGCCAAATCAGGTAAAAGAAATTTCTTAGATCTTGAGCCTGATGAAGAAAAATATAGATTTCAAGGAGTTGCTTTATATCCTCAAGTTGTGGGGTAATGGCGCCTTGGGATGGCGTTATTACATCAGAAAAAAGACTATAATAATTAAAAATTACACTCAGATTTTATTTTAGAGTCTGTAATGATTACAAACATATTTGTATGGTTTTTATATAAGAAATCGTTTAGGACTAGTAAGGATTGCGTAATAGCGCTATTCCTTGCGGTGTTGCCCTGCAGACCAGATGTTTTTCAGGTACGCTGAACGCAGATCGATAAAAATCGTAACATCGTAATGGTGTAATAATATCAATGCATTCATTACTCAATATATTTTATGAAAATATAAATCAATCCCTACAAAATATTAAACCATTTCATTCTAGTGCCTGATGTTAGAAATGTTGTGTATTGCATATTTCTAATTACGATTAGACAGAGTGTTATACATAGGATCGATCGATATTGACCTATAAATGCAACTTGTTCTTATTCTGTTAATATTTAAAAAATAATTTTCACACCTTTCAACTCAATATTATAATAACAATTTTTAATATTAGTTATTTTTACATTTATAATAAGTTAAATGATTTTAATGAAACTTTTGTGCGTAACGTTTCCAATACTAAAATTACTGCAAATTTTAATTATTTATAAAGATAAACATTTTGAATAATAGCCAGCATAAAAGAAATATATGTATTAGAGTGCTTCGTTTTTAAACAATTATTTTTGCGATCCACAGACAAAATATTGTTTTAGAACAGAAAAAGAAATTTTCTCCAATTTTCAATCTTTAATTTTAATTCTAAGTGGTCGCCAATTAATTTTAAAATTTTTCCATGCATTTAACACGTGAATTTATATACATGTATCTGTCCTGCATTTTATAGAATTATCTTGTTCTTTGCGGAAATTTGTAAAGAAAATATAAATTTTTAAAAGTGCCCACCGTAGAGTCTAAGTTGTAAAGTGATTAGTTTATAATATAAATACATTCTAACGTGTAAACATTTAAAATATTTTTGTATTATCGTGTTAAAAATTCCATATTAAATTTTCAAATAACCGTTTATTTATTATTTTTTTACAACTCTTGACTGCAGACCTTTTTTGTAGAAAATTTAATTTCCTCCAAAATTGCCATTTATCTTTTTGCTATAAGTTTAGCCGTTTATGAAAAAAAAATGCAAAAATCGATTAAAATTATCTTTAAGTTTTTTTGCCGTGAAACCATTCAAGTGACAGATCCAACTATGGAGCACTTTTAAACATTGTTATTTTTCCTACAATTTTTTATAAAGAACACGACAATTACCTAAAATGCAGCAGATATATAGATAATTGAAAAAAAATTGTAAATTCACATATTAAATAAATGTGAAAATTTTAAAATTAATTAATAACCAATTAAAATTAAAGATTGAAATTATGTGAAAATTTATTTTTTTGTTTAGAACAATATTTTCTCAATGGAGCATAAATTTAAAAAAAATTGTTTAAAAACGAAGCACCCTAGTATAGATGTTATACAAAACAAGGTTTTTAAACCTCAGGGGGGCCACCAAAAGGTATGGTAGGGATTACAATCTTCCAAAAAATAAAACACGTATACAAATAGACTTTGATAAACATTATAGTATGTTGTGAAGTGGTTGTAGGTTTTTGATTTTATTTTTTTGAAGATGTAAAGTTGAATTTTTTTAGAGCCAGAGATCATCCGTTTTTAAAAAAGTATAATTTTGGATATTTGATAAATCAACGAGTTTTACACAAAAAAATTAATAAAACGTAAAACAGCCCAACTTCGAAGCTTTCGTGTGTTTTTCAAAATAATGATAATTGTATTAATCAAACGGCAAAGTTTGTGAAATTACCGTAGATTTTATTTTTTTGATATTGATTTTCATTAAATGGCTATCAAGCAATTGAAGTATGCCGATTTTGGTAAACATTTTCTGGCAGCACACATAAATAATAAAATAAAATAAATTTCGTTTTATCTGTTCCAAAATTGTCAATCCTTGCAAAAATATGCCCTTTTAAGAAAATATTTATTAAAGGTATGCAATTTAAATAGGTATTTACTTTGTATTCCCCATCATTTTCAATTGTTCTAGAATTTGAAAATACTAAACATGTTTAGTATTTCCAAAATTTAACTTTTTCGTTCTTACCCCCTTATCACGGTGTATATTTTTACCACAAAATACTCTTCTGCGCTTAAAATTTTGTTCGTTATTTTTTAACCATAATTATAAATAATTTCGATATATAAAACGATTTAAAAATTTATATAGAAATTTTTTTTTTATTAAATGTAATTGGTCTAAAAAACATTAGTATCAAAGTATTTTCAACATTTATTTATGATAAAATTATATAAAATGAGAACTATATTTAAAAATAATAAACATATCATCAGAACAAATAAAAAGAAATCCATTAAATTAATCATTAGCGCCCTTCTGCAATACTATAATTATTATTCTTTCATTTTAAAGAAAAAGTAAACAGTATTTTACAATTTTATACACATATTTATGTTACTTTGTAATATTAATAAAACAATTCGCATTAATTAAGATTCATAACATAATAAATATGTGTTCTTAAATTTAAACTGGTTTTTGAATTGCGCGCCGACGCTTACTTTGCGCTTTCCGCCAAACCTAACAATCGAAATCGCATGAAAATTCTCTGAATATGTATAACATTTGAAATAATATTGGAAGTAATCAACTGTTTCCTATACCAGACTACATGTTGAAAATAGACGAAAGTATGCGAGTTTGACCGATAAAACTAGATCTGCAGCAACTTATGTATTTTGAACGTTTTTCAAAACATCGTAAAAATCGATATCTTGCATCTCTATACAACTATCGTATTCAAGGCCCCGTGTTTGTCTAAAACTTCTGACAAGCGGGAGAGCCACCTAGAAACCAAAAGATAAGTTTATCTTATTTTTTGAGAGACTTAACTTAGCACTAAACCGCGCTGTAGTAATTCATTATTTCACCGCATCATGTTAAAATCGCTAATGTTTTGGATCGCCCCCTTACATAATATTTGTGTATGGCAGTTCTATTAAAATCCTTTAACCTCATTTATTTTAATACAAAATATATATTTTTTTAACTAATAACGATACTTTTTCTAAACATCTACATGTAAAGAAACAGTATAAAAAATTTAATGATAATGCATATTAACAAATTCAATCATTACCTTAATTTAGCAGTTTTTAAACTGACGGTCACAGGGGAGACGTGAAATAGTTTGGTAGGATCGTAAAAAAAATTTTGAATATAATACCTATTTATTTATTGTTTAATATTTCAAGGTAGCGGTGGTTAAAAATTTTAAAATTTGACAGTATGTCGCGAACCAAAAAACTTTAAAAACTACTGACTTAATTTAATTTAGCAATACCATAAAGAAAAGTTAAAGTTTATCATGTTTTGTTTATATTATCCGAACTTGAAATCATAAAATAAAAACCTGCCTAATTATTTCACTTTGTATATTTACGTAATTACACTAATTCTACTATATTTATTTATGGTTTCCAAACTACTTAGTATCTACCAATTTTTACAGCAGTATTTGTTCCCTATAGGTATTGACATGATTTATAAAAAACTTTAATTACCTGTTATGTTTCAATTAGATGAGTTAAAATATTAATTCAACCAAAACTCCAACAAAGAAAATTTGTAACAAGTAATAATGAATTTATAATTGAGGCGTCCACTTGCAAAATTGGCTAAATCCACATTTTATGAAAATTCTACTGACAGTGGAAAATTGAACTTCAAAATATGTTTATCGATATGATAAAAGCGGTACATTTTAAAACCGGTTAGATCTTACTTGAAAATACGTTTAAATGTACTAGTATGTTGCTTGATACTAGCATAAACTTCTTAATGGAGATACCACGAGAGAAGAAGATTAAAGACCAGAAGCTCCAAGACATAGACTCAATACTAAAAAAAAACCTTATAGACTTAAATTTACTAATTTTGCTTACTAACACCGTGAGTTATGTTACTAGCTGTTCTTCGTACTGATTAAATACATACCAGGTGTGCAACCTTAAAACGGCTGTTTTTTTATTTAGCAAAACACAATAATTAACGCAGAAAAGTGAAAAATATTTTATTCGAAGTAATTGCTCTCGCTGGCTATACATTTTTCCCATCTTCGAAGAAGATTGTGGATTCCACCCCAAAAGAATTCATCCCCTTTGGATAAGAACCACCCATCGAGCCATTTTTTAACATCTTCATAAGAATTGAAGTGCTGCTCAGCAAGTGCGTGTCCCATCGACGCAAACAAATGGTAATCTGAAGGGGCTAGATCAGGAGAGTAGGGCGGGTGGGGTAGCAACTCCCAGCCAAGTGCATCCAATGTATCCCGGACCAATCTTGCTGTGTTTGATGGTGCGTTGTCGTGCTGGAAAATGATACCCTCATGCCGATCCGCGTGTTCGGGTCTTTTTTGCACAATTCACGATCCAATTTGATGATTTGTTGTTGGTAGCGTTGAGTATTGATCGTTTCACGAGGTTTCAACAGTTCGTAGTAAACCACCCCCTTCTGGTCCCACCAAACACACAGCATTGTTTTTTTCCCGAATCGATTTGGCCTAGCAGACGATGTTGAGGGTTCTCCGGGGTCCACCCACGATTTTTTTGCGCTTAGGGTTTTCAAAAAAGATCCATTTTTCATCGCCAGTGACGATTCGATGCAAAAAATGATTTTCTGTTGTGCCGATCAAGCAAGATTTCGCACGCGGTCTGGCGTCGTTCCATCTGTCGATCGTTCAATTGATGTGGCACCCACTTCCCGATCTTTTGGATCTTTCCCATAGCAAAAAGGCGTTTCGAAATTGCTTGGTGGCTAACATTCAACTTCGCGGCAAGTTGTTTCTGCGATTGGGTATCGTCTTCGTCCAATAAATCTTGCAATTCGGTGTCCTCAAAAACTTTTGGTCGATTTTCGCGCTTCTTGTCGGTGACGTTAAAAATTCCGTCTCTGAATTGCCTAAGCCACGCTCTGCACCGAGTTTTACTAAGAGCACTGTCGCCATAGACTTCCACAAGAATTCTATGCGCTTCGGCGGCGGATTTCTTCCAATTGAAGAGGAATAGCAGTGCTCCCCGCAAATGCTCTTTATCTGGCACAAAATTCGACATGTTTATCGTGATCAAAGGACACGTTATTGTCCGAAATTGCTGACTTTGTCTTTTGTTTACTAATGGCAAAGATCAAAGCAATGAGAAAAAATGGCAGGCAAGGTTGGCTAATGCCTAATGCGCGCGTACTGCCATCTATTAGAAAACGGCCGTTTTAAGGTTGCACACCTGGTATATTTACATATATACGATATAACTTTATTTTTACTTTGTCATTCTTGGGCGTTTAGTTTATTTTAAAACTGGCCACATTCACATTGTTAGTTGCCAAACCGGCCTTATTATTTGCAAAGGATTTTCCAAATTTTTCTTAAAGTTAAGTCCTATTACAAGTAATATAACCTACATAATTAAAAACAAATCAACTTTTCATTAAAAGATGGAATTTAAATTTGTTCTTTCTGAAAAATTTTATATGTATAATATATGGAGGCTGGTTTGCAAGTATAAAGGCCTCAATTTATTGCTTATTCTGTCTTGCACTTTAAAATTTACAAACGTTCATACAATTAAATACCAATTCAAATGAGCCATTTTAAATCCGGGTTGAAAACAAACTTCCATATAAACGATTCGTTAAGGCTCTTAGGAGAAATGATTTGATTTAAACTAAACCATCAAATATTTGCCATTTATGGGAGTTACTACTGGATAATAATTTCTTTCATGGTTATATAAGTTACATGCAAGGTTTACAGTGTAAATATTAGCACTTAAATACCTAATGCAATGTGTATTTTGATATTTATTTATACTTGAAATAGAGTTTTAATTTGCACGAAAACATCTAACAATTTCTGCACCAGTTATTAGTGCTTTGTAAGTAATAGTCGGCCTTGTCCATATGTGAACTGGAATTTCGCAACACACGTTAGGCTCTACTTCTTATACCAATTAAATAGCTCTTATGTTAGTATTCATGGACAGAAAAATCGTGACTATTTGAAGGCGTATCCTAGAAAACTGTAGATTTTTGGAGTGTTTAGTAGCGCATGCCGTGTAGCGCGCTCTTTCATGCTACAAAGTATCGTATATCTTAATATTATGACAAACTTTAAATTATTTAAAAGTAGGAAGAACGTTTGCTTATAATTACACAGCTTTTTCAAGAATAATAAAATTAAATCACATCCTCCATGCAACTTTCTAAAGTTGAATACGACTATTCAATAGTTTAAGCGAGTTATCTCATGATCTACTTCAATATTCGGAAATTCGTAAAAAAAGTAGCTACTTTAAGAATGCTTCCACGTTTGCACTTTTCTTTACGAAACTAAACAGTAAAATTTCTGATAATTACATTTGAATAAATAGTGGTTACTTATTTTTGAATTTCTGCAAATTATTAGATAATTCTTCAAATAAAAAATTTAAAAGGATTTCTCTTACATATGCCTATGTTTTTTAAATACCTTTGCAGATACATATGTAGTTACTTTAAAAACTTATATAACGGCTTGATATTATTAAAATTCATATAATAACTATTTATGTGAATATCTGTATTTTACAACAAAAATATTCACGTTTACAG
Source organism: Sinopyrophorus schimmeli (assembly GCA_036325965.1). Lineage (NCBI taxonomy): Eukaryota > Metazoa > Arthropoda > Insecta > Coleoptera > Elateridae > Sinopyrophorus > Sinopyrophorus schimmeli. The sequence continues at coordinate 683,250 of JARFIZ010000396.1, forward strand.
TTTAATGCGCGTTATAATTATGTAAATAACATATCTAAAAAAAACAACAAACACATTTTGTGTTAATCTAAGAAATGAATCGACAATATAAGCTTTAATTTTTTTCGTCATTTAAATTTGTGTTTTAAGAGAAATACATCCAGGAAAACGAATAAAATTTAGTACATAGTAAGTGAAAAGAATCATAAAAGTTTTTTTCTTATAATAGTTCAAGGATAACTTTCATTTATTCTAAAATCTTACTGTAAACGAATGTTAATAAACAACAAAATTTAATTATTATGTGTAGGTTCTTACTACAATTATTGAAGTTTATTGCACAACTCATTAATTTAATGCGGTTATTTAAAGCTATAATATTGACATTAAAACTTAAACTTTACTTTTAAGTTAGTCGATTAGATAAGTTAAAATATAACTAAAAATGCTTAGAAATTTTTTTTGTATTATACTGCAATCTATGATAGTTAATGAATGCACTTTTGTTTCTAAACGATAATTACTGTTAACGCAAGAATGTTTTGGCATTGAATTAAATTTTATCGTCTATTTGAAACAAAGCTGTTTAGATAAATAGAAATATGATTTAGAATTTTAATAGAAACTCTGCAGTATTCAAATCGCTTGGATAATAATAATAATGCCGACTAACTCATCCTGTGTTTATTTGAAATTTCAATTTGTAGGTATATGTATCTATAAACGTAGAAACTTATTGAAATCTGGTTCTATAAAGCGCCAGAGTCAAATTTAATGTATATAATTTTGCTTCTAACTTTTATTAACTACCCATTTAATTAGGAGTTAATGCGTTTATTAATCGTAATTACGAGTAATGAAGGCAGATCTCGAGATTGAACATCAAAATTAAAATTTATATTTATTTGAAAGTAATCGAATAGATAGAGAAATGAGTAAAATAATTAGACTCAAAATATTTAATAAGCTATGTATTTTTAATAATTTTGTGCTGAATCTATTTATGGGCGTTAAAAATTTTCACATTAATCACATATATGCAAATGAAATTTATACGCTCGTAAATAGCAATTATTTTTTAATGTTGTGTATTATTACAAATCTCAGGGGCATCGTTTACAATTCTACAAAACGTTGAATGAATGGTCAAAAGAGAAATTGCTTTGATTCATACATAATATAATCCATACATATCCATTTATGATCTTAACATTTAAAAAACAATTGTATACCTTTTTGAATTGATTATTTTAGCAATAATTACCGAATGCTTTGCAGTAGAATAGATTTTTCTTTTACATTCGGGTTTTCCAACTTTTACTTTAATAAAACTATATTGCTTATTAAAACTTATTAAACTTGAAACAATACTAAATTATGTTATTAGTTTAGATTCGGCAAAATACGGAGACTCGTTTAAAGTTTTATAACTTTTAAACGTTTAAACCAAATCGTCTGAAATTTGAAATACTTAGCCATAAAAAAAATAGTTTATCTAACAGAAGAATGCAAACATGTCAAAATACCCCCCTCTAACATGAATACAGAGCTTTTCAAAAATTTCACGACGGCAATATTTTTGTTTCACTTTGACCCATTTATTGATAAATTTGCACGTTAACTCCATCTAAGCGGTAAATCCAGTCCAAACCATAAGGAATTTACGTTTTTGGCTTTTGGCGACTATTCGAGCCTCTCTGGGAGGTATTTTTGATCAAATACGATTATTTTGGCGATTCTCGGATTGCTCAATCACAAATAGCTTCTCATCTGATATAAGGATTTGTCTCGATTTTGTGTTTCCCAACCGTCATAGTAACACTTTGCATCTTTCAAGTTCTTACGAGCTTTATTTTGTCTGTAAGAAAGTGAGCTTTTTGAAGTTTATACGGTCGACACTTAATGTTGCTTTTGGCTATTTTTCGAACGATTAATGACGTATTCGACATTTGATGACGTTGTGGAATTGCGAATTGTTAACGGTGCGTTTGCGACTTCTCCCTGGTTTACAAGGTTCTCTGATACTACACTAAGGGAAAAAATTAAAGGGTCAAAATAATTTCCGACATTTTATGGTGTTTTTTGACAGGCTGTATTTCAGTGACAAATGGTCGTATCTAAAATTTAAAAAAATCATTTTGAAGCTCCAAAATTCTAGTTTTCAGATCTTTTATTGAAAAATTTTTAGGAACCACTGTTATCATGCAATCTTAAGCAATGGCGCGCAAGAAAAATTTTGCAAATTTTCTTGTTTTTCGTTGAGTCTTCACGCACTTATAAATTTTTTTTTAGCTAAACCACTATATGTAGCAGATAGCCTGTTTATTCAGCTTCAAGTTTCTTTTTTTAAAACCATGATACGATTTTTTTTCACCGAGATACAGGACGTTAAATAGAAAAGATCTTTTTGTATTCCATCATTGATATCTTAGTAATCAATAGTCGTACGGGAAATTGCAAAACTGTTTCGAAAACTGGAATAAACGCCTTATAAGAAACTGCTATGACTTTTAGGAAAATTTTTGTTTAATCTTTAACATAAATTTGAAAACACATGAAAAAAGAGTATTTTTTGGATTTATAGAAAATTTACGGCTAAGTTACAAATTTTTATGAAATGAGAAATGTTGAACATGACTTTTATAGCTGAATATACTCCAAAAAACTTTGAGAATTTACAATTTGATCTACCAAACCTTTCCTATTGTTTTAATCAGTCAAACTTTTGAAAAGAATTAAAGGGTCACGTTTCTTGTCGCTAAAAAATTTCTAATGATAATTAAAATAGAAAATAAACATTTATAATGCAAGAAACATTTAAATTAATGCAAAAAAATAATATTTTTTTGATTAAATTAAAAAAATTTTTTTTAAAAAATTTGTGAATTTTTTTTTTAAGAAAGCTTTCTTATTTTTAAAATAACAATGTTCAATCTTTTCTAGTTTGATTACCATTTCAGTGTTACCCAAAGCGTATTACGTGAATGTTGCGCGGTCGGATTTACGCTTCATACCCTGACGGCGGTAAAGAAATGGTAATCGAACTAGAAACGATTGAACATTGTTATTTAAAAAATAAAAAAGCTTTTTCAAAAAAAAAATTCATAAATTTTTCAAAAAAATATTTTAAAATTTAATAAAAAAAATATTTTTTTTTTGCATTAATTTAAATGTTTCTTGCATTAGAAATGTTTATTTTCCATTTTAATTATTATTAAAAAATTTTTAGCGACAAGAAACGTGACCCTTTAATTCTTTTCAAAAGTTTGACTGTGTAAAACAATAGGAAAGGTTTCCTAGTTCAAATTGTAACTTCTCAGAGTTTTTTAGAGTATATTCACCTATAAAAGTCACGTTCAACATTTCTCATTTTATAAATATTTGTAAATTAGCCGTCAATTTTCTATAAATCCAAAAAATACTCTTTTTTCATGTGTTTTAAAATTTATGTTAAAGATTGAAAAGCATTTTTTCCTAAAAGTCATAGTAGTTTCTTATAGGGCGTTTATTCCAGTTTTCAAAACAGTTTTGCAATTTCCCGTACGACTATTGGTTACTGAGATATCAATGATGGAATACAAAAGGATCTTTTCTATTTAACGTCCTGTATCTCGGTGAAAAAAAATCGTATCAAGGTTTTAAAAAAAGAAACTTGAAGCTGAATAAACGGGCTATCTGTTACATATAGTGGTTTAGCTAAAAAAAAATTTGTAAGTCCGTGAAGACTCAACAAAAAACAAGAAAATTTGCAAAATTTTTCTTGCGCGCCATTGCTTAAAATAGTATGATAACAGTGGCTTCTAAAAATTGTTCAATAAAAGATCTAAAAACTAGAATCTTGGAGCTTTAAAGTGATGTCTTTAAATTTTAGATACGACCATTTTTCACTAAAATACAGCCTGTCAAAAAACACCATAAAATGTCAAAAATTTTTTGACTATAATTTTTTCCCTTAGTGTATAACTAAAAATAAATAGCTATTGAATTTTTAAAAAGACTAGATTTTAGCTACAAAATTCATATTCATAGTATAAAAATTATAATTTCTTTTTAAGATAAATTCACTTTTAAAAATTAGTTTCTGTATTTTATTGTCACTCTGTAAAGATGACGAAATTCAAATTTCTTAGAGTTTCGGAAAGAAATTCAAATCCAAATAAAAATTTTGTAAGCCCGTTCAGTGGTCTGGTTTAGAAAAACTGGTGAATTTTTACAAAAAAGAAAAATGTAGAACAATATCTATTAATGAAAATCAATTAGTAGTATTAGTAGTATTTTATTAGTATATTTTTTATTGGTTTTATAACAATGTTAAAGATGAATTAGACTTGATAAACATTGACAGTGGTCCACAAAGAGATGTGGACACCTAGATTTTAAGATCTATCTGTTTTCAATTCGAAAAACGAATCTTTTCCTGTAATGGTTTTCTGCACGTGTTTTGTATTTTTTTGTATTCGATTCCAGTTGTGCAAGCTACCCAGTGATTTTCAACAACTAAAGGGGGTCGAATAAAACAAATTGAACTAAATTATTAATTGATTTGCAGTTAAGCATAGGATTTAAGTTTAATTTTTTTTTCTGAAATTATTTTAGTGATACCTGCTCTAATTTTTATATATTCTAAAAATCAATTAAATATGTTAAGGATAGGAAAGGATATGGGATTGGGCGTACAGAGCTACGAGCTGTGGATTATATTTATGTCCCAAGACTTCGTAAACCAAAAATCACACTTGAACCCCTTGGACCAAAAATCAAACCATGGGAAACCAAAATAATGAAACTAGACCAACCCTTAAAAAATATGACATCAACAATAAATTTGAATTTGAAATATATAGTTTTCCTTGCGATTTTTAACCCAGACTCTTGAATAGAGAGGACGCATCCTTAACCACTGAGCTACGACAACATCCCAAATATTTATTAAAAATATCATATAAGAATGACTTACTAAAATACCACACAAGGTAATTAAAAAATTTTGCTCCTCCAATAAAAAAGATATTTACCATCAAAGTTAGAACTTTTTGCGTGGTTCGATTGTACCAGTTAGCTAAAAATTACACATATTATTTTATAACTTGAGAACTTTCCTATACATTTTTTCAAAAACAACTCATCTATAGGTACTATAAGCGCAGGATAAAAGTTACCTATTCTTGAGCGTTTAACTCCTCCTTAAGACAAATCAAGTCAGAGTGTTTATCAAAATAACATATAGTGGGTTGGTCTTACAATTATTTTAGCAGTGTTTCTTTATCAGTCACGTTTTATTACCAATTAAGATATTAAGAAAATAAAATAAACCCGGAGCTTATGTTGTCATAACTGAACTGCTTACATAAAAGATTTGGAGTATTATAACACTATAGTTTTCTATTATAGGTATATTATTATTTACTACTTTAGAATCGTGTTAGACTTTTATGTTTATTAATTTAATGAAAACATTAAAGCTTGTAATAATACCAATTAAGAAGTCTAATAAATAAAATCTAGACTGAGTGATTCATCTTAAATGCTAAGGTGCCATTTATTTATGTGTAGCTATTCAAATAATTTTTAACACCTAGGTATTTAAACATATTAAAATTAGGTTTTATGAAATCTAAATTAATTAGATATTGACATAGTAACCATAATTGTTGAAACTATGTGGCACAAATATATGAACTATTTATATCTTTAAAAGTTACCAAGAATAATACTACGTTGTAGTTATGTAGTTATTATATTCAGATGCATATTAGTTATCCTCCTAAGTTATTAACTGGGTGTGTAACTATGTCTATCGCAAGTGGCATGTTTAATAGAAAAATCTAATCTTACTGTAAGTATTTAAAAAAAAAAACAAATGTTTAAAATCTAAAATTAATAAAATTAATCTATAAAAATTAATACATAAATAGGTATATACAAACTAATATTTGGTCCAACTGCCATGTAACTCAATTACACTTTTTAATCGATTAGGAACTGAAGCAATTAAATTTGTTGTTAAAGTTTCGGGAATACAATCCCACAATTTTTCAATTTCGTCCCATAATATGTCAGCGTTGGTAGCACGAAAATTAGCTTCGTACAGCTGTTTTGACATCCAACCCCACACATTTTCGATGGGATTCAAGTCGGGACTCCTGGATGGCCAAGATAATAACGAAATTTCCTTTTCTCTAACCCATTCCCTAACGATTCGCGCTGTATGAACAGGTGAATTGTCCTATAAAATTATAAAATGTTATTTATGCATTCAATAGACCGTTAAAAAAGGTAATAATACGCGGTAAAAGATATTTACCTGTTGGAATATAAAACTATCCGTACCACAGCAACTAGTTACGCTAGGAAGCATTACATTTTCCAAAATATTTTATAATACTCCCCGGTTAAATTATTTTCTAATTTCCACAGCACTCCCGGACCATTACTATTAATCCACCCCCATACGTTCACAGAAAATCGACCACTTTTGTGAACATTGTTTAAAAATCGCTCATCAAATCTCGTATTGTGTGTTCTATATACTTTAATATGTCCATTACGACAGTTTTGAAAAGATTTTTCGTCGGAAAATATAACTTTTTTCCAAAAGTCTTCTGCCACTTCTTTGTAGGTATTTGCAAAATTTATACGTGTACACTTATTAGCAGGGGTTAATTGAAATTTTACAGCCGCGGAAAAGCATCTTAATCCGGTCTCTTTGATTCTTTTCCGAGCCGTTGTTACAGATGCCGTAAAATCTGTAGCCACTTTTGCCGCAACGACTGAAGTAAAAGGATTTTGCCTTAAATAGCTATTTAAAACAATGTCTTCCTCTCTGGTGGTTACACGTTTTCGTCCAGTTCCAGAACATCTTTCAATAGACTTTTCACTGTTCCATTTATTTTTAATTTTTAAAATACATTGTTTTGTAACGTTGTATTGCAGGGCTATTGCGCTTGCAGAATAGCCCTGACTTAGTTTTTCTATAATTTCTGTTTTTTTATTTGCACTCAAATGTCGGGTCATATTTGAAAGTTATGTATGAACAATATTTAATACCTAAATTACACTTAAAAACACTAAAACTAATAAACACAAATGTTCAAAAACTTAACTTAAAAAGTATCTAGGTAATAAAATATTATAATAAAACACGAAAAATCAATATAAAAATTCACTTTTAATTATAACACGAAAGTCATCCATTCATCTACACTTGAAATACAAAAGTAGTAATATCGACATTTTTTTACAATACAAAGGTCTACATTTTATTTTGCAAATTTAATTGTGTTTATTTTAACGTATCGTGATTTAGCGGATTCATCATAGTGCAAAACTACAAGCGTTTATTGTTTATAACATCGTACAAAAATAATATCCTGTCGAGAAACTAAAATTGTAAAGAATGGTAAATAATACCTATAAAGAGCAAAAATACTATATAAGCAGTTTATAGTAATTGTAGAATGAAAGAGCAATCTGATTTAATTCTATTTTCAGCATCTAATACTGTGAACATACGAGCTGGTAGTATTTTTGTTTTCGTAATATATTAAGTGGTTGATAAATAAACATTTGTACAATTACTTCGGAAAAATAAACTTGAATAATAAAACACTGTTAATAATTTTAAGGCCAACCCACCATATTTTTAATTGATAAACTCTTTCACTTGATTTGTCTTAAGGAGGAGTTAAAGTCTCAAGAATAGGTAACTTTTATCCTGCGCTTATAGTACATAAGTTTATTACAAATATTTTGAATTAAAAAAATCTTTTATTTTCTGATTTGTTGAAAATATAAACATTTATAAAATATGCAAGTTTGGAGTTGTATGGCTTTAGTGATAACTAATAAACATGTAGTTGTGTCTATAGTATTATTTTGTGTGTATAGTATTATTTTAAAGAAACGTTTATTTATATTTTATTATTTTTCCAATTCATAAAGTATCTATGAAGTAGGTATTACAAAAAAAAATTCTAGATTAATCACTTCAAACTGAATCAAAAACTGAAAAAACCGGTATATTTAGAGGTTTGAAGAGCGAAATAATAAAGATAACGGTTCGAAGCCCTGATTTAAATATAGAAAGATTCTTGTACCTTTGAAATAAACAACCAACCAAAATTTCAAAAAAGTTAAAAAATTAAAAAATAATAAAAATTTATATTTAATACTTTTAAATTGCTTTCTTCTCTTTACTTTTTAGACTAATGGAATACAAGCTTAATTAAAACAATGCAAAAAAATTAAGTTTGAAATTAGATCAAAAATATGCTACTTTTTGATGAACTACGTACGTTACGTAAACCCATTTTTAAAAATTAAAATATAAATTATTTCTGCTTAAAATTAAAATCAAAATATATAATTTGAAGCTATTTAATTATTAAATTAAAAAATATATGGAAAAGTAACTGCAGATTGAAGACGAAAGAATAGCGATAATTATACGAACGATTTTAATTTGATAACAAATCTCTCAAGCTGGTATCTATAATTTTAAATATGTATGTGGTAATCGTTATGTTTAATTTAACTTAAAACACCTACGCCAATAATAATAAACACTTCTTTGGATGATGTAATTCACATAGGTATTTATACGAAATTATTTAAAAAAGTAATGAAGAATATTTATACATGTATGAAATATTTATTAAGAAATTTGAATTATATTTCAGAGTCCCCGACAATCGGACTCGGATTCAAGTGATAGTCATAGTGATTCTGAGCCACCACCTACCCTTACACCGCCTACGGGACTGCTAAACAATAACCACAACAATATGACCACAATAGAAAGTGTAACATCTATGGCAGCCTTAGCATCAGCAGTAGCCGCACTTTCGGGAAACCCATCCGCAACACCCACACCGCCCTTGCCTTTCTATCCCCCAAACTTAATACCGCCAAACTGGTATCTTGCTAATATGGCCCGGAATTTCCAGCCCGAACGAAATGAAGCCGAAAAATCCGGAGAGCAGCCCTTGGATCTCAGCTCTAAAGCGACAAATAATAGTAGTAGTCCTGTAGAAAATAAAATACCTCCCAACATGAGGCTCCCGACTCTGGACAGTAAACAAATTTTCAAGTAAGTTTATGAAAATATATTTCTGTAAATTTCTCTCAATAATAACGCATTTTTAAACTAGAGATAACATCACGAAACATTTGTCTACTATTTTTAAAAAGTTCACGCAACCTAAAGCTTTCGCTTACGGAAAACGCATAATGCGCATTAGCATTTAGAATTTGGTAGAAAAGGTGGGGATCAAATTATAATACAAACTTAACAAAGATGAATACAGAAAAGTATTAAACTGTTCTTATTATGTTTATTTATCAATTTTGATTTTATTTATTTTCTAAAATCTTTTTTGGGCTGAATATTAATATACTTACAATTATCGTAATAAAGTTACTTTGCTATTTTAATTGAAATTGAACATCATCTATCTGTAAACCTTGTGGAATAGCCCTTTATATACGTTTAATAATCTCAAAATGTTATTGCATTTCGTACATTACTAAAACATCTTAAAATTGGATTAAAACAAATAATATAAACAAGTGTTCTTTATCTACAATAAACAACCAAATTACTTGAAAATGTGTTATCTAATCGAATTCAGACAAAACCTTTTCAGTGGGCGAATCAAAAGAAACACAAAAAAATACTTTAAGAAAGAACGACTTTATAGCGAAAACTTTTCTATTTCCGATTGGCCTCATTTTCATACAAGAACTCTATGTCAATACTGGACACGACAGTTTTAAATAGAATAGCTGTCAATAAAATGCAAATTTTACTAAACCTCGCAGATTCGAAAAAGAATATCCCGATACAGAAATTTCGTAACTCTGAAGATACAAGCAGCATTTTTAATGTAAAATTGAAAATTGGAACACATAAGTTTTCTAGTTGCAAAATGTAATCGATGATACGAAATATCAGAATGCGATAATTCTTCAAAAGTAGGACGAGTCGCAACGTTATCTTCAATCCTTAAGATAACGACTTTAGGTGGTTTTATTTTATGCAATTTAATAGTTCTAAATGGAGTGGAATATAATGCAATTAAAACAAACTGGGCAACGTTTAAATCAAAAATCACTAATAGCAGTAATCTCAAAAAGGTCAACTGCATATGAAAGAGTTGCATTAAAAGCTTGTTAAAAAAATAACGAAATGTGGTTGTTTTTTTCTCAGAAACAAATAATTTTATCGGTCAAAAGACGCGTTATCTATTCAAGCAGGCTATATTAATCTTACATTGTAAATCATTTTTTTTCCACAAACTGGGAATACTTGACATTTTTATGTTATCGTTTATATAAAAATACTGCAATGTAAATAATTGAAAAATAGGGTAATTTCGATGTACATACGTTTATTTTTAGATTGCCGTTAATTGCGATTCGTCTTACGATTACAAAATATTATACGCATTTTCCCTCTGTGGTTGAAAGCGCAAAATATGAATAAATCAAAATGGGTTGAAGACCTCACGTAAAGAACCCAAACCAAAGGAAATTCTATAAATAACTCGACTCGTCACCGAAATTAAGAAATATAAATAAATATTTGTGGTAACCGATAAGAATGATATTCCCCAAAAATTTATAATTCGGTGGCATCCTTTTCATTATAGTAATTATTATAAAACATCGTCAGTTTTGTTGTGTAGTTAAAAAAGTGGTGTTGTTATCTGTAAATAGGCTCAGGAGGTCAATCACTCCTAAATACATTGCACATGGTCTATTTGTTTTTTATATCTGTATCAACTTTGTTTGGCGTCTGTGTTTGCAAATGCACATTACGAAAATAATTTCGAATTTTCCTTTTTTTGTGCTTGCCGCAACTGCTGAAAACGTGTAAGTGTTCCTCGGGAAGTCGCTCTCTTTATTTTAATTTTGGGCGGGTAAATTCGTACGTACTCCGTATTTGGTGTATCAGTATAGAAGTGCACTTATTATTATTTTTTTTAAATATCTTAATGAGTGCTAGTTGTTTATAAATCATGCACGATAACCGAGATACGTAAAAAATATTATGGTCCGCTTTACAAAACTCAACGCATATTTGTGTAGGATAGGTCAGAGTCTTAAATATGAGTTATCAAAAAATATTCGGTAGAGATAACGGTTTTATTTTTATCTGTGAATGTCACCTTTGTTGGTAGTGAAGAAGCGGACCGATCGCCAATACATTTAGTTGTTGCGTAGTGCAATGAGATTATTTGAACTTTGATCTGTTTTTCGGGTGGACCGAAAATTTTATCTAAAATTGATAATTTAGTCTGACCCTATTGCATTACAAGCCTGTTTTGAAATTTTCTTTGTTAATTTATGAGATGATAATAATTTAATTTATTATTTTTTAATCGAACGTATTAGGTACATTTTTGTGATTTGAAAAATTAAAAAATTGCATTTTGTAACGTATAAGTTCAAACCTTGAACATCTTGCAACATATCGTACCCTTTGGAACGACAATGTAAATTTTCTGCATGCATTAATTATTTGTAGGCAGTCTCTGCGTAAGACTGCAAATTAGAAATTAATGTCAATGAATTTCCCATACGCATAGAAAAATACTCAATTAGGACAAGGGCAACTTCGTACTAACAACTTATTCATTTAAGCAATTTCTAGTATTTTAATACAATTTCCTTAAATTACTTAACGGTTTAAATGGAACAGCAACATATTACAAAATGTTCATAGAAAAAAATTGGTTTAGCTAAAATTGATCGATTCAATTATTTATTTATGAACATAAAAAAATTATCAACGCAGTTCTTTTCGTTTGAAATTTAAACATTTTATTTCGACACTTTTGTCTATTTGTCGTCAATACTTACTGATATACCACATTAATCCACATACGTACATCGGTGACGAGAAGCTTTGTTTTCTGCAGTAGAGCAAAATTGAAAATTTAGTATTCCACACGGGCTGCAACGATAGCAGTACTAAACACTGAAATACAGTGGCGGAAAAGACTGTATTACGTACATGTGTCAAAAATTAAATAATTGTACATACATATGGAGTGAATGATATGAAGATATAATAGTTGTTTAGTCACAAGTGAAGAATAATAAATACTTGCTTACAGAGCCATGTGGAAGAAAATCAAAATCAAATACCGGTAGAAAAATAGCATACATAAACCTAGAAAAGTTTCATTAATAAAAACAACTTGGTTAATTTTATCAGAAAATTTGGCCATTATAGTACACAAAGATATCATACATTTACTTGAAGTTTAAACAATATTGATTATTTTTATATTCATTTTGGGTTTGGCAACTGTCGCGTAAAGGAGAAATTCGAAAGAATTGGAATTCTGGGAAACATTTTGTTATAACTTTGTGAAGGTCTCACAAACTAAATAAAAAAGACATTACATCTTTTTTAGTTTATTTGATATTACATTTATTTTATTTTAATTTTAATTACACGTTTTTATTTATTGCTTTTCTAATAATTGGCAGTGCAAACTAGTGGGTGTTCACTAGACTGGGCCAAAAAAATCGACTATTTTTTTCAGAATGCAATACCGAAAATATTATTTAGGATGATAAAACAATGTTAACGTGGAAACTTGAGCCATTAATTTTAATATTAAGATGTCTATCATCATCGAGAATTTCAATTTCTTTACACTACACGCATCTTTCACTCAAATCTTCTTAACAACATACCTGAAAAATATAAATAATACATATTTTTGAAAAAAAATATATTCTCTACAAAAAAGGTCTGATTGCAAATTTTCGTACGAGCCGTTTCCACGTAATCATGCTTTAACATTGATCTGTTTTTACCATTTGATTTTTTAAATTTGGAATTTTGTAACTCATAAATCAATCTGCTTCTAAAGGAGAACTATATTTTTGAACGAAATTAGACGCTCTGTAAAAATGGTTTCATTACATTTTTCGTTAAATTCACTCTTTCAAAAGTTATTCGAAGTTCAAATTTGGGTAAAAATTAATTTATCGTTTTCTTCCCTTTAGACATTTTTTTAATACTTGATTGATAAATTTGACGCTATATATTAAAAATACAATTTTTTTTAACTAAATTTATCAAATTTCTTCAAAATTGATAATTTATTAAGGTTTGATTTCGCTTTACAAATTTTTAATGCATCGTAATTAAAAATTTATGTTTTTTCTTCATATAAAATAAACTTTATAACCTTTTTTGTATTAAAAATAAAATATATTGTTGATTTTATTACGAATCTCTATAACTTTAGAATTTTAATTAAGGGGTCATTATTCACGTTATCTGTAACTCGCTGATTTTGGTCAGTTGACCATAACGTCCTTTTCCTAAAAAATAATTTGCATTGTTTTTCTGTTTTCTAAATAAAAAGAGATGATTATAGTAACTACTGAATTAAATTCAAAGTTTGATCGGGTACTCCGGCTTTATTAAGAATATGATCTTTGTCTTGTACTTTCGAATCGTAAACAAATACACCCATGTATTCTACACGAATTTCTAATTAATAATTGCTAATTTTTTCCAATGTCAATTTTTTTTTTATATAAGGACACTCGGAGACATTCATAAGACAATTTACGTGTAAAAAAGCTTGGATTTTGGAAAGTCTTTTATTTTATTTGCATTTGAGACTGTGTACTCTTGTGTGACAGCCTGTCAAATGCAAGAAAATTGGATATTTACAATATCTCCAAATTTTAAAATATAAGGTTTGGCATTATTAAAACACTTACTAAATTTAATACAGATACCTCACTTTAATCAAAAACATTTTAAGGAAAAAAATATATTTTTTTATTAGAAGATGCAAAGATGAAAAGAATTTAAATAATATAAATAATACAAATGTAATTTGTGCACGATGAACCTAAACGTGTCACATTTCAGATCGTGAAAAACATTCTTTAAAGACAAAAATATGTTGAGATTTAAACTGTGCCACTTTTTTTATTGAACTCAAAAATCTAGTTCTGTTTAGAAAAGAAACGTTAGCAATTACAATACTGCCTCTGCATGTTACCAGGATTTGGGAACTTCGTAAAATCCTGACGGAGAGCATAAAAATTAGTATCGGTCGTGCTTTGGGTTTAGATATTAGTGTGAAGGTTTGTCAATGAGTATGTAAAAGTAGGTAAACGTATAATATAGAAAAGTTTTATTAAGATGAAAATTTTTAATATGTATTAGTTTTAATTCATTGTTATTTAATGTTAATTGAATTATTTGAGTTGCATTTCAAAAAGACATATTATACGGATACATAGTTACGGACACCACAAAATTAGTCAGCAATAAAAGACTTCAGATAGTCAGCATTTATTTTCTGTGTTTTGGGTTGAGCAAATATTATGAAAATCAAAAAATTCGTAAGATTTTGAGGTTGAAACAAGCAACTTACAAATACATAATATTCATTAAATTAATTTTGAGTATTTTCATAATCCAAAAATTCCTTAACAAGGATTGCCATGTTTGTTTTTTAATCAATCAAATATCTATATGTATTGTGTTTTTTGTTAATTTACGTATTTTTAATAGTTTTTAATATTTTATTGCAACATATCTATAAATAATTTAAATAAATGTTAGACAAATGATTTGTTATTTAAAATTGTTATTATTGAATGTAACATCTCATAAAGCTATAATTTTAGTTCTGATTTTAGAGCGAAACCTCGAATGTCGGCCATTGCAGGAAGGCGCACCTACACAGAAGACGAGCTTCAAGCTGCGCTTAGAGATATTCAATCTGGTAAACTAGGAACTAGAAGAGCAGCAGTGATTTATGGTATACCTCGATCGACATTACGTAACAAAGTTTATAAGCTTGCCATGGAACGAGAGCGGGAATCGCATCTTAATTCTACGACATCGTTAAAAATCGAAGAAGAGGAAGTCATAGACGAGGAAAAAGAGTTATCAGGCGCCGAAGAAGAAAAGGAAGTAGAGAAAGCTCTTCAAGGACCTCTTTTGTCAATGGCCGATATTTTAAGGTTTAGTAATCTAGAAAATAATGAAGCTTTGAAATCTCTTCTACAAAGAGGTAAAGAAGGACAGGATTTATGGTCGAACTTAGAACATAGTGCGATGGGGCCTTATATACAAAATCTTTTATTATCTTCGGGAGCAACTACGCCAGGTCAAAAACATACCGATAGCAATCTATCATTGTTACCAGAATTTGTTAAAAGAATGGTAGCCGAAGATCAAATGTTAAAACACCAATCTCCAAATCAGCACAACGGAGAATCGGATAAAGCTATGCTTACGAGTCTATCAAATTCTGTAATAATGAGAACAGAAAAGTGTAAATCGGAGTCGTCGGACATGGAAACTGACGAATCACCTTCAAATGTGATACTTAAAATTCCGTCCTTTAAGCCAACTACCAGCAAAAACGGTAACGATTTCTATAGAAGTCCTACAGATTTGACGGCCATTGTTTCCCCGCCTGTTACTAGTGAATCTGGCTCGCCTCCCATTCTTCCAGGAAGAGGAATGACGTTAAAAGACGTTAAAGACGTTATAGCGAAAACAATAAGTCAGAAGTTTCAACAGACTCCCGAACCCATCAGAATGCCTTCCATGATGGAAATGGATTATAACAGAACTGGCTTTACTCCTCCAATTGGATCAATTCCACAAATCAAAAGTCAACAGGATCTTAGTAGATCGTTCTCTCACCATCAGTCGAAGCAACCTCAAACTGCTTCTACGTCTGGATCAACGGGGTGGTAAAGGCACCCGACCTAAAAGAGGGGAAGTATCGCAATTACGACAGAGACAGCTTGGTAGAAGCAGTGAGAGCAGTACAAAGAGGTGAGATGTCCGTGCATCGAGCAGGAAGCTACTACGGTGTACCTCATTCTACACTAGAATATAAAGTGAAAGAAAGACATTTAATGAGGCCTAGAAAAAGAGATCCTAAGCCAAACCCCGTCGACGAAAAAATAGCATCTTTAAAACAAAACGACTTACGGGTAGCAGCGGCTGCGGCCGTCGACAAAATGAAACCTGTAATGAAACCTCCACAGCCAAAGTTTCCTCCCACTTCTCCGAATGGTATGAAACTTCCGATTTTTGATCCGAGCATGGCACCCTTAGGATATAATCATCCACCGTTCCCTTTTTGGCATCATCCAGGGTTTCCTCATATTCCAATGGATTACGGTAGAAATCCAACGGCAGCACCGTTTCCGCCAAATCCCGAACAATTCTTTGCTTCACAAATGATGCAGAAACTGCAAGAAGAATCGGCCAGAACTCATCCTAACTTGACGTCCTCGACGATGCCCAGTTCGTCACCATCGTTACAAAAAAGCACGCGACAGATAGCAGAATCCTTACTAGACGGAACAGGATCAAACGGATCTTTCTTAGACGGAATCATAAGATCAAGTTTAGAATCCGGAGTTCCAACACACGACGACAAAACTATGAAAGACGAAAATAGTACAGCACCTGAAAACATGTCAAACAAAGCACTCCTCGACCAATTGTGTCGCAATAGTCGACTGACTCCTCTACAAAAGCCCAATCTCTCAGACTGCAACAGTTCAGGAGAAGAGAATTATAAAAAATCAGTAAGTCCTCTAAATTTTAGTAGTGTGGTTTCAAGAGACGAGACTTCGCCGGGTTTACAATTTTCTGGACATTCCTTAGATGCATCTCCAAAAAGATACGAACGAGAAAATTCGGATGTTAACACCATCGAGTTATCAAACGATTCTAACGAATCAACAGAACGTAATGGACCTGAAGATGAGCGTAAATCAACACCTCCTGGTAGAATTTATTTAAAACAAGAACTAGTTAAGCCGGAAAATCTAAAACCCGAAATGCTGGTGCGTTTCCGGGACGTTCTACAAGATGTAGATCGGAACGGCATCGGCGAATCGGGGCCTGGTAGTGCCTCAGAATCGGATGTGACTCAAGACTGACATCAACAAAAAGTAAGTGCGAGGTTTTTATACTAAATGCGAGTACTCCACTATAATTGTTGTTAAAGTTTACTTAGCTTGGAAACGAATGGTTGTTTTAAAAAACGAGGTCGATGACGGTGTTTGTTGATTAGTAGTTATTTTTCAATTATTGTTTTTGTTGATTAGCATAGCGCCTTTAATCTTACAAGGGGAGGTGGCAAATTGCAGGATCCGCTATTTAATTAAATTGTGCCCAACATGTGGGATAGCTGTTGACTTTTAATTATCACGCTATTCGACGTTTTAAGTGCAGAATACGTCGTCGACATAATATCAAAATTTTGTGTTGACTTGCGAACAAAGGATTTATAATCAGTAAAAATACAGTAATTAAAAATGATAATATTATCATTATTATTTTCAACATGAAAAGAATGGTTTAAAATAGGTATACGTATCTAATTCAAAGAAGCGTTTAATGTATTATTTTTTTTTAACTTTTACTTTGTATGTAAGTCGGCATAAAAGAATTATTAAAGTTAGTTTAACAAAAAGGTACGTCTCGATAATAATTTGAATGTTGCAATTATTACCTACATCCCATAGATCGGGTACGATTTAATTATAAGGTATATATTACAATTGGCGTTCTCTTCGTTAGAGTTTCGGTAGCATCAAAGCAGCAACTCTGCATACTAGTGAATGTTTTGGACTCTAAAAAAAATGTATAAATTTATGATACTCTATGTTTGCTGTTAAGTGTTTCGGCATATACCAAACTATAGTATATTATCAGTGTTGTACTCTGTATGTGTCTTCAGCGTTGCGTATACCTCAAAAACTGTATAAAGGTCATGTATATTCATTCGTATTTCATACAGACTGCTTTGATGTGAATATATCGAAAACCCTCGGGATTATCCCAGAATTGAAAAAATTATATCTATCTGTGATTTATTCAAAATTTTTGATGTATATTTTCTCTAAAAATATCTTAAAATATAATATAAAATTAAAACAATTAGAGGTAGTTAAATGATATAAATATTAATAGGTTCGGCGTGAATTCATCATGAGTTGCGCCCAAATTGTTGTCTCGTGAACATGTTGAACTTGCGCCGCGTTTTTTGTTTTCATATGACAATGAAGTGCAATTAGATGGTATATACATACATATATATTTACATCAACATTAAGTAGTACATATAAGATAAAATATATTATTATATATTTGAAAAGGAAGTTATTTTGTTCGAGAGAGAAAAGATTGATCAGGTATAGTTAAGCGCTTCATCCCTCAACAACCGTCAGAAATCAACCAACCGCAACCAAACCGATACCGACAGTTAGTTCTATTGGCAAGTCCCTATTTCTATTCTTAAGTGTTCGATAATTTGCCTGTCGTAAAATTCTAATAATTGAGAAAGGAAATTGGGACTGACCGCCAAACTTTCAAACCCAACCAGATTTTACAGTAACGCATATTTCAGTTGGACCAATACAGCAGTATATTGTAAATAACATAAATAGTATGATTGAAACATATCGTTTAAGGGCGTGCTATGTCTTCCGTTCTACGACCTTTTCATTGTAAATCATTATTAAATGGGATTTTAAGTAAAATAGCGTGAAATCAAAACATGGGGAGTAACCGAAAACGAGCACGCACTTAAAACTAAACATTCCAACCAAGTATGTGCCAGATTTTTTATTCGCATTCGCAACAATTAGAAACTTTGAATTATAGAAAACAGAGTCGTGATCTCGGGCCCAAGCTTGGATCATTGGATTGCTTTAACACTTTACTGTAATATATTCAGTAAGTTTGCGAAGCTGTGAGCTTCCTGAATTTAAGTAGGTTTAAGGTTTTTAACACTGTATTTTTAAATGTTTGTGTGTAACACTTTTGCGCTTGCCAGTTCGCAACGTCTACAATTTTGACGAATTTATATATAAAATTTAACGTCTTGGCTTAATAAGATGTAGTGCGTAAAGACCTAAATTATCTACTTTATAAGAATCAAAAATTAAGAAACTGAGAAAAACTTGCAAATTCGCGAGTGTGCCACGATTGTGCAATTATTAATTAGTGGTTCTATTAGTAACGTCATTATTATTTTTCTAAATGTGATACTCTGTTGTAAAGACATCGTTCTCGAACATTTTGTATAAATTTTAAGTACCTACAATTTGTTTTAAGAGACGTGGTCCAAAACGTAAATATTTAAACAACATTATAAAAGAAGTATACGCATAAGATAAAATTACTTTTCTACACGTCGTACGTAAAATATCTCTCTAGAATTTTTAATATACGTTGCTTTTCAAAGTGAATCGTACTTCAGTTGTTTGTGTTAGTTTCGGTAAATGCATCTGTTGATCGTTTCATCATTATTTTTTAACGGTCTTTCGAAATTTTCCCATTATTCATAAACTCAAAGCCGTATTTATATTTCACATAAGTTAACTAAAATGACCAATACGTTGCTGCTGATTTTTGTTATTCATATCAAAAATTATTAATTTTTTTTCTTCTAATAAAAAAAAATATGCATGTAGTTAAATAGCAATAAAAAATTGTATTGTTTATTTTTCTTTGTATTAATAATACACCTGCTTTTCTTTGTGGGCGGTTTCCAAATAAAACAGTGTAAAAAACACCTTATTATTATTGTATGCAATTTTTTTTAGTACAAAGTTTAAAACTTAAAAAAAAATCATTTAGATATGCAAAATAAAGACTATATTTGGAGAGAACATGTTTACAATTTTTATATGTATACTGTATTCTTCGTTACACGGTAGTTTTTGAAACATATCCCCCATATAAAAAGAGAATCGGGTGTATTTATTTTGATGATCAAATTCTAAATACATGCAGCAACCTAAACGCCATAAAAAACGAATTTGATAGGTGTACATATATTTTTTAATAATGAAGTAGCAAGATGAATGGTTTTGAGTTGATGAATACAATTTGTGTAGGCCTTACGTAAAGTTCGTGTGTATTAAACAAACGTTTGTCATTTTACTTGGCGACAGTATTTTAAAAAAATGAAGGACCAGGGTCTGTTTTGTAAGTTAGGTCATCATTCCACATTTTTAGCATTTTACGAGACTTTATAAGACTTTAAGTAGCTATTCCTAAATATTTTTTTACACACACATAATTTTACTGGTTTTTATATTGTTTAATCAACGTATTTGTTAATTAATTTTAGTTTTAACTTATAGAGCAGAGTCTACTTAAGTTGCTTTTATATTCAATACCCTTGTATATAAACCCATAGCGCACCTTGTTGTCGTGTGCCTGCTGAAACGTTGAACCTCTTAAGCCACTTGTTTAGTTGTTTTACAGTGACTTTTTTGTGTTAATGAGCAACCATATCGAACAATAGTTACAGTCGACAATTACCCACATTCAATCACATTTGTGAAGAGCTAGCGATAAACTTCGTCATTTTTATATAGTCCATACTCTTTTTTTTTGTTACAAAGTACGATAGAGGTGATTTATAGATATTTCTTAAGTGGGTGTTCTGTTTTTATTATGTTTTAAGCACTAGGTGTTTTATACGTAGTTAGATATTATTTACAGAGAGTACACCCACCGTGTGTGTTATATTAAATATAGTTATCGCATCCATGTTATTTTATTCACGGTTCACTTGTACACTTTCCATTCACATATTAGAGTAACGCATGTAGAAACGTATACTTAATATATCCATTACGACACTTGCAGTACAACTGGGATATATCCACTATTTTAGATTTCTTTTGTAAAGATGCACACTAACTGGTGATGGCACTTACTAACCTAGCGTAAAGTGTAGGACGTAACGTAAGAAACAGGTAGCATATTGTAGGGTTTGTGGCTCTTCACAAGTGTGGTAGCAGATAATCATCAAACAGGTTCAAACATGGGTTATCAATGGCATATTTCAAAATATAGAGTATAAAGTTCTATTTATAACGACTTTTCCCCTTCTAACTTTTTGTGCTTGCGTTTGCTTTATATTTGAAAAGAAAAATCGTCTAGTTTTAGTTATAGTGCCTAAGTAATACTGTTATGAATTTTTAAAGTTTATTTTTACATATCTGTTTTGTAGCTATTTGTATAAGAAAATCCGATTCGTAGCTTTAAAAATTATGATTTAGAACTGTGAAGTTTTAGCACTGAAAAATACACCAAGAGAAGTGTCTTCTTGCATTTGAATTTCGGACATTCTTTAACTTCATTTACCGACATTAATTAGTTTGAAAGTCCAAAATGCGAGTGATTGGTAGAAAAATTATAAGAATTTAATATTGTGATCGGTAAAATAGCGATGAGACTGAAAAATATCAAAACAAAGACTTAAATTGAGAATGTCGCAGAATTAAAAAAAAACGAAAAGTTCAAAACTTCAGCATGTATTGTTGTATTACACTTTTAACCTTTTTATCAAGTACGTTTTAAATATGCCTCTGTAACCTATCTAAACTCTAACCAGCCATAAAAATCCGTTAAAATCAACTGGGACCAATGACCAATTCATATCCAACAAGTATCAAAGAAAACCAAATATCACAATTTTACTTTTACGTTTGTTTAGATTAAGCAAAACCAGACAGATTTTCGGAATCGTGTTTAAATATTTGATCGTCGTTGAATAAATCTGTCATAAACTGTTGATATGCAGTTGTAAAATTTCATTTGAAACTATTCCATTTTTGACAATATGTTAGAGTTAACATTTAAACTTGTTTGTAGCATGTAAACCATTTCAGAGAAATGGTGTATATGCAAATTTTTATAACGTGTTATATAAAATGTGACTACAATTGCCTTTTAGCATTTAAAATATATCATTGGTTGTATTTTGATATGTGAAGGAATAAGGCTGGTAAAAGTGCGTATTTTAAATACGATAGAAAAGTTTAGCGTCGTCTTGTACATAGTCAGTCGTCTTGTTGGAATATCGTTAGCTATAATTTAACATTGAAAAATTTTAAATTGAATCAATTTTATTGCAACTTTTGTTTCACTTTTACTAGCATTTTTTCTTGAAATACACCATGGCATGTTTGTATCTGTGTGAATAACACGTTTTATTCGAAATAGATGTTTGAACATTGCTTTGTGGGAAATTGTTATTTTCAGAAAATATTTTAAAAACCACAAAAACAAAAAATTATAATACACATTGTATATTTATAATGTAATTCTGAAGTATACCAGTATTTATTATACTGTGAAATATAAAAAGTTTTTTATTTGTTATCCCTTTCAGTGCATTGTATTTATAATTTTAATATAAGTCGACATTAATTAATTTTTATATTTATTTTATTATATTAGATTTTAATTATATAGATATCGTTTAGGTAGTTCAACAAACTGTAATTTAACAATTTTTTTTATTAATACTTTTGTTAGGTATTTAATCAACTTTAGTAAAACTGTTAATATAATTCTACAAGTTTAGAATTACGTAATTATACAAAATTATATTTTTAAATATAAATTAAATGTTGTTAGTTTTAAAATTTGATTTTGTTTAGAATAGAAAAAATACATTAGAATGGAGAGAAACCATCCGATTTAAGTAAAGAAAAAACAAAAGTAAAACGACGTAACTGCAATGCAACTCGGTAGGTACACTTATTAAATGAGAATATTTCAGAATAGCAGTGATATCTGATCTTTTTTTTAAATAGTTTTATTACTTATACCTACAGGTATTTATAAATAACCACGGATCATTTTTTTGTTAAATAAGTGGATACATATTTATTTCTGTAACCTGCATTTGTAGAAAAGTATGTACTTTAAAAGGATGTGCAATGGTTATGTATACAACTTTTTTTTACCTTTGAGGCAACAGATATTAATATGTTATTGTTTTGATATATGCGGGGTTGTGTATTAAAAGTTTGTGTTATTAATATGGGGAGAAAACCAATTGTAGAAGGAAAGATAAGTACTCTCGGAGTCAAATTATATTCACGATTTAAAAATTAATAAAACTATAAAAGAAAATTTGTTTCCTATCACTATTATTTTGAAATATACTTGTTTTATCGGTGTACCTGTTCTGGAAGTGTATGTCGAAGTCGAATCTCAAAATTTTTATCTTATTTTTAAATAATTTTAAAAATAGTTTAAATTATGGTTATTGAAGATTAATCTACTATTTTATTATCTATTATTCTTGCTTTATTTAAAAGAGCTTTTTTTATAAGTAGAAATACAACTAGGGGCGTCTATGAGGAACTTCAATCAATACAAATACTGTAAGTATCAATAGGTGTAGTTATTATTTAAAAATATTATTGCCTGATTTCTATTATTTTTTGTTAAGTTAGTCATGTTAAGTAATGCAACCAATATTTTAATTTTCCTTGATTAGCAATTTTATTTCAAAATCTTAAGAAAAAAAATATCAGTTATATTACTTTTGTTAAGTATTTTAAGTATCACTACCTACTTTATAAAATAAGTTAAAAAAAAATTAATAACAATATTCAATCTATTGTTAGATTATCTGTTTGACTTAACATTTCTTAAATTAATATACCAAATGTTTATTGAATATAAATAATCTGTTTCGCCTAAAAATACTCATCATTCAATAAATTACAAAATTGGAATTTAAAGGTAGAAGTATATTAGGGGGAAAGTGGCATGAAACAGCCAGTTTTAAAAAAAGGGATAAATAATATAGAAGGACATAAATAAATCAATTTTTTTTTAAATCTGTAATTGTTCATGCACTTATGTACGTAATGTCATAAAACATTTATCAAAATTAACGATATTTTTCGACTTCTAATCATTTATAAAAAAAAATAAAATTTGGCTTTTTCATAACCTATAGGTATTGAAAGAGCCAACCCAAGTTTTGAAAAAGCTATGTTCTTATTACAAGATTAACTGCACATTAACGAAGATATTATTTAATAATAATCTTAAGCTATAATTTTAGATCTTATATAATTATAAAATGTTTTAAATAACGCAAATTCTGGATAAAATATTGAATTACATAAATCTAAGAAACTGTCAAAAAATTTGACGTTTGAGATCAATCATTGCAAAAACTTAAAAACGTTTTTAGCAAAAATAATGCAATTTCCCTTTTACGCCACAGGATTTATATGCCCTACCATTACAACTTTGCATTGGTACCACTCTAGATTGCTGTTACTACAATTATTATTGCATATTATGCAATTGAAAGGTGGCTCTTTTATTACACTGCAGTCCGGCTTTTTCAAAACATATTCTCTCAAGAAACAAAATCTCGAAAATTACTATGAAATCAAAGATTAGTCTACAAAATATATACGTTATTAGAAGGCCTAATATATCTATAAAATTATAGTGTAATCATATTATTATTAGTTTTGTACGTATAGGCGTTAGAAAACAAATAAACTGAACTCAAAACCTTACTTTTTGACGACAAAATCTTCAATACGTTGTATCGGCGCCGTTTATTGACGGTGAACGGTTAAATTTTTGTGGGGGATATCTGGCTAGTGTTGCTATCTTAGAATAATAATACATAAACGATTCGTATGAAAACTACCGCGTAATTGATAATGGCTTTTTCAAAACTTGGCTGTTTCATGCCACTTTCCCCCTACTAATCCATAAATAATATAACATACAAATCTACAAACTGTTCCTCCGTTATAGAAATAATATTTTTTAGGTGTTAAAACAAGAATTACTTAGAAATTAATAATACAAATAAGAAAAGACGAAATGGTAATCAAAAATCTTAAAATTTCTATAAAGTATAGAATTAATTAATATACCAGGAGTTTCCAAACATATGTGAAATATTGTTCTGTATTAAAATACATTTAAAATCGAAACTACATATTTTTAAAATAATTTATCGGAATTTTAAGATTTTCATTTTTTAAGTTTTCTAAATTAAAAAGTTTTATCAAACAAACATTCAATATATTGCAAACATTTAAATTAGTCAAATAAAAATGTGATAATTAGTACGATTTAAAAATTCTTACAAGTACTTTTTAGAACTGATTTTTATTTTTTGTTTACAATTTAGGTACTTCTTGTTTATTTATTCCAATATTTTTTCAAATTCATTTAGCAATAAAATCACTTTTACTTGGTGGTAATGTATAGTTTAAAAAAAACTGTTTGATAACACAAGTCTCTTTACAAATTATCTGATGTCATGTGAATAACATAGAAGATCGTTTTAATTGATAGATTTAAATACTTATAGTACATTAGATAGAATCTCTATTGGTAGTCCAAAAAGCAAATTCTGTAAACGTATTATAATACAATTAGTTGATTAATGTTGTGCCGACATAAATAATGTTTAAATTAAATGCAATATTTAAATAATGTTGTCTTTACTTATCATAAATAAAAAAGTTTATAAATATGAAATTCATACAAAGAGACTAGTCTATGATTTTATTTCAAAACAGCTTAGGCGACATCTTTTTCTCTTGAATCTTCGCTTCGCTATTGAAGAAGTATCATACAAATTAATTCTATGTATTTTTTTATGTTTTACCATTAGGGATTTTTATGGGAATAGATGTCTAGTCCATTATACAACCCTCCTCTTTTATCCGGGCTTAAGACCGGCAACAACATTACAAGAGTGCTGCAAGCGGAGTTAAAGTAATTGACTTACTCAAATTGAAAAGAAATTTATAGTTTTTGTCAATGTATTACATGAAATTCTATAACTACTAATTATTTTTCAAATAAGTTATTAATTATTTTATATACACACAAAAGTATGTAGATAAAAGTATAGAAGAAACGTGTGTCTCAATAGTATTTAAGATTACACAACTTTAGTATTACAGATTATATGTATAATTAAAGATAATATATATTTTTATAAAATTTGAAAGTTATTTAACATCAATCTTATAATACAAATACAATATGATCACCTACAGTTTAACATTCGATGTTGTAATATAAGTTTTATAAGTATATACAGTGTATAATATATTAAGAATTCCACTATTTAAATTTAATATGTGCTGTATAATTTTTTCAAATACAATTTGTGCATTTTAAACTATTAAAAAAGGTATATTCAAACAGTGAACGCTTAAGGCAATAAAGAATTTCTCACAGACGTAGCGTATTAATTAATTAATCCTAATTAAATAATATTTATCATTTACATTTGTGATAATCAAAGGAAATGCATTTCCTTAGTTTTTTTGTTTGCTAGGGTTCTGATGCCATTCGAATTCTTGCAGATTCCCTAGATTTATTATGAATTTCGGCAGTTCTCAACGTTATCCCAAAGATGTCCTCATGGTATCGATTCTCATCCTAAAATTTAAATATCAGTTTATTTCTTATATTTAATTTTTGATAATAGTAAAATTACTCTAAGAGAGAGCATAAAAGCTTCTGTTTGAGATTCATTCATTCCACCATAACGAGAAATTATAGTTTTCAGCGTTTGATAGACATGCTCCGCCATTGTACAATCGCCGCATACATAAAAATGACCTTTTTCTAAGACTATAATTTTATACATTTCGGCAGCTTCGGCAAGTGCTAAATTTTGCACATATGTCTGTAATAACGATAAACTGTATAAGTAATTGAAAACGGAATGCCATAAATGGATATTACTTTTGGCACATCGGGTTCTCTTGAAAGTGCTAAAAATACTTTATCTAAGACTTTTTTTTCCAGCATGTTAGCTTTTTCTTCTTTGTATAAATCAAGTTCTCTTTGTCTACATCCAAAGAACAGCCACATTTTCCCTACTTTCTTTTGGGTCATTACTTCTGAATATCGTTGCTGCCAAAAAGCTCGAAATGGAGCAATGCCCGTTCCTGGCCCCACTAATACTATAGGTTTTAATGGATCACTTGGCAGATTAAAATTTGGTGCGCTGCAAGATCATAATTGTAAAGCATTTGTTAAAATGAATTATATATTTTTGGCTACCTTCGTACGAATATGTATAAATTTTCATTTACTTTGGCGTCTTGTAAATAATTTGAACACACGCCATAATGTATAGGACCTTCTCCATCTGTAATTATATCGAAATTAGTTTTGTTTGAAATTGGAGCTTAAAGTAGCATATTATAAATTACCTTCTGTTCGATATACCACAACTGCTACTGTTAAATGTATTTGATTATTATGCAGAGCGGGACTAGACGAAATGGAATAAAATCGTGGTTGTAAAATACTAAGTTGTGTTATTAAAAGAGGAGCATAAGGTGCCACAGATGGAAACTCTTCTAAAACTTCTAAAAGATTAGGGAATCGCCAATGCCTCCAGTCTTCATACGCTGCTGATTCCTAAGAAGAAAGAATTAAATGTTTTTAATTAAAGAAAGAATTTATCTTACTGTAGCCAATAAAGTTAATCTATGTTGATCATCTTCGCCTGTTGCAATCAATGCAAAATATTGCAATAAATTTGGAGACGGAGGAGTAGTTATATCTAAGAATCGAGAGAGTAATTGTTTTACACTACAAATGGGCAATCTTTCATGTGGACACCATGATTTTACAACGCCTTAAAAAAAAGATTCTTGATTATAATATTATTTACTGTAAAAATCACCATCGTACCATTAGAAGTGTGATTTTCTCTTAAAATTTGAAGTTCGATGGTAGAGTTCGGATCGTCGACTCCTTCTAATCTTTTAATAATTTTATCTACTAATTCTGGTCTATTGCAAGGATAAACACCAACGTGGTCGCCAGGTTTATATGTTAGATTGCTTTCAATTTCTAATAAGAGTGTTGCCCTACTGGATTTTTCACCATGCAAATTTGTACGATTTGATAAACGACATGCCGATACCTAATAATTAGAAATTAGTTTTGTCTTTCGACTAGGTAGCCTAGGAAATATAATTTATACTTTTTTGTTGTGGCATTTTGATAACGATAATGCTAAGTTTTCAGGTTTCGCTTCCATGAATCGTACTGTTCCGGTTGACAACGTATCACTTTGCAATGTTAACGTAGCTTCCAAGAAAGTATCATCGTCATCAAGACAAAATGTCTCGCAAGCGACCTTTAAAAATTTGTATAATTAGTATACCCAAAAAACATTTTAATTAAAGTGTTTTACTTTAAAAACTTGGGGTGCCCATTTTTTAAATGCTTGTTCTTGTCCGCACATTTCATCTCCGGATGCCATTTTCAATAATTTCTCGCCTCCTAGTTCTCCAAGAAGATTATCAACGTACTGTCCAAAAGCACAGAAATTTGGATAAGCGCTTGATCCTAACGCAAAAACTGCAAATCTAAACAAAAACTATGATTATTTGGCCCAAATCATCATGTACAATTTTTTTTTATGTAGCAATAAAACCAAGGTATTAAAAAAACAGGATAAATTTTCTATCATCACACCTTGAGTAATGTTTTCAGTGTAGAACCGAAGACTAAAATATTGCAATAATTTTTGGAAAAAAAGACAAGATTTTCCAAAAATAATAAATATATAATTATTTTATGCATTCCTACATACATTCAAATTTTATTAAATAAAAATTCCTATAAAACTTTGGGATTAGTGTCATTTACGATATGACCTAAATGATCGAAGATCGGCATAATAGGCAAAAGAAAAATTCAGAATCATTCAATTAATTTAAAGTTATCAATGTTCTTCATTATTTAATTTCAATTTTAAACAATAATTAGAATGATGCACCTTATTCTGTTGTAAAAAAATATTAAATTAATGATATGGAATAAAACATAAAACATGCATTCACCATCCCATTTTAATAATAAATGATAAACCCCGAAATAACAATACAGCCTTACAGCAAGACAATCACCATACTTTAAAATGCAATTCGATTAATAGTTTCTATGATTCTACAAAATAAACTATATATTTTTTGTAATTAAAACGGATTATAATAATTTAACAAACAGAAACTTTCGAAAAAATTAATTACTTTGATTCATTTTTAACAGTTTTTTTTTAAATATTTTTTTATATGTATAATACCTATTATTATAAAAAATTTTAATCAAACTGAAAAATTATTGCTTAAATTTAAATTATTCTAAAGAATTCATGATTTTTTTGTAAACTTTGAGAGTAAGTTATTTGAATATTACAAATTTTTAGTTTTTCTGTTAAAATCATTAAAGCTGTATTAAATTAAATTGCAATCAGTTTTAGTTTTAATAAATAAGTATTCACTAAAATTATCTAAAAAAAAAGATTAAAAACTTGAATAAAGCGTTTTACCTGACGTTATTTAGCGGCCCAAAGTTATCTTCAATAAGCGTGTCGCTAACAGATCCACCTCGTAGGGAATCCCATCTATCTAATTTTCTCACATTTGTTATATCACTCTGACTGTTAACTTTGATGAACGATTTTGATGTAGCCATTGTCATGCTTAAATGTTAAATAGCAAAATTTTCAATGTTAATTTAAAGTAGTAACTTGTTATAAAAAGGCATTAGATGATATAATGTATCTTAAATATAGAAAGCGATCCCATAAGTTTTTATATAGTCCAAAACACAATATATTAAATACGCTTAAATATTATAAATAATGGATACCCCTATTAGAGAAAATGTATTGCTTTCCAGATTATAAATTTGTGCAATGGATTGAAGGAAGTTTCGATACTTTAAAAACCATTATGCATGATAAATAGCTTTGCATAAATATTTTGTTAAAGTTTCTATTATTCCGATAGTTTAAACTGTATAAAGTATTTTTCTTTATTAAAAAGTCCAAATCTTGAAAGATTATTTGTGATAAATGAATATAAAATAGTAGTTATATACATGAAAAATAAATTGTGTTTTTTTACTACAAGATTATGTCATGTATAGGTTAGCAACATGTAAATAAACATTGGAAGGGTTTCTAACAAAGAATTTAACGCTGTTTGTCCTCACCAGAGACAACATATTCGATACAAATATTATTAACGCATTTTAAGTACTTTATACATGCACTTCTAAGTGTTGAATAGTTTTTATTTAATTGTAATTTATTGAAACAATTCACAAAACTAAACATATTATACGGCTATAAGTATTATGTGAATTAATTTTTTTTTAAACCAAGAGAAACGTCTTAAATTATATTTTTCAATATTTCTTAAACCACAGCTATAGCTGTGAAGTTTAAAAAAAATCGTATACGATTTTTTTTAATCTTCAAATTTTGCGTTTTATTACAATATCAACAAGGTGTTCAAATTTCACTAATTTTGAACTTGCGGTTTTGTGACTCTACATTCGAAAATATCAGTTTTTCTTATTGTTAAATATTTTGGATACTTAGCTAAGATTTTTTTTTTAATTGTGACAAAATAAACCATTCCTCCATAGTAACCTATCATCCAAATTTGGTTAACTTTGAACTTATAGTTTAAAAGTCGTGGGGTACACATCCACCTTAAGGCTCTACAGCACCTATTTCATAGTCAATGTAAAATATTTGATTTCTTTTTTCGAGATAATAGACGCCTTGTTATAGTCTACCGAATTCTCAAAGGCTCAGTGTGTAGGACATATTGAGCTCTAGGGGACATCCTCAATAATTTTTCAAAATTTTGATTTGAAATCGTTATAATTGATAAAAAGTCATATTCTTTGGTAAGAGATATCACGCTTGTGCATTACTTTACCGACATAAGTTTTTAACCCGTAGATAGGTAATAAAATTTTCTAGGGAAATCCTATTTATTTTTTTCTTCTAGTCTCATCAAGCTATAAAAACCAAAAATGTAATTGCAATTTTATTTTAAAACTGGTCAAACGGGTCGCTAAATTTACTTCTTTACCTGAGTCTCGTTTGGGGGTAGGTGTCAATATCTAATCTTTTTAAGGTATTACAAGTGCATTACAATAGAAGAATAGTTTAACCCTAACGGCAGTGAGTTTTATGGTTGGAATGTCGTTTAGACAAACTATTCTTATATTGGTAGAATCATATAATTATTCTATTATAATAATAATAAATATCAGAGTCGAATCATTTCAAATGAACCCTCCATTTTTTATCTGATTATGGATTTCAGTTCATATATTTTAATTAGAAGTACACCAATACCTCACTTTGCGTCGGGGTTACGTTCCAAAAAAACACGACGCAAATTGAAAGGACGCAATGTGAATTAAGAAAAAATTAGAAAAAAAAGTGGAGCCATCTGTTAAAATCAAGAAAAAAATTAAAGACTCGAACCCAAAACAACGCAACCTCGAAAACCTAACGACGCACAGTGAAAATTAGTACTAATTAAGTAGCGACGCAACTTCGAAAAAACGCAAAAAGAAACGACGCAAAGCGAGGTACGGGTGTAATCATTAACTACAGTCAAACTCAATAACAGTTTTTCAAATTTTCATTTTAGCAATTTTTTTTGGAATTTTAAATTTAAAAATTAATTGTGAAAATTTTAAATTAAAAATTTAAAAATATATATTTATATGAAATATGTATTGTACAGCCCCGGATCTACAATCTTTTCGAGCCGGAACAAAACTTGACATTAACACCTTCCCCTCCAACATTTGAGATAATAATCGTTTTAGTGAAACAAGTTTTTTCAAACATATAAATTTACCGCCTCCTGAAATTGCCGCACGAGTCATGCCCCCAAAACAAATTGAGAGTTGTATTTGTATAATTCAAAAAACCCACTGTTCCCTATAACGTTATAACTTTTTTACAATAAAATAACCTGAAGCTACGATAACAAAATTTTTTTATTAAATTAAAAAAAAATTGAGCAGATCGGAATCGAATGACCAGACTCAGTTCAAAATTTTTGTGACAATATATACTTTTTTAAATTTTTTTTTAGAAAAAAAATGTATAATACATTTTCAAAATCTAATTTTCATTGTTAAAATGATAAACAAATTAAAATAAAAAATATAAAATTTTTAAATATTTTTTATGGAAAGTTCATTTAAAGATGAACAAAATATATGCCTGTATATAATTATCTGGATGGGAAAGCCTATGTCTAGAAATGAGCTGAAACAGGCTAGATGATGGTGGTGATATTTTTTAGTAGTAAAGGCATTTAAAAAAGTTTTGCCCAAAATTTTCAAAAATTTATCCTTTTTTGCGAAGTCTGTATAAAAATTCGAAAAGGGTCATACATGTATTTTTTAACAAATACTATGTAAAAAATTGGCTAAAGAAAAAATGATAGGATCCACGACCTCTGTGATTTGACGAAGAATGTGCCATATACTTTATAATACACCTACAAAAGCACTATTTGTAAAAAATATTGTTATTTATGTATAAATTTTAAAAAAATGCATGCAAAAAACGTAATTTCTACGTTGAATACCAAACACCACAATACTATAATTACAGTATAAAAAAATAATTCTTGTAAGGAACAAATGTATTAAAGTAAGAAGATTTATGCAAAATACAGTAAAAAATGTAAAAACTTTTGCAATGAGCGACTCAAAAACGAATACTAGAAATATTGAATGTTTGAAACTTAGTTTTTCTTAAGATTTTTTAAATGTAGTTTTAAATGTTATTGTCAACAAACTCTAAAATATGGCTTATTTGTCAGTCAGTATTGAAGGTAACAAAAAGAAACCAATTGTGAGGATTAGCTATTGTT
Source organism: Sinopyrophorus schimmeli (assembly GCA_036325965.1). Taxonomy (NCBI): domain Eukaryota; kingdom Metazoa; phylum Arthropoda; class Insecta; order Coleoptera; family Elateridae; genus Sinopyrophorus; species Sinopyrophorus schimmeli. The sequence goes on from JARFIZ010000396.1 coordinate 715,797, forward strand.
GCTTATGCTTGACTAAACAAAGGTTTGCTTCGAAACTTCCAGCGACCAGTTTGGAATTTAGAGAAACGAAATATTATTTAGGTGCTGTAGAGCCTTAAGCGAGCAATTCTTGTTTATATGTATACCTATATTCATTTCCCGAAAATAGCTCTAACGATTTATATAAAATTTTGTATTTAACTAATGTTTTACTTTCCCTGAAAAATCCTTTTTCACACAAAAAAAGTTTTTGTAACGCCGTCTCATAGAATATTAAAGTACCAGTAGATTGAAATATTCAACCATTTATATTAGCTACTCAACAACAGATGACACTACATGACATGAAGAGATAAAACATTAGTTTACAAAAGTTGCAGTAAAGTGGATCACAGCAGAGGTTAAAGCTGCCACACGTTGTATTGACTTATTTTTTTACTAAAGTTGAGGCTACTATAATGTAGTTGGGGCAACTCCAAATTGGAGTTGTCATATTTTTACTCCAACTGCATTTATTTTTGTAGCAACCGCAATTCATTTTCCGTGTAATGTTTTTTCTGATAGGTATATTTTTTTAAATAACAAAAAATTTAAAAGTTTATAACCTGATACTAAAATTAATAATATTGTTACGTACCTTAATTTCGTGTCCCCATTGTGCAAGTGGCCATTTTCACTCATTTTTAAAGTGTACAGATTTTTAGCAAATTCCTAGAAATACAAATTTTAAAACATCTTTTTTAACAACCAATAGATTTAGCTAGTATGCAAACTCCATAGGTAAGCGAAATTATCAGAGGCGAATTGAATCAACATTCAAATAATTTACAGTTAATTCAATTACGAAGCATATCTCAAGAGACATTGCTAACTTTCAACGACAGTTCAATTACTGTTGTTATTGTAGTTAGTTTTCTTAGCTTGTAAGTTACGTTATTAAATGTGAGATTATTCTAACAGTTTGCAAGCAGTAATAGGTATACTAACTTCTCCGTTTTCGGGAGGATCCCCGTTGCCGAATGTTGACGTGACAACTAAAAGTAAAGCCTCGTGTTCGATGCTGGAAATGTCGTAGTCTGACATGCAATAAACTTGTGCATTAAAAGCATGTCCAAAAAGCTCGCACAATTTCTTTGCATAACCTTCGGATTTGCCAGTTTCCGTTGCGTATAGAACTGTGGCTTTAATGCGACGCGAAAGAGCTCGTCCAAATAGTTTGGAAGTAAACTTAACAGCTCTATAGAATTGAAATTTTATTATTTTCTGAATAATTCATAGCATAATATAATATTACCTAGCTATTTGCTTGAAGTGGAATTTTCTACGTGGTTTTTTACTCTTTACCGATTCTCTTCCCTTTTTCCACACGTGACATTTCCAAGCTGGTTCCTAAAATATTGATTAGTACTTAATTCTTATGTTAGTTTCGTAGCAAACATATGTAGAGTAAAAGTTATTTAACACTAATAAGACACTTCTATGATTTTATAAGAAAGCAATACTATATAAAATAATGTTAATTGACTTTTGACATCCACTGAGGATATGGCACCTAAAGAAGAAGAAGAAAACTTTTGGTATTTGTTAACAAAAAATCAATAGCCAATTGCAATTAACATTTTTTTCTTGATATACACGTTTGACCAATTTACTTGACTGAGTTCTTTTATAGTCCACTTTATTTAAATACATTCATTTAAAAACATTCAAAAGAATTTAAAAAATTCAATTTTGTATTTTCAAATAAAATTAGATTTACATTTTTGTGTATTTTTAATTCAATGCATAAATTATTTAAAATATAGTGCATGCTTGATTAATACTACTATAAAGAAAAATCATAAATTTTAAAATATAAAGTTTTGCACTCTTTATAAATAATTTGTAAAATTACCCAAAAAGTTAAGAGTACTTCAAAAAATATTGTTTTTACATTTTTTTATTAAATTAATTTATTTAACTCGTAGGTTGAGCTAAGACTTTTTAGATAACCAATGTTCCTATTAAAAAACATTATTGAATATAGAGAAGTGGTTAGCTGATTCATAGAATTTAATCTAATTACATATTAATTATTTATAAAATATGTAATATGCAATCCTAATTAATTTTCACTTTTGATTCAAGATATAACTATTTTATTAGTCGATATCAAATAATTTTGGTTGCATATTAGGGAAGTACCTATCAACACAACTACTAGAATCCCACGTTTCAAAATGTATTTGTACAAAATATATCTTCAACAATTTATTTTGGTACTCAAGCAGTCATAACGTAATTCTTGCATGTGACATTTTACCTAAAATATATACTAGACAATTAGTCTTCGTAATTCACCCTGCATTGTTTGCATTTAAGTAATATTAACTAGTCAAACAGACTAATTGTAAGAGAAGTACTTTACTACATAAAATACCTAGATCGAGTATGGTTACATTAAAGTTTGATGTAAAATTTTCATACTTTTTGATGTATAAGCCCATTTTTATATTTTTTTCCCATTTAGTCGATGTATTTAACAATTCCATGAAAAAACAAATAGATTGAACTTCTCAATTATTTTTGGAGTTATTTGTTGTTTTTCAAAAAGTGGGAAAATGGCCATATTTTTGAAAAAAACAATTAATTGGAACGTATTTCGGCCATGTTGGCAACACTGAATTTTTGATTTGAAAGTTGTGACTCAGCACATCTATGTATCGCATGCATTTTCTTAACTAATTTACTAGTTTACAAGTTTTTATAGAAGTCCATCAATTTAAGTATTTCACATAAAAGGTAAGACCAATTGTATAACGTCGGCGATACTGCAATACTGCGTAACTAGCTTTTTTCATAGGGTTAACATTCAATAAAATAACACTGGAACATTGGAAAAACAATAAATATTTATAGATTTTTGTAGACGCCTAATCTCTAAAATTTTTTTTTTTAAGTTCCCTTATAAGTCATTTTGAGTTCTAATATGAGATTAGGATCTTATATTAAGCTACTTTGTCCACATTTATTTGACAAAGAGAATTAAAAAAAACCTGTCACTAAAGTTCTCAAAAAAAAAAAACTAATTGTAAGACATTAAAACGAAAAGTCAATAAAAATATTGAATTTTTAGACTACAGTCTGGATGATGAAAGTGACGACGTTAATGCTGAATGCCTGATTTGTAGTGGACACTATTTGGATGATAACTATGGTGAGCAATAGATCCCGTCCGCCAAGTGTTATTACTGAACTCATGAAGACTGTGGAGTCGATGACGAGAATTTTATTTGTCAATCGTGCAAAAAACGATAAATGGTTTTGAGTCTCAAATTAGGAATACTTTTAATAAGAGGGTAATTTTTAGGTTATAATAGTGTTATTCATTAATACAAATAAAAAGCAACATTTTGTCATTATCAAATAATTTTCTTAAATAAATATATAATTTATAAGTTCAATTCACTTTTAATTTTTGTTCTTTATTTATTTTCTATTTTTTTAAAAATAAGTTTCATATTAGGTTCCTTTACCCTAAGCCTAAAAATAAATAAATTTAAAACAAATTGTTTTTGCATCTATCATATACAGGGTGTCCAGACGTTTACTCCAAAAGTTATTTTCTTGTTAAATAAAAACTATTAGACATACCAAAATTATTTTAACATAGATGGAGTTATAAAAGTAGGGAAATTTATTCACATTGGTTTTTGCTGTCACATCACACACACAATGACCACTACAAAGACAACATATACTACTGACCAAAGAGTTGCCATTGTCTGACTGTAGTATATTTCTGGTAAAAATGCCACATATACTCTTAGAGCGTACCGCAGCCAAGTGGATCACCACACAACTCTGTCCACAAAAACAATTACAACGTAAATATTCAAATTTACATTTTAACCTAAAATTTAAGTTAAATAAAATTTCTAAATTTTTATGTTTATTTTGTTATTTTAATTAGTTTCATGGATAAGTTTAAGAGAACAGGCAATATTTGTGACGATAAGTCATACACAGCCAATGTTGAGCCAACTGTGGCCACCTCTGAGAACATTGAGCAGGTGAGAAAACTATTCGCTGAGGGACCGAGTACTTGATTCAGGCGGGCAGAACAGACTTTGGATATCTCCATATCATCTATCCAAAATATTTTACGGAAAAACCTGGAGCAGTTTCCCTGAAAATCCAAATTATGCAAGCTTTTGGACCCAACAGTTTAACCCGATGTTGGGCTTCGTCAGGTTGTTTTTAAAGAAGGGGGACATTTTGAAAATTTAATTTATTAAAATTAATTTCCCATTTTTTGTCTAGATAATGTTTTTTATTTGATGAAATTATCTTTAATAGTTGTCTAGATATTACAAAATCAAGTTGGGAGTAAGCGTCTGGACACCCTGTACGAAGTTGTCCTTATCTTTAACCTGACTCGTTTATTGTACACGTAAGACACATATTTCATGCAAAACTTGATATTGAAAGCAATTACCATACATTCTTCGGATTGGATAGTTCATATACGAAATAAAGTCGTTACTAGTTTTTTCAAAGCCGTATTTGTTATAAAATAGTCAAATTTGAATAAATTCTACAGCACTACATAAATAACAATAATTACGCCACTAAATAAATTTGTACAATTGAGATTGAACTCAAAAAAATACAAAACATTTTGGCCAAATTTTATAATTTAGAACGTCTTTTCTATTCGGAAAAATATGACAAACTTGCTAATGCACGAGGAAACTGGGGTACACAACTCAACCCCCCATTCGAAGATCGTTCAAAAATCCATCTGTTGTCTTTTATCTCTTATTAGTTTTTTATATATCACAAAGCGACCATATTTTCTGACTGGCCATACTCAATCCAGGTATCTTCTTTAAACAAATTTTTACTTGCACTAGAAAAGCACGTTTCTGACTTTTGTAAGTAAGTACACCCGTACCTCGCTTTGCGTCGTTTCTTTTTGCGTTTTTTTCGAAGTTGCGTCGCTGCTTAATTAGTACTAATTTTCACCGTGCGTCGTTAGGTTTTCGAGGTTGCGTTGTTTTGGGTTCGAGTCTTTAGTTTTTTTCTTGTTTTTTAACAGACGGCTCCACTTTTTAATCTAATTTTTTCATAATTCACATTGCGTTTTTTCAATTTGCGTCGTGTTTTTTTGGAACGTAACTCCGACGCAAAGTGAGGTATGGGTGTACCTATTAATTTAATTAGATTTGACACGTAGATAATATAATTGATTTGTTTCTTTTGAAAACGTATATGTACAAAGAGTTTATATTGCATTACTTCTATAAATCTAACGCAATATGAAGGCTTTTGAAGAACGAGATAATGTAGTTAGCTAAGGTACGTACTTCAATACCTTTGTTGTATCGCAACTATTAAATTACATTGAGCTACTTTGAAAAGAATTTCGATTTTCTCAGTTTTTTCAAAAAAACTTTCTTTACTATACCTTTTAAGATAACACAATATAAATCTATAATTGAATTATTGATAAGAAATATAATATTTATTTCTATTTTTTATCAGTAAATGAAAAGGTTTTTATGATAAAAAGTTTAGTATGAATTAAATTTAAAAATTTCTGAATCTTATTTTTTTGCATATCAAAGTATTTAGTAACTTTAAGTAAAAAAAATTATTCTTGCCTGATATTCATAAGAAGGCTTGAGGTGGTATAAAGCCATTTCTTGATGAAACACTGGTGTAGCAGATCCCGAAAGTGGAGGAACGATCCATACCCAATCAGCCGGACACCCGTTTCTTAAACGCACTTCGTTCTCTAAATGCTTCATAAATGACTCAGAAGCCGTATGATGATCAACGATAGTTATACCTTTCGATTGAAAACTGTGCAGTACTGCTAAGTTACATTCGACCATCGCTTTATCCTTCCAAAGCGTAACAGGTGTTCGCGTGTCTAAGCCCATTTTCAGGGCAATCGTCTAAAAATAAAACATGTTTAAGGAAATAAAATTCAATTCAATGGTTTCTGTTACCTCTAACATATTCAGCCTATAAGAATCGCACAAATTTCGACAGCCTATTTCAGTGCTCATATACCATCCGTTAAATGGAGCTGCTGTAAATTGGATGCCTCCACAATCAAACATCATGTTTGATACTGCTGGTAAAGAGTACCATTTTAAACCAAGATCTTCAAACCATTCATATCTACAGTACAAGAAATAATTATCTAACTAATTTTCAATTGATTGTGACCATTTTATATTTAGTTTATTTAAGCATTAATTTGTTAATTAAATGAGGGTGGGATGAGTAAACTGTATTGTGGACCTATTCGATTTTAAAATTGAAACATTTTTTTTTAAATTAGAATAGCGATAAAATATGAGATACTTACGTTGGGTGTGATAGAGGCACTTCCAATATTAACTCGTTAGGGACATCGAAATAATCAGGGTCGTGACCATTTGCGGATAGTACAAGGGGAAGAATGTCCCATCTTGTACCGTTTCCACGCCATCCTAATTTCAAACAGATTTCCGTAAATTCGACATTCAAAGGGTCACCAAGAATTGATCCATCTGGTTGTCGATACGCTGCATAACTAACTAATTGTGAGTTCCAAACTTTATAATCGTGCTTTCCATCAGTACGTTGAGGAAAAACTGTTATGGCGGATCTATACATAGATAAAATTAAATAAAAATGTTTATAAATATACATTAATAAGAAACAATTTTAACAATACGTCTGTGGAATACTACTTTTTAATTTTACATAAATTTTTTAAAACTCTTGTGAATGAATACGAGAAATATGGATATAATACCATACTTTTGGCGGTTTTATAGAATGTAATATATTTCTCCATCTGTTTTACGTAAAATTTCAATACCGTTTTCGCAGTCCCTAACCATTAAATTATATCAATGTGCGTTTTTTGGAGCTTTACAGAACCTAATGTTTTTTTTTAACAAACAATTTTTACAATTTGTTATATAAAAATAATAGGTCCCTTTATATCGGATAATTGATTATTCAAACGCATAAGGAGGTTCTTTATATTTTATACGTGTTTGTATAAAAACAAAAAAAAAATTCAAAATTTTTCTTGCGCACTATTGCTTAAGGTTACGTGATAACGGTGGCTGTTAAACATTTTTGACTAAAAGATATGAAAATTAAAATCTTGGAGCTTTAAAATGCTTTTTTTCAATTTCAGATATGACTATTTTTCACGGAAATATAGTTTGTCAAATATCACCAAAACATTTTAGAATTTTTTTTCACCCTCTAATTGTTTCTTTTAGTGTAGTGGAAAAAACAATTATTAACTTTTGATGTTTTAAGTAATTATTAAAAAATAACTTAATTAATAAGTAGGGGAGGGTGGCCTAAAGCGGGTAGGTAGCCCAAAGCGGGTAACGGCCCTTATGTGGATATGTTATATATTAGCTGAAATTTATATATTTATTTACAATGCCACTATTGCTACTAAAAACCTTCACATTAACCCATTTTTTATAATGGGGTTTTCTTTTACAATAAACTAGTTTTAGTATTTGACTAAATATTTTAATATCCATCCATTATTTTTTACGTTAATGTATCAAAACTAAGAATTGTGTGTTTGGGCAAAGCGGGTAGGTACCCTCTTTGCTTGTACCACAAGTAGTAATTTTATTATAATTGATAGGAACTAGTTGATAGGAATAAATTGGTATTTAAAATAAGTGATTTAAAGCGTTGAAGCCATTAAGATTAAAAAACAATGGTAAACCAAAGTAATATTAAGATTGGAACAAATTAGCAGTTATAATATGAAAATGCTTAATATAACTTAACACTAATGTTACTGTCAAGAACATGTCAAGTGTAGATAATTTTTTTCAAAGGTTTTGATTAATCCGATTGGTTTATAAGAGCCTACCCGCTTTAGGCCCCACTGTCGGGCAAAGCGGTTAATTTCAGATATTTTATATTTTTGAATTTATTTCTACAATTAAAGCAAAAATGTAATTATTTTTTTTTATAAAATTAAAGTTTAATAATTGTATTACGTAAATCTAAAAAAGAAACACTTTTTTTAGCCGAAGTGGTTCATATTAATCGATGAACCTTAACCTACCCGCTTTAGGCCACCTTCCCCTATACATTTTTTGGCTAATTGTTTAATTCCACTCTAAAAGCACATTTTTATTATTTTATCATTTTATTTAAGTCGATAATCAATAGAATGACATGATTTTATAGCAGTTGAAATAATTTACAAAAAAAACACAATGTTTTGTTACTAGTCTAGCAGTTTCGCTGTAAATCTCGAAATAATTATAAGAGACCTTTTTTGTAGAGCATTAAATTCCATACAAAAATATGTATGAAATATTTATGTATAATACATAGAAATTTTGATTGAGTTAGGAATTAAATTTAAAGCTATCCATTAATATAGACATTACCTGAAAACGGGACGTATGATCACGCTAGTTATAACCAACACAGCTCCAAAATATGAAATTATTAATACCGTTATAGAATCGTTCAACATACTTCTAGATATAAAATTTGCTGTAATATTTCTTAAATAATTAACTAAAAAAATTCACCTTAATTAAAAGTGTAATATATGAACTTTAATTAATTGTCAAGTTTTAAAGTAATTAACAAAACGAGAAGCGTTGCTAAAAAGGTAACTTGTCGGTGGATTTGATATTTAATTTAATCTTACATCGAAAAAATTATTAATATAAATTATTATAAATATTATTCTAAATTAAAATGAAAATGTTACATTTGATTTCAAATATTATGGCAAAGGTATAGTTTAATATAATTTAATATTTAACGGATTAGTTGTGCATATTTTCTTCTTTTACAAATTTGTTCAATTTATAAACTTTAAACATTAATCTTGTAGATGACTTATATATTATTGTAATACTCAACATTTGTCAAAATTATTTTGCTATTAGTGATTTAATTTTTTTAAAATACATTTAATAAGGAAAACCGCTAACGAATGTGCAGTCATCCATTTTATCCACAGCTTCATACAAAAATAAGTTGGAAAATTAAATTGATGATCAAAGAATCAGAAATCTAAGGAAAATACACAAAGCCAATAGGTACCACACAAATTATCATATTAACACAATCTGTCAGGAAATATTTCAAAATCGCAAACCTTAAAGATATTATAAGCGACAAGGGTTAAATAAGGAATACATTATTACCCCAGATACCGAGCATCTCATTCTACTCGCTGGGAAAGTATTTATTATCATTTTTTGTGTGAGCTTTAATAAATATTAAGTGAGCACTAAAGAATTGTGTACAATAATTATATCACAAACAATTCTGACAAGTCAACAAAAGCAAAAGTTCTTAAAAGGGGATGTTAAGTTCTTACCGGATGTTGCCTTTGTTGGTGCTGTATTTGATATGATTACACAATGCCTCAAACATTCCACTTGTCGTTGTGACATAACGGCAGTCGAATACCTAAAACAAATAACTTGTTATTACTTTATTGTACTTATTAGATAATAGTAAATGTTGACGGTGTAACGGCAACAAAAATACATTCAAATTGTATTCGACTACTGACATCGTTTCGTTTAATCTCGTAAGTAAAGCAAAAGAAAATTTAATTTGTTTTCACGGATTCAAGGAAACAATTTTCCGGCATCCCTTTTTCTGCAGCTATTAATTCAATTCAGTATATATGTTCTGTGTATGATAAAAAAAAATATTTTGTCGACAACTGAATTCACAATGGGGATTTACGGATGTGAAATGAAAATTGACGTAAGGTACTTGTTGAAAATTAATCGAAATACGAACGAACGAGCCAATTTTACAATCTGTACTATCCAATAAAAGTTGGTAGGGCACGGACTTTCTACGTGATTGAATCATATCTATAAAAGCGCTTTACATATATCTCTATATAAACCAAAATGGTTTAGGTATGTAGTTGAAAATATAAATTTTATATTCATAACTTTTATTCTTAAGTCTTTCAATACTAGTAAAACGTATGCAATATGCAGTTTTGCTGTCGTATAATATACAATGCGACATTTGGTACACTAAGGTTCGGTTATTATATTTACAAAAACTATAGATATACACTGGAAACTCGGTTATCCCGACTAACTATTGTTGCAGCTCATTCGGATAATCAAAAATTCGGTTAATTAAAAATAAAAAAAGTAAAAAATAATGAAAAATAAGCGAAGCCCAAAGGAAACGGTTTTAGAATTACTTGAATTTTTTTAAAGTAAATTGATCATTGTTAATTGTGCCGGAAAGTGGAATGTGCACATTCGAGCTCAAAGTGGCACATTCCGATCTCGGAAAAATTTGCTTGTCTTGCTCGGAAATGTGCCACTTTTCGCGCGAATGTGCACATCTTTGTATTAATTGGATTCGATTATATTAATAACAAATCCTTCAAATCCAGATTTTCTATTCGGAAAGTTTTCGCTTGAAAGTTCACGTACTCCTTAATAATTAAATTTGCCTATCTTATTCTTCTCTCTTACAAATAATATTAATTAAATCAAACTGAACTAAATGTGCCACTTCTCGCTTTTCTTTTCATGAAAAATTACAGTAGGGTATTTTTTACTAAAAACTACATTTCTAATTTAGTACTTTTAAAATAAATTAGATGGGAGCCTTAATCGTACATAAAAAAATACTTTAACTTTTTCCGAATTTTGACTCTTATTTCTCAACCTTTTTTTTAACATATCCTACCCAAGTCGTTCTAAAATTTTGATGCACCCCCTATGTAAGATATAAATATTTTTTTATATGTAAAAATTGAATTAATTCATAAATGAAGTCTAATTACAACATTGTATACAAAATGTGCCTTAACACTAATTTGTTTATAATTTTTACAAAATCATTTTTACAAAAATGAAAATTACCCAAAAATATTTGGAGACATTAATTTTGACATATAAACCTTCAACAATATGCAAAAGATGATATAAAATCATCTAGTTGATTTTTAGTAGCCCACTTCAGAAAATTTGACTCATATATAATTTTAATTAATCAAAAATACGAATTAGTAAACATACGAACGTACACCTGAAAATATTTTTATCAAGCTCACTACAGTTAGGCGCGCGGAAGAGCACCATGATAACTTATCAACAGGAATAAAATATTCAACCTTTTTCAAAACAAAAAATAGATCTAATTTATTTGACTTTAATTTTTTGAATTGAAGAATGAAATAATAATATAGGCAAATCCGATAAATACAAGAATGTGCGCATTCGAGCGAAAAGTGGGACATTTCTGAGCGAGGGAGGCAAATAAAGCGCGACGCGGAGTGGCGCGCTTCATTTTCCCGAGATCGGAATGTGCCACTTTGAGCTCGAATGTGCACACTCGGTTTTAAGCGCAATTACAAAGAGTCCCGTTTTAACAGGAAAAAACTTGGTCGAATTGTTAGGTATATGTTTAGAAAAAACGCAACAAATATTAATCACTAAATAAAACAGTCGCACATTATCTTAAAATCAACAAAACAAAAAAAACACTGTTTAGTGCGAAATACAAAATGAAATATTTAGTAAGAAATACCGAGGTTTAATTTTCGCAACGAGTCCGATCGCGGTTGACAATCCGGATAATCGCAAATCCGTATAACTGAGGTCCGGATATTTGAAGTTTTACTGTAGTTCTTTAGCATCCTATAAATAAAAAAAAGTTAGAATATGGTATTAAAAACACTAAAAGTGTGCTGAGCCCTAGTTATAAAGTGTGTAACTTACTTATGATATATTATTAATAAATCATTAACAATAAAAAAATGTAAAAAAACCGGTGCGTGTACTTATCTACGCGCGTTAGAAGTTTTATTACTTTGTCATTACTAAATTAAATATACCCATGTGTTATGTTGCGTACCTTGCGTTTGTGTATAGGTAGACCAACCGTAGCTAACCAATACCATACGTGCGACAGGTGGCACGTATAAATACTTTCCTAGCACGTTATAGATTTTTTTAATAGTATCCACATTTTACAACAAAAAACAAAAAAAAATGTAGGTTTAATAATAGACTTGAAAACGATTGAATATAATCGGTTATTGAACACAATTAAAAAGAACGCATATTTACCTACAACATTCTAAAATGTGTATGCAAAATTTCATAGACGATTAGATTATTGTCAGCAAGTTAATGGTCATCAGGTTGAACATCTTATTCATTAGTAACTGTAACAGTGTGGATGAAGTTTGATGACTAGCTTGGGTTTTATTCTAATTTGGTAAAATGGGCCACAAACAACCACATTACTAAATAAACACAAAGGAGAAAGTGGCCTAAAGCGGGTAGGTTAAGGTTCATCCATCAATATGAACCACTTTAGCTACAAAAAGTGTTTCTTTTTTACATTTACGCAATACAATTATTAAACTTTCATTTTATAAAAAAAAATAATTACATTTCTGCTTTAATGTTAGAATAAAACTCAAAAATATAAAATTTCAGAAATTACCCGCTTTGTCCGACAGGGGGTCCTAAAGCGGGTAGGGTCCCATAAACCAATCGGATTAATCAAAACATTTGAAAATAATTATCTACACTTGACATGTTTTTGACAGTAACATTGGTATTAAATCATATTAAACATTTTAATGTTATGAACTGCTAATTTGTTCCAATCTTAATATTACTTCGGTTTACCATTGTTTTTAAATCGTAATTGCTTCAACGCTTTAAAAGACTTATTTTTAATACCAATTTATTCCTTACAACTAGTTCCTATTAATTATAATAAAATTACTACTTCTGGTACAAGCAAAGAGGGTACCTACCCGCTTTGCCCAAACACACATTTCTTGGTTTTGATACATTAACGTAAAAAATAATGGATAGATATTAAAATATTTAGTCAAATAATAAATCTAGTTTATTGCAAAAGAAAAAACCTCACTTTAAAAAATGGGCTGATGTTAAGGGTTTGGTAGCAATTTAAGTTAAATTAATTTAAAACATTTTACAAAATTATTAATTTTTTTGTGTTTTAATTTTGTAACGTTATTAAGCAACTGATGTGTCAAAAGTAGTATGACATCAATTAGGGAGGGTATTGGCAATGTAAATACACATATAAATTCCAGCTAATATATAACATATCCACATACGGGCCGTTACCCGCTTTAGGCCACCTTCCCCTACATTTTTTTCGCTTATTTTAAAATTTCAAAATATTGTAACTCTGGTTTCTGTGAATCTGTGTGACTTTTGATTTGTGTTTCCGTGGTAACAAGTTGACTTTTTTGAATAGGTCGCTTGTTTCATTTTTGTTTGCGTGTTGTTCGATTTCTTTGCAGATCCCCTTGATGTAGTCGTTCTTGTCTTGCCTGCACATTCTTTGTATTTGCTTAGATAGTATACTATATTTTCGTTTGTCTGTTTCATCGAAAGTTCCTTTTTTCTTTAAATTTTTTTTTCTTCTATTTTGCTTAGCGTCTCATCTTTTATCCACGGTTTCTTTGCTTGTATTGTCTTATCTTGTCTTGTTTGTTTTTGTGCATTTTCTTTTGCCTTTATTATTTCTAGCTTTAGTGCTTCCCATTGTGAGTTAACATCTAGTTCTGTTACCCTTGGTTTAAAGGCGGCTAGTTGTGGTTTTATTATGTCATTGTATTTATCTTTTGCTGTCTGTGTAAGTTTTTGCATTTTCCTTCCTTGTTTACCTGTTTTTAGTTTAATTTGGATTTTTGTCATTAGCAACTGGTGGTCAGAGCCGCAGTCCACTCCTGGTAGTGTTTTGGTGTTTATGATTGATGTATTCCATCTTTCGTTTATTAATATATAATCTATCTGATTTCTGTATCTATCGCCAGGGGATTTCCATGTATATAAGCGTCTTTTGTGGTGTTTAAATCTTGTATTAGTTATAGACAGATTATTATCGATACAGAACTGGAGCATTCGTTCGCCTCGTATATTTCTCTTTTCCAGTAATTATAAAACTACATAAATCCTTCAAAATTTCCGATTTTTTCCAAAACTTTTATTAGATATACCTACGGGTATCAGTAAGTACAATCTTTTATCATCAATATTTAAAACACTAGCTATACATGTAAACAGTAAATAAGTTAAAAGGATTTTTTTTTGTAAGCTCCCTTAATATAAAATTCCTTATGATAAAAAATTACAATGTCTGTTATGGACCAAATTAAATTTACAAATGTATTTTTTAAAAATAAAAATTCTAAAATTCTACCTGCAGTAAGAATGTAATTGAAGATAAAAGAAATTCTTTTTGACAAAAAAAGTAGTCCATAGTAAAAACTACAACTTCTTTTTTGTTTCAATATACCAATAGGTAAGTTGTAATATATGTATCGAAATATTCATTTATTTATAAAACTAACGCACTTAAGTTAAAATATCAAATTTAACTATTTATCAGCACAAACAATTCCTTTATATTTAAAAAGAGACTTTTGATGCTTTGGTTATTAATTAATAAGACATTAATTACGATAAAACACATCGCAGGAACAAGAAAAACTTAAAAAAAACATGATCGAAAACTACTTTGAGATTAGATAAAATAGACATATTTACTGATGCTATAGCAAATAAAGTGCAGAAAAATTTAACTCTAAGAAGCGGTGGAGCCATAAAAAAAATTTAATCTTAGCTTGTTTCTCCTAGATGTAAATAAATCTCTGATCGTTTCTGTAATCAAGTTTTAGAATGTTTTTGATTCTATTTTATGTAATTTTAAAAAATAAAATTTCTGTAACGGAATATACCTACCTACAAGTACTATGTATTATTAAAATCTTATAAATTTTTTGTAAAAAAAATCTTAAGAAACAGTATCAAAATGCAATCTCGTTATTAAAAAAGAACTACGGCTATTTCTTACAAAAACAATTTATTAAAGTAATTTCTCCAATTAATTTTTCTTCGGAATATATCATAAAAGTTTATCATCCGTAAAATTCCGCAAGTAGCATGCATTATCATAAAACGTAGAACGAATATTACATTGTTAAACGAAACTTATACTGAGGAAGAAAAGATGGTATGAAGTAGACGTAAAGCAAACTGTTAATCTACGGTGTGCGTGTTCGAAGAATGCCAACGGCGTTTAGTCGGGCGGCATCCCTTACATCTTTTATATGGCAGGTAATCTAGGAAGTACGTGAGATTTGCAATGACTTTCATTGTCAGTAACTTTTAAGAACTATGACACCGCCTTTGCTTGATAACCGAACGATATATTATTAATTCTTCGTTTCTTTTATGTGCTTTAGATAATTCATCAAATAGAAGGCAATTACACATGTAATTTTATTGTAAATAATACAAAATATATCCAGGACATTAAAAATTGTTTATGTCTATTTAAGAATCTTCAGCCTGAAGACTTTTAAGTCACTTTTGATTCATATACTATTGTTCTTCGTATCAGATTAGACTCGAGCATGTTTTAGAATTATTTTTTTTACCAAATGTTTTAGTTTCCACAGTCAGCAAGATGTCTTTAAAAACATACCTATTATAATATTTAATAGTTGTAAGTACATACATACAAAAGAACTTTTTTGGTAAAACCTAATGTGCCACTTTGAGCTCGAATTTACACACTCGGTTTAAGCACGATTAGTAGGCGTCCCGTTTTAACAAGGAAAAAATTGGTCACGTTAGTTATAGAGAAAAAATATGTACTGAAATACTTTGTAGAGAAATGCTGATAATTTTGATTTATTGAGGGCACAGATTTCGAGACATAGAAGTATTGAAGCTTAAGAGGAAGGGAATAAGGGTTTCTTTCGAGCTGTAGAGGTTTTCGACTTATCGTGGTTCTACTGTACTATGAGCAACGCTAACATTTTTAAATCGATTCAATCTCAGACTTACGTCCATCCCCTACTTCAAACTCATATCGATTATGATGTAAGTCCAATCTTTCCTGATTTAACAGTATTTTTTCAAATGTAATAAATTAGTAACAGTCTTTCTGTTTTCTTAAAACTACGCATAAAAATCAGATTTATTAATATTAAATATTTATTGCGCAAAATTAATAAAACCTAATTTTTCAAAGAAAAGGAAAAGCAATAATATCAGTTTACTTAAAAGACCTATTTATTTATGATATTAAGTTTATATAGCTGCCATAAAAATTTCATTTACACGATTTGAGGCTAATACGAAAATTCTAATTTTATGATAGAACGTTAAAGTTTGTAACAATTTCAATTTCATGGATACCCATCGTATACCTACATATGCATATCGAAAAGCTCGACTGGAATGTGTAATAACTATCTCTATATCAATATCAAAAAAATCGGATTAATTTATACAGATTTTATTTAAAAGTCATTAAATTTATGCAAGCGTTACGTAAAATCCCGGTAGCTTTACTCAAAGCAAACGCAAATTGGAAACGCTGAACATTCTCAGAAAATATGTTAGCTGCAACATTTGCAATACAATCGCGAAATAATTACACTTTTAATATGCAAGTGCCGAGCACCATTATGTACTTATAACGTATCAAAAACTTATCTAAAATCCACACTTCTTTGCGATTAACTTTCAGACATAGCATCCATCTTTACTTCTTTTAAATTTATCCTTTACAGGATATTCATATTGCAATTTATATCTCCCATGCTTTTAAGGTAATTTTATTATCTTTTACATTTTTCAGTATTCGACCTTTTTTAGTCGGATATTATAAAACTTGTGCAATACATCAGTTTTATGTTTACTAACAATATTTGATATGTATGGTAATTTATAAATAGGGTATTTAAAAAACTTTTTCTTATTAACGAAATTGTACTTATCTATATGTATTTTAATTTTAATTAAAGACGTTTAGTCACATAAAATATTATTTACCTACAAAAATATTTATTAATAAGCTTGTCAATTTTTTTTAGTTTTAATTAATCGACGGCTATTTAAATTTTTATTCCTTTTAATTACATAGGAACATTAATTTTTTCTAATTTTTTTAAGTAATCAAAACATTTAAATATGAATAAAAAATGTTAATATTGTTTAGAAATCTGGTTTAAATGTTGTCCGATAACTGATTTTTTTAATTAAAGTGTATACAATCGCAACACTTTATTTTGCTAGTGTACGATAGTTGAAGAATGATCGATAATGCAATTTGAGTAAAGAGTGGCACCTCTTCGCTCTTGAGAAACTGCTTCAGTTGATTAAAAATGTACCATTCCTAATACGTAAGTTGGGATTCTTATTTCTTTTTGGTATCTTAAAAAAATATAATTAATGTTTTCAAAACGAAACAACTTTCAATTATTTAAAAACTATGTTAATAATTAATTTTATCAAAAAATGTGTTAATTGTAATTCAATATAAAAATCTACATAATCGATTTTTCAATATTTAAGTATCGAAAATAAATAAGTTTTAGTTGAATTTTTTACGCTTTGGTATATTTTTGAACAATGAGCTTTGTGTGGTAAGCATTTTTCTTAACAATATTCGGGCAAGAAAAAAACAAATAAACTGATTTCTTGCAATCAAGTATAGACTAGACGTCTTATTTTATTTTTTTAGTAATTTTCTAAAAATGAAATTACGTTCCTACGTCTTTTATTTCTACAATCAGTAATAAACCGTAAAACCAAGTTATTCATATTCTTATGTATTCCAAGGACAAGGGTATGCAAGATTAAAGGATTTTGTGCTAAACTAACCGTGAATATATCCTGGACAAATCTCGCTTAGCTCTCGTTCACCTAGTTTGAATGTGAAGTAAAAAAGGTTTTTTCATCTATTGACATTCGGATTTAAGGTGATTAGTTGGCATCAGCATTTTATCGTATCTTAATGCAATGTATTCGCTTGTGCACTTTTACCGTTTTATTTCGCTTTTCATATATTTGTGATGTTTTTTTTCTTTCTTACATATATTTGCATTATATTGAGTTGAAATTTTCATTAGGCGGAAATACTTTTGAATTTAAACTTGAAGAATTTTACTTGATTTACATCCATTTTGTATGTACATATAAAGTTTGTAGAAATATAAAGAATTTTATTACTGTTCTTGTATGAAAGAGATTTGATTCCTGAAGTTTTTTTTTAATTCTATAGTTTCGAAAAAGAACTGATTCAATTATAAAAATGTCGAAGTAACTTCCAGATCATCAGAAAGTATTAAATTCGCGATAGCAATGGAATGTAAAAACCATTTATAAAATTATTTATTTCTACTGCCCGTAGTTTTTATGTGTTCAAAGGAAAGCTGATGTAGCACAGGCACTGTACAGGTAACAATACAGGCTTAACACTTAGAGCCGAACATCCCTTTATAAGGTGTTCCATGGAACATCCTGCTTTAGTGTAACACCGTCTAACAGACAAATTCAATTTTTTTATACAATCAAACTATTTTACTTATTGCTTCTTCTTAGAATTTTTATACATTAGTATAGTGAAATACCATAACAAAGAATTAGAGTTAAATTTACAAATTTAAAAAAAAAACCGGTGCGTGTCCTTATAGAAGCTCATTAAAAGTTATACTTCTTTCGTGTAACAATTACATTTAACTACGTGCAAAGATTAATATAAATAAATGCAATAAATTCGAGGACGTGCGATTTCGAGGGAAAAGTGGTACATTTCCGAGCGAGGGAAGCAAATGAAGCGCGACGCGGAGCGGCTTCATTTTCCCGGGAGTAAAATGTGCCACTTTGAACTCGAAAGTGTGCACTCGGTTTAAAGGTCGATTTATAATAATTAACTTTCAAAAGAATCGTATGTGTGCATTAAATTAACGATTAGTTAAAAATATTACTAAAAAATAATAAAACATTTTAAATAATTTCCTGTCACTTGCACTTATGAGATTTTTGTATCTTCTCGCTCTCTCCACTCATTGCAATAATACAAATAAAAATTCTGAATAAATGTCTACTTTTAGATTGTTTTCTCTAACTTTTATACATATGATGTTCGTATCTATTCACTTAATCCAACTCATTCAAAAATTTAAAGTAATATTATTTTACGTAATTTAAGTTAAAGTTGGAAATAATATTAGTCCAATATTTCGTGAATTGAACAGTAAATGTTTAAATCAATTACTTCGCATTTTTTTTTGCTATGATTCCTATAGGAGCCAGATAGCTGAGGTTTTAAGTTAAACCGACAATAATACAACACCAACTCTAGTTTTATAATATACGAGGGCAGTTTGATAAGTCAGTGACTTTAAATTTCCCGCGAATTATTTTAAATGCAACACCGCTCCCGTCAACCACCATCTATGAATAGACTACTGTCATAGTTTGAGCAAACTGCGTTTTATGTTAGTTTCTGTTTGACAGCCATTGTAAGCAGAAATTTAATAAAAATGGAAAAAAGTGAATTCCTGTGATGATTAAACTTTATTTTTTGCGTAAAAAACACATCTCCAAAACCAAGGAAAGGCTTGATAAATATTATGGGAACTCGGCACCATCAATTTCAATGGTTAAGAAGTGGTTTATTAAGTTCTGTTGTGTTCGTACCAGCACAAGTGGCGCCGAACATTCAGTTCGCCTTAAAGAGGTCGTCACGCCAGAATCTTTCGATAAAATCATTGAAATGACATTGGACAATCGGAGAATGAAAGTGCGTGAGGTGGCTGAGGCTGTAAGTATCTCAACTGAGGAGGTACATCACATTTTACATAAATATTTGGACATAAAAATAAAATATATCCGCGCGATGGGTGCCGCGATTGCTCACACTGGACCATAAGCGCAACTGTGTAACAACTTCAAAAAAATGTTTGAAAATGTTCAGTCGCAATCCGAACAAGTTTTTGCGCCGTTTAGTTATCTTGGATGAAACATGGATCCATAACAACACACCAGAGACCAAGGAACAATCAAGACATTAGGTTTCTTTGAGTGAACGTGCACCAAAGAAGGCCAAGCTAGATCTGTTAATCAACAAGGTTTTAGCACAGTTTTAATTTATACACGGTGATATTCACAACGATTACTTTGAAAAGAAGAAAATAATTCCCGGCGAATATTATTCAGAGCTTTTGGATAGATTCGATATAGATTTGAAGCGGAAACGACCGTATTTGGCGTAGAAAAAAGTTCTGTTCCATCAAGACAATGCACGGGTGCATATCTGTGTAGCCACCATAGAAAAAATCCATAAATTAGCCTACGAACTGCTACCCCATACAGCATATTCTCCAAATTTAGCCTCCTGAGACTATTTTCTGTTTCTAAACCTCAAGAAATGGCTGGCCGGTAAAAGATTTGGACCGAATAAAGTGGTCATCACATAAACAAACCTATTATTTGGAAGGACTACAAAAATTGGAAAAACACTGGACTAAATGTATCGAGCTACAAGGAGACTATGTTGAGAAATAAAACGGTTATTTGCCGAAAAAAATATCTTTTAATATAAAAGTCACTGACTTATCAAACTGCCCTCGTATTTAAAATAGTTTTTTACATATGTAAACGCATCATTTAAATAAGTTGACTGAATAAATTATTAATTACTCTATAATAAAATGAGAGAACTTAATAATCATTCTACTACAACATTAGTCGTAATTGTTCGATATAATTAATTTCAAACCTGCAAAGCACAAAAATTTCAAAAACAAATAACAAATTTTGTAAATACAAGATTACATATTTTTACAATAATGCTGTCAGAAACCAACAAGTAGCGAAATATAATAATCAGAGATTCAAATTTAAATTAGTTTGGTATGCTCCAATAGAAATGAAATAAAACATTTTAAAACACACCAGTCTCAAAGCATTATAAAAAACCGGTAATCAAAAGAATTTAATTTATTTTTTGGGTAAACCGATTTGGTAATAACAGTACTAAAAACAGAAAAAAACATGGTTCTGTTAATCCGACTGCAAAATATATGGGTGCTTACGTCAAATTTACGATATAATAGAAGGTGTAATATGTATGGGACAAAGCGTGCTTTAAATATTTTAAGCTCCAACAACTTATGAATGCAGAACGACCACGTGTTTTGGTAGGTGTAAACTGTAGCGGAAAATATCCAGTAGTTTTGGAATTTACATTTTAAGCACAGTATTAACGGAGAGGGTAACTTTCACGATGTCCTGCACGTTTTATAAGCGGTCAGATGTGGCCAAAGGATGTAATTATCTACTGATTAGAACGATCAAAGGACCTTATTAATACTACGAAATAAGTTCTCTCTGGATTTTCTTAATTGTTCTGTTAGTTAGCATTGCGTCATTTAAAGTTCTGCTTCAATTAAAGTTTAAATCCGATCCAACTGATCGAATATAATGTTTTGCGAAGAAATTTTATAAAATATAAGTTTTTAAAATACAGGTACATGCAGACGAAAGCATTTACGAATGCATACCCGATCTAATTGATAAAATATGTTATTGACGAGTATTAAAAAAAAATTGAACAAATGGCGAATGCATTCGATAGCTCGTACTTTTACACAAAAGCTGATAAAGTTTCATCAACAATTATGATTTAAGTGTTAAAATATTGATAATTTAAAACTAGGAGTTACCTTTAAATTTGTATACGTGGCATACCTATCAACATAAATTCATTCAATTTGGCACTGACACTTCAACTCTAATACTCCAGCAGATTAAGAGTATGATTGAAGAGCGGGAAAAAAAACAAGAAATTTTTAACCAAACGATCTTAGAAAGATTAACTAAATTAGAAAACGCTATCAACATCAAAACTAAACATGTTGGCTAATGATCTTAGAATACTCCAATGGAATGCTAACGGACTGTTGCAATACCAACAAGAGTTACATACTATACTAGAAACTCAAAATATTGATATATGCCTAATCTCAGAGTCACACTTCACGAACGAAACATATATTAAACTTAAAGGCTAGCAAGTGTATCACGCCCTACATCCACAGAATACAGCTAGAGAAGGAGCAGGTATTGTAATTAAACAGTATAACTCATTATGAGAAAGAAAATTATGAAACAGAGTCAATACAAGCTGCTAGTATATGTATCAAAACATAAAAGCATCTGATTACTGTAGCAGCGGCATACTTCCCACCTCGACATAATCTGCAAAAAGAAGATTATATAAACTTTTTTCATACTCTAGGTGAAAGATTTATCATAGGAGCAGACTTCAAGGTTAAAAACACACATTGGGGGGCGAGATTGACGACAGCTAAAGGGAAAAACCTTTACCAGGCAATCTTGGAACTTAAAGGTAGCTGGCATTCAACTGGTAGACCCACGTATTGGCCGACGGATACTGCAAAAATCCCAGACCTTCTGGATTTCTATATTTCAAAAAAAAGACCAACAAATTTTATACAGATCCAAGATTTTGATGACCTAATGTCTGACCATTCCCCTATCTTTTCTGACGTTACAGGAAAAAATAGTGACTAGGTTAAATAAACCCGACACTAACTAATAGGTTCACCGACTGGGAAGACTTTAAAACAGAGCCCAGCGAAAAGATCTTACTAAACGTACCAATTTCAACAAAAGAGCAACTTGAATATGAAGCAGAAAAATTTATGATGGATATTCAAAGCGCAGCATGGAATAATACACCAGAAATAAATAGAAAGCCGACAAGGAATAATTACCCAAAAGAAATCATAGATTTAATAAGAAAAAAGAGAAGAGCCAGAAAGACGTGGCAGAGATCGAGAACAAGAGAAAATAAGCATACGCTGAATGCTCTTACATCACAACTCAAAAGGAAACTGAAAAATTAGGAATGAAGCACTGAATACCTACCTTAAAGAAATCACGGCTGATCAAAGTACTGACCACGGATTATGGAAAGCTACTAAGGAATTAACAGACCAACAAAACATATTCCACCGATACGTAAAGAAGACGGGTCTTGGGCAAAGTCTGACAAACAAAAAGCAGACACATTCGCAGTTTATCTAGAAGGCATCTTCCAACCAAACGCAGAACAAATTCAAATGCAAGCTCAGACAGAACTAACTGCAAGAATGGTAGATATCCCATCAACCACTCCCAAAGAAGTATATAGAGTAATAAAAAAAAATATTAACCCAAAAAAGGCTCCGGGATTCGATTTAGTCACTGGGAAGATATTACAACAGTTGCCACGGAAAGGTATTATGAAAATTACGCACTTAATAAATGCAATATTTAGGCTACAATACGTCCCAGACTTGTGGAAAACAGCTGAAGTTATCATGATACCCAAACCGGGAAAGCCTATTAACGATGTAAGTTCATATAGGCCAATATCATTGTTACCCATAATATCAAAGCTCTTCGAAAAGTTATTTTTAAAAAGAATGAAGACGATAATTGAAGATCAACAACTCATTCCCCCACATCAATTTGGGTTCCGTAATGAGCATTCTACGGTAGACCAAGTACATCGTATTACAGATGTGATAGAAAAAGCACTCGAGGAAAAGAAAATATGCTCAGCGATATTTTTAGACATTGCGAAAGCATTTGATAAAGTATGGCATGAGGGTTTACTAATGAAATTAAAAAGATACTTCCCTAAGCAATATGTTCAACTCTTGGACTCGTACCTAACAGACCGTACCTTTAAAATTAAACAGGATAGCGAGCTTTCTGAACTCAAAACAATAAAAGCAGGTGTTCCACAGGGAAGCGTTCTTGGGCCTGTACTATATCTGCTGTATACATGTGACATTCCTGAAAATGAAAATGTTAAACTAGCTACTTTCGCGGATGACACCGCAGTATTAGCTACAGGAGATAATATAGATGAAACAACAGCCAAGCTCCAAGGCGCAATTGATGAAATAAATACGTGGATGAAAAGGTGGCGTATAAAGGCTAATGAAGAAAAATCTGCTCATGTAAACTTCACGAATAGAACAATAAACCACCTTTCAGTAAATCTAAACAATAACATAATTCCACTTCAAGGAACAGCCAAATACCTAGGCCTAAATCTAGATGCAAAATTGAAGTAGAAAAAGCATGTCAAAAAGAAAGCAACCGAAGTAAAATTGAGATATAACAGCATGTACTGGCTTATGGGAAGAAATTCCCAACTATCCACCCGAAATAAAGTACTAGTTTATAAACAGATAATAAGACCAGTGTGGATTTATGGCATCCAACTGTGGGGCTGTACAAAAAGGAGTAATTATTTTTGTATCCAGAAATTCCAGAATCGAGTTCTACGAAATATGGTAAATGCCCCTTGGTACGTGCGAGACAGGAATCTGCATCGGGAACTCCAGTTGGACATGGTCGAGGACGTAATCAGGAAGATTGCCAGAAGCCACGAGGAGAGGCTTCAAAAACACCCAAATTTAGAAGCCCTTCAACTTCTAGACGATCAAGATCTTCTCCGCAGGCTCAAAAGAGCGAAACCATTTGAGCTAGTGTAGTGTAAAGTGTAGTGAAAAACAGAGTATAGTGCAAGTGTAGCCATGCCACAGATTTGTGCAAAATGTTTCAGTAGCTAGAATGGGTCAATGGAAACATCTAGACTAACAAATACTTTAGTAACTTAGGACATAAATAAAATGTTAGTTAATCTTAAAGATTAGGTGCATTGTTAAACTTAATAAAAAACAAAACAAAAAAAAATTCAATTTTTGTGCAACAAACCTGGATATTTCTAAAATATAAAGTTTTCTAAATTACTCTCTAAAAAGCCCTCTACCTGCCAATAAAAGTCACGTCAACATCGGTTGACCGTTTCGAAAATTGTCTCGGACAAACCAACTGACAGACAGACAGACAGAAAAAAAATTTGAAAACGCATGTTTAGGTTTTGGTAACGTGCAAATAACCATATGGGCTTAAGAAAAAGCCTTTATTTTGAAATCGCAGACACTTCAATTTTATTTATATGTATAGTTATAAATATTACAACGCTATACAATTTAATTTTTAAACCAAAATTTAACAGCTCTTGTGTAAAAAGACGAACCATCGTAAACATTTTTCAATGTCCAATTTTTTGTTTAATGCTCATAAATAATATATTTTGTTGATTAGAACGTACGTGCAGTCGCCAAAGATCTCTAGAGTATTTAATTCACAATATCGTTGAATAAGTTATTAGCATTTGTAATTTTTAAAAAGTATCATCGAAAAACTATAATTACGAACTAGAAACTTTGAGACAAGTATGCAACTTCTCTATTTCCATAATAAAGTAACTTTATATAATTAAAATTTGAGACAATTGGAACTTTCAGAACCGTAGAGCTTTAAAGTAAATTGTAGAAATGAGCATAGGTACCTGCAACTTAGACCACTGAATGCGTCCAATGCATCTCACGGAGTTTCTCCATCCAAGTTTAGCTCCATATACAAGTTCAGTTTCCGTGAGCTGATATGTTCCTGTTGCTTCTATTTCTTTCTGAACTTGATCCCAACGAGATATGTGAGCCGGACTATTAGACCTGAAATTGGAAAACAGAAAAAGGTCTTTATTATACTACAACGAACTCTTCTAAGTAACTGTCAGTCTTTGCTTATAACAATTTGTAAAAAAAAAGTAAACACCATTCTTTATAACTTGAAACTTCTAAACAAAAAAATTTCTAAAATTATCACCTATTACGTATTTATACGATTTTAATTTTTAAGTAAAAACTAACACAGTCTAAAACAAGTATTTTCAATCAATCACAGGTGACAAATATTTCAAAGCAAATCTGACTATAAAACGGAAAGTATTTAAAAGTAGTCGATCAATCCATCAAATTGAGTTTTCTACGTAAACAGTATTTTAATTTGGTTTACATGAACATTCAGGTACTTATTAATAAAACACAAAGTAAAAAAGGATTTATCATTCAATTTGGCCACAAAATATTTGTGTATTAAATACCGTTTTTTTAACTTTTTTAAATTAATGCTTTTAATAATTGACTACATCTAATTTTATAGATCTTAAAATGAGTGTAAATTGTTTGTTTTTAAATTGTGGGCAATGTGTTATATTTTTTTATTTAAATAATTTAAATAACTGTTTCGTTGTTAGTAATTTTAGAATAGAATTAAAAGTTAATTGCCTGTTTCTAAATTAATTGACTTAAAAAATGTAAATAAAAAAATATTATTATATGGTAATTCATTTTTTGAGTTAAGAATGATATAATGTAGTATAAGAGTAATTCATTATTATTTTATTTATTTTATCATATTTTGACATAATTCAATTGTATATTAATTAAAATTAAAAATAAATATACGTTTTATATCAACAATATAGATACTTTCTAAAGAGCTTTGCGGTATAAGAAAAAATGGTCTCCCGATTATTTTCAAATGAATGAAATACTCAATGATCTAATTACCTAGTTGCTTTCATCAGTAGGTGAAAACTGCAACATTCGGAAATCACCAAGGTAGAAATTATAATCTCAAAATTAACCTTTTTCGCAAACGATTACCGAACTTTTCAAAACTTAATATCAAACTACTCATCAAATCCTGTCAAAATCACCCTTAAAATGTTTGGTAACCGTTTGCCAAAATGGTCAATTTTAAAATTATAATTTCCACCTTGGTGATTTCAATGGAAGAGACAATTTTTCTCAGCTAACTTTTATTCTCATCGACGCACCACTCCTTACTGACAATCACAGTGAAATAATTTTTCAGATATCACTTAGTATTCAAATGTTATTATAACTCGAATGAAATTCACATATAATAATCTAGGTTATTTTCATATTGTTAAATTAACAAAATATTTGTCTGATTGATTCATCACATGATGCTCTATCATTGAGCCGAAACTGAGCTGCATCAATTACTTGTTATTCTTATGCCGCAAAGTCCTTTAGAATTTATCTTTAATTATGTGTTACTTATCAAGTTTTGATGTAAATTTTGTAAATGTAATATTATCAGAATTTACACTACAATTAGAAATAAAGTTATCAAAAGTTAGTGAGTACAGAGTTCTGAATCAATTTTGAAAACCATTGAAGGTAAAAATAGTAGCTTTTAACATAAAAGATCTTCCGTTCCATTCAGGAAAGATGGGGCTTACGTCATAATTTTTTTTCAAGTTTCGTACAACGTGGCATATTTTAAAAGAAAATAAAGAAAGTTTTGAAAATCGTTGTCTGCAAAGAACGTATATATTTAGTGTCTACATAAAAGCGACAAAAATAGCGATGAACGCATATTGCACGTTAACGCATAAGCCATTGCGACAGGATGAGTAACGCTGACATTTTTAAATTGATTCAATCTCAGACTTACGTCCATCGCTTACTTCAGACCCGTATTGATTATAACGTGAGCTTAATGTTTCCTGAATTGAACAGTATGCTTTTTAACTTTTAATAGCGGTGTTATTCTTGTAGACATTTAATAAAATAAATTGCCTTTAATAAGAATTATGAATATGATATTTAAACTGCAAATTGACAATTCCAGATTTTTTCTAGATAATAGAGGCTGGTCAATGTCTCTAATAGACCTTATCTTTATTCTTGACCTTCTGTTTTTTCTATTTTGATTTTATACAACCCAAATATCACTAAATTGTAACCTATCAAAGACCTTTGTATATGACTGCTAAAATTTATTCAATATTATTTTCACGCTCCTTTATATATATATATATATATATATATATATATATATCCGCTTTATAGCGTTCTTCTACGCCCTGCGGTTCCCATCTGCCATCGCCTTCTATCGTTACAGTCGTTAGGTGTTAGATTTCTTTCCGACATGGCTTTTTCAATGCCACTTATCCACGTAGTCCTTGGCCTTCCTCTCTTTCTGTTTTCTCTTGGTGACCACTGTATAACCTGTTTCGGCAATCTTTTCTCTCCCATTCTTTGTACGTGTCCATACCAGCATAATTGTTTTTGTTTGATGTCTTCTGTTATTGAACTTTTGATATCCATGATCTCTTTTATTCTTTCGTTTCTAACTCTATCTAAGCGTGATACCCCCGTTGATCGTTGCCAGAAGTCCATTTCTAATGCATGTAATTTATTTTCTATATTTTTATTTATTTGCCATGCTTCGCATCCGTATAGCGTTATGCTCCTAAACACTGAATTATATATTTGTTTCTTTCTTTCTTTCGTTACGCGTCTGCTCCATAAAACAGAGTTTAAGCATCCGATTACTTTTCTTCCTTTTGCTATTCGGCATTCAACTTCCTTCTCAGTTCTTCCACTGTTAATTATTTTTAACATTACAAAAACATGTGGGTTAATTTAAATATTTAGGTGACCAAGTTTTGCTCGGCGTCTTTCGAGTTTGCCGTGGGAATGTGATAGCTTTCGGTTGCCCGGGTGCTGAAATATACCAGGTGTCTTGTCACTTGATGACCATAGCTTAGAATCGTATAGGCACTAATAAATTTAACAGCAAATCAATTTGGTAGGCCATGTAATTGTTTTGCCATATTGTTATGACGACAGTGTTTATTCTTTTTCTTTGAGAACACATGAAAAGTCTAGTGTATTCGAATAAACTACCAACCAGAGATGAGTTAATTCAAAGTGTTATGGCAACAGCTGCATCCAGATACTATTCAGACGGGTACGTTTTCAATTATTAGAAGAGCTAGAATCTGTTGTGTGCCAACGAGGGGACATTTTAAATCAAAACTTTATTTAAATTTGTGTTACGAATAAAAAAATTCTTAATTAATAAAACGCTATATAACCTCATTCAACCCTGTTTTATTTTATTTGTTAAATTTAATAGTTACCATAACTTCTAAACTATTGAGTTTTGGACAAAAGTGTATAAAGCACTTTCGACTTAAAATTATCAAAAGAATACGCTCTTAAACTATGACCATCAAGTCACGGGGCACCCGATATATATAAATGTAGTGCCATCTGTTACATGAATATGTCAGCCTAATGGTATTTCAATGTTCTATGAGATAGCATTAAATAATATATTTTTTTGTGTGAAAACGCGTTTTTCAGGGTGACGCCTATCTACATAAATTTGGAAAGTAAAACATTATCTAAGCACAAAATTTCATCCAAATCGTTAAAGCCGTTTTCGAGAAACTTATATATTTTTAATTTCAAAAACTTGGATAAGAATAAATATAAAACGTCTTTAGGTAAAATATTTCATAAACTAAGATTTTTAGAAAAATTTAAGATTTGACCGTATTATATTATTACTTTTTTTTTCCAGCAAAATAATTGTTTAGTAGGTATTATTTCTAATATTAAAAAACGTTAGAATTACGGGATTTTTTTACTTATATAATTTCAATAATTATAAAGCAATTATCAGTACTTTAACCCCCTTGGAGAATTTTAGCTCTTGGAAAAATAAATAGTGATGTTATTTTAAGCAAAAATACAAAAGTACACAAAGAAAGCAATCTAGTTGAATACTTGATGTGAGTTCTTTTAAGTCACATATTGTGACTCAAAGTGTTTGTTTTTTCAAAGACGAATATATAAATTTAAAAACAAAGTAATGCTGACATACAAAAGCACCAATCAAAGATTGAATGTCGCAATATAAAAACTGTATCGTACAATCTACACTTTTCACAAACAAAAAAATCAAAATAAATAGCCGAAACACAGATTTAAAGGATTTTGTTACATATAAAATGAATTGAAGGCTCAATTCTTTTTCTTTTATATGTTAGAGAACACCTTTTTTAATGTACGTAAGCTCAACATAAAGTAACATAAAAGATGTAAGCAATTTTTATAAAATAAAATTTTATAAGCTTAGAGAACACATAGCTATATAATATAAACACAAAGAAATTTATACATTTTCCCAAAATCTTATTTCTTCCAAATAATTTTGCTTTTAAAGATTGGTTTTTCTGTAATTCAAGAATTAAAAGCTAATATTATTTGTTAAAAAATAATTAAAATTAAAACATGTTTTCAATAAACAAACTAACTTACGTTTTTAATTACACAATTGATCTAACCAATTTCCAAAGTCTTTATTTAAAAAGAGAAAAACGAAAAACAAAATTCCTTTTCGGTTTTTTAATAATGGTATAATGATAATGGTTCCAGTCTGCATTCATTCCTTTTCCATCAAACAAATTAATTTCTGTAAACAACAGTTTTAATTTCTTTTTTGCTATAATAAAAACATTTAAAGAGAAGTCTCTTCTGACTTTATTGCTATAAAGTCTGAATTTTTTTTTAAATACAGATATTAATCATAACGTCAACAAACCTTTAAGTGAAAGATGGATTTCTTTTGGAAATGTTTTATTAAATTTAGGGCCGAACTTTCCATTTTTCAATAAATTTATTTTTAACTTATGTTAAATCTTAAATCGGCAATTATTATTAGAAAATAGGTTCATATAAGCATATGCATTACAAATGTTTCACTAAATTATTCTTTACAAAGGTACTCACAATTTTTTAGATAAAAGAGAAGTGTATAAACAAATAATTTTTTGCACATGAAGATATATAAAATATTTTTATCAAGGTAAATGCTTTAATTTTCTTTTGAAATATGTATTTTTTACATAACAACGTTATGAATTTCCTGCAGACAATTAAAAAGAAAAATATTATAATTTCTGTTTATAAACCGCTTTGAGAATAACATTTAGCTTTGAGTGTGATTGTTTTTTTGAAATTCTTTAGAACAACAAAAGCACATGTTAATTGTTCTAAAAAACTAATTAAGATGTGAAATAAAAAAATACCGGGCACGTTAAAATTATTTTTAAAACAAAAATGATTAAAATAACACAATTTTACGTTAACAATAGTAAAATATTGATTTACATTTTTGAAATCTCAAAATACAATTGGCAATTGTTTTAAAAAGTTTTAATAATATAGAAGTAAAAAATGTATTTTAACTTTAAGAGCGAGCAGAAGTAAAATTGTTCATAAAAGAAACAATGCTCATTTTGCCTCTGTGTCCGCCTAAACTATAAGGAATAATCAAGTAGTTTTTTACAAACAGAATCTTTAGACAATCGTCTAGAGATGTTCCGGATTATTACTTTTTAATAATAAAGGTGCAAGTACATACTCAAAATAGACGGATTTACAAAATGCTAACTCGGCAATTGTGACCTACGGGTGTGAAAATTGGTCGTTATCAAAAAATCATCTACAGAAGCTCTAAAAAACACTACGAGCGATGGCAAGAAATATTGAAAGAATCTGTTTAGGTGACGAAAACCCACCGATTTGATCTGAAACAAAATAAAAGTAACAAATGTGGTGAAAAGAATTGCGAGTTTAAAGTGGTCATGGGAAGGCCACCTAGCAAAAATAAAGGAATACATATGGATAAAAAGAATTCGGCAGTGTCGACCATAATAGATAGTAGAGCGACATAAAAAAATCAATGAGATTAAAATGGAACAACTCTGCACAAAACCGTGAGAAATAGAAGGCCATGAGGTAGGGCCTTTATCCAATTATGGATAGAAAATGGCTAAAAAAGAAGAACTTGCCACATCTCAGTAAAATTGTAGCATTGTATCGAAGTCGATAAATTAATCTGGTAAAACGCTCGAGAAAGATCTATCGTATAAGCTAATCCCAGATCTTGAACGCGTGTATCGTTCAATGTAAGAATATACTGGACATCTCTAGAAGCCCTGATAATACCTAGACATATAAGCGGGCCAGATTACGATGTCAGTTCAGTTCTCCACTTAACTGGCTGTCGGTGAAATTCAAGGTGATCTCTCACACGCGGTAGAAATAAATAAATAAAAGTATAAATAAAATAGTATAGTGCGTTAAACTGTAAGTAAATTAGTTAGTAAGTTAAATAATTATTAAGTAAATGTTCCAGTATTTGAGTTATTAACATAGGTAATTTATTAATCTTTTGTTAAATAAATTTTAATTATTGTTAAAATAAGTGACCGTTTTTTAATATTTGCAACCCTGGTTCGAATCTTAGCAAAATTGTTATAATATGATTCATTTGTAAAAAGAAATCAAATATCTTTATAAACAAATGAGAAAGCAAGAGCATACTGTACAATTTTATGCAATGGCAATTTATTTGTGTACGGTTCAATTCAAGAAAATTTTAACCTGCGTCATAATCGATATGAGTCTGAAATAAGCGATGTATGTAAGTCAAGATTGAATCAAGTAATTTCATTTGATATCAGTGTTCATGGCCGTAGATAGGGACAGCCCCCCCTTTGCCCGAGGGAAGTACAGGTTCGAGATCTGTACTGCCATACTTTAGCTGTTGTATTTTTGCAGAAGATCCACGAATAATGTTTTTGAAATAAATACTTAAAATGAATTACTTCAGTATGGAATCTAATATATGCACATTTTTACTAATGTTAAATTGTTTACCTACAGGAAATTTTATATCCCCCCCCCCCCCCAATACCTAAACCTGAGTCCGCGCATTTCGGCGTTGCTCAACGTGTTGGGTTGACTTATCTGTTAATATGCAACATGCGTAAGCGCTCAACCTTTGTCGTTTTTTTCATATAATTTTCATTTTCTACCTTTAAATAATGACATGCCCGGTTATGCGTAATTTGAAAATAATTATATAACGTAAGCCCAATCTTTCCTGAATTGTAGAGTACTTGTATTGAGGGGCTGTCCTAAATCGTAAGGCGTTCAAACGTGCCTAGTGCTGCTTAGGTATAATTAAATAATCTGTTAACAAAGGCCTTTCAAATTTGTAGGTGGTATAACATTTCTGCAATGCTCAAACATTTTTAAAATAGTGCATGTAACTATAGATACCTATACATAATTCAAAATTGGGTAATAGATACATCAAATTTGATCGATTTGTTACCAATATAAGTAGTCGAAATTTTTATAGTGCACATAATGAATCTAGCGAATTTTAAACTTAACACAAAAGTTCATAACAAGAAAGTTGAAATCGATATTTGCTAATAAATAATTAAATACATTTTTTCTGATATATATTTACATTAAGCAAAAATGTCTGAAATAAAACTAAAAATGGATAAATATAATGTGTTTTAAAAAAAAATGTGATCAAAACGAAGAAAACAAAAAATATTTTTAAATAGACATAGATTTAATAAAAATAAATATTTACATCACAAAACGAATTTTTTGGTATAGCTTATCGACATCGCTTATTAAAGAACGAAAAACTGACGATTGTTAAACAAATTAAGATAATTGGTAATTGCAATTTTTCAGCAAAGCTTTAAAAAGAAGTTCTTTAATAGACAAAATATTAAAGAGGTTTCTCACTACAAAACTGTCTCCTGATCTCATCAAGAGCTTCTCCTATTTTTGTGTGACGTAACTTATTTAAAAAAAAATGACATAAATTTATCTAAAATATATTAAGGTATGATTTGCTTTAATCTTATTTGCCATTTAAAATGGATTAATTAATACCTAATTAGATTATAAAATTTGAATTCATTTATTCTTCTGTATGGTAGTTCGGTCTTGCTGGGTGCAAAAACTTGCAAACCACAATACTTTAATTTTTAAATAGATCAAGAGAAGTGCCCGGTACCGATTTAAACTTTACTAAATAATTTATTCCTATGGGAGAAATAGAAATGTTTACCGAAACCTATCTAAAGTTAGATAAAAGGGTTGGCCTTTCTATAGGGCGAAATCGGTTCCAAAGCAAAATTAATTGGTTTCCTTATTAAAAGATTCAGTATTTTTATAATGGATTTTGATAAAGAATTACGTTTGCAAAATAATTTACTATCTACACTAAAAGTTGCATTACCTGAGAAGAAAATTCTAATATAGTGAACTGTCAAACTGAGAAAAGTTTTAGACTTAATCTCAGTGGCTTAATCCAGTGACTAAAAATTTTAAATCCTGTCCATATTTAATTAAGGCATTTGTAAAGACGTTGTTCTATAACAAAATTTATTTTGAATAGAAAACTAAAACAGATTTTTTATTATTTTATAAATGTTTTTATAATTCAACTAATTTGACTTTTATTGGTTGAAAGAAAAATATAAACTTTTTGCATATAGTTGACATTTTACTAATCTTTTACATCCGATTAACGTTGAATGTAGAATAAATATCCTGGTCAAAAAGTTTCGATTTAACTTTTAATTTTAACTGGCAGTTACCGCTGTAATAAATGCTATCTAAATACGGGTGTATTTCCTAAATATACAAAATCCTTTGCTTTATTTAACTGAATGACAAAATAAATATAATGCCTCTTTGAGTTAGATACAATAAAGTTGTGGGTCTACAGATTTCAAAAGAATATTTTTACATCAACCTGCTATTTAACAGCTTCTCTTATGACTGCACAAACAGAATGTTAACAAGTTTCTAAAAACAAAAGGTTTTTCACACGAGTATTTAGAATTTTTATGTTTTGATTATATTTTCTGGTTATTAAAAATTTCCTTTAAAAATAATATGGCGTATGTTGCATGTAGCAATTTTTTTTAAATCTGGAAAGAAATATATATCTACTATCGATAACTGATAAAGCAGATTTGCTTGTGACACTTCTTTTTAAGATCGCATTTTCCATTTATCCTTCTTTGGTTAATTTTCTACCTAGAGGCATACTATTAAAGATAAAACTTGTGTAACGATCAGCATTTCTTAAGGATTTAAGTAGCAATACTTGTCATTCAAACTTTTAATGCTGATAACGTTTATTTTGATAATTTTATTACTTCAAATTAATTTTTATTAAATTCAGATACTTTATAAATTCTTTTCTAAAAATTATTATTAAAATTTGGTACTTAATTTTTTTTAAATTGTTTACTCTAACTTATTGTAGAAAAAATCCCAGAAAAAAACATTTCAAGCAACTAATATTTTTGTGTTTGAAGGATTATATTTGATATACAGTGCGTCCGACGAATAGGTACCGAAACATAACCGGGTGATACGTTACACCAATCTAAATAATAAAAGTTTGTATGTAACTTGGGAAAAAATGCATTTTACTTTTCCAGTAAATGGCAAAACGGCATCGTCTATTTTGTTTCTGAATAAAATTTAAAGAATTTATAAAATCGAGTATAAACCATTAAACGCTTAGAACCGCAAAACAGAAATATTTTGGGCAATTCAATAGCCGTCACATGTAAAACTCCCTACAATGTAATTAAAAAAAATAGTAAGCAAAACTATTTAACTACGTATATATATATATATATATTTAATAAGGAATTTAAAATTTAATAATGATGAAAGTTTTCAAAACAACTTCCTTTCTGAAAGCATCTAGTCGTAAGTGTTGAATGTCGTTATGTAAACAATTTATGTTACCCATGAAGTGATTATGATAAGCATTCTTATTTCACGTTTCAATTTTAAGGCATTGTTGCCAAGCATATCTGCCATATGATAAAGTTAAAAAATATCCAATGTAAGTATTTAAATATTTTTTTAGAAGTAGAAAAAATATGTTTACATTTTGCTTGTACCAGGTGTGCAACCTTAAAACGGCTGTTTTCTTATTTAGCAAAACACAATAATTAACGCAGAAAAGTGAAAAATATTTTATTCGAAGTAATTGCCCTCGCTGGCTATACATTTTTCCCATCTTCGAGGAAGATTGTGGATTCCACCCCAAAAGAATTCATCCCCTTTGGGTAAGAACCACCCATCGAGCCATTTTTTAACATCTTCATAAGAATTGAAGTGCTGCTCAGCAAGTGCGTGTCCCATCGACGCAAACAAATGGTAATCTGAAGGGGCCAGATCAGGAGAGTAGGGCATCCAAGTGCATCCAATGTATCCCGGACCAATCTTGCTGTGTGTGATGGTGCGTTGTCGTGCTGGAAAATGATACCCTCATGCCGATCCGCATGTTCGGGTCTTTTTTTGCACAATTCACGATCCAATTCGATGATTTGTTGTTGGTAGCGTTGAGTATTGATCGTTTCACCAGGTTTCAACAGTTCGTAGTAAACCACCCCCTTCTGGTCCCACCAAACACACAGCATTGTCTTTTTCCCGAATCGATTTGGCCTAGCAGACGATGTTGAGGGTTCTCCGGGGTCCACCCACGATTTTTTGCGCTTAGGGTTTTCAAAAAAGATCCATTTTTCATCGCCAGTGACGATTCGATGCAAAAATGATTTTCTGTTGTGCCGATCAAGCAAGATTTCGCACGCGGTCTGGCGTCGTTCCATCTGTCGATCGTTCAATTGATGTGGCACCCACTTCCCGATCTTTTGGATCTTTCCCATAGCAAAAAGGCGTTTCGAAATTGCTTGGTGGCTAACATTCAACTTCGCGGCAAGTTGTTTCTGCGATTGGGTATCGTCTTCGTCCAATAAATCTTGCAATTCGGTGTCCTCAAAAACTTTTGGTCGATTTTCGCGCTTCTTGTCGGTGACGTTAAAAATTCCGTCTCTGAATTGCCGAAACCACGCTCTGCACCGAGTTTCACTAAGAGCACTGTCGCCATAGACCTCCACAA
The DNA here is from genome assembly GCA_036325965.1 of Sinopyrophorus schimmeli. Lineage (NCBI taxonomy): Eukaryota > Metazoa > Arthropoda > Insecta > Coleoptera > Elateridae > Sinopyrophorus > Sinopyrophorus schimmeli. Next base: position 752,177 of record JARFIZ010000396.1, read on the forward strand.
GAATTCTATGCGCTTCGGCGGCGGATTTCTTCCAATTGAAGAGGAATAGCAGTGCTCCCCGCAAATGCTCTTTATCTGGCACAAAATTCGACATGTTTATCGTGATCAAAGGACACGTTATTGTCCGAAATTGCTGACTTTGTCTTTTGTTTACTAATGGCAAAGATCAAAGCAATGAGAAAAAATGGCAGGCAAGGTTGGCTAATGCCTAATGCGCGCGTACTGCCATCTATTAGAAAACGGCCGTTTTAAGGTTGCACACCTGGTATTTAAAAATGCTAAGCTGCTTCTTGATTTATTTTCAATAACTAAATTTTTCTTTAATTTTCATATTATTCTTATGATATTAAATTGGCTTTATGTACTTATGCATAAATAAACTAACAAAATCAGAACTCTTTTTTTTTAAGTTTTTATATAAAGGCAAATAAAATTATCATACGCTCATAAACTTTAAAGAATGTGATAAAAGCAAAGCAGCACTAAAAGTTAACAAGGTTTCAAATTAAATGTAAACCTGCAAAAAGAATTCTAGAAAGAGTGACAACTAACAAATTTAGATTTCGTGATGCGATTAGTCGGACTAAATGTATGCGAATCTTGTTGAAATGCATTTTAAATTTTTATTTATCTTTTCTACCTACACAATTTGCTTCCCTGCAATTTAAGAAATTTCAGTCGTCAAACTGTTTTCACGCGCGCTGTTGTAAAAAGTACAACAGCCAGAGATTGTTGCAAATATTTGGCTTAATCGCCAGGTCACAGTTTTAAGACTTCAGGTATTCCTTCATTGTTTTATCTACTACGTGGCTAGTTAATTAGTTTTGCTTATAGAATAGTTTTTCAACCTTTTTTATTATTAGTTAAGATCAACGCGTGCACTTATAACATCGCACGCCTACTTGCAAGTGGAACAAAATTATTGCTGTTTGGGATGGTGCAATCTGTTAATTAGTCATTTTTTGGCAGTAATAATACAAAATTAATAAAATAGAATAGAATATAGGGCTTATGCTTATTTTCTAAAAAGCAAATAACCGGAAATTTAGACACACTGTACTAAACTAATCGTAATTCACTTTTTCACAAGAACGAGCGTTGAAAACCAATTGTTATTCTATTATATCTTATGATACAGCTCATACAGAATAAAATAAATAATTTTTTTCTGACAAATATTTACAATTCTATACTAATATTATAAACAGCTAAATTTTTTTGGTTGTATCTCTGGAACTACTAAACCGATTCTAAAAATTCTTTCACTAATAAAAAGCTACATTATCCTTCAGTAATAGAAGCTATATTTTATTTTGATAAAAATAAGTTTTTAGTTTGAAATTTCGATATCCGTGCGAAGCCGAGGCGGGCCAGCTAGTAGGATATAAATATGCACTTAAAAAAAAAGTAACAAAATACCCAAATGTTTTTGTTGGCGTATGTATTTGCTTCATTGATGCTAATTGAAACTTATAAACAAAGTCTTTAAAGCATCTGATAGAAATTCTCACTGTAACTATTAAAAATTGTCATGTTGTAAAAAGTACAACGCGCGCCCGCTGGTGTTATACCATAGTGCGCGCCCGTCCGAAGGTTAAGACTGCGTGTACATTAAAATCGTATTAGCAGATTGATTGCTTTCAGATTGAAATACGTTTTCCCTCGTTTTTATTCACAATCTAGAACAAAAAAAAAAGAGATTTAGTTCGTTGAGTGACGAGTAATTGTTCCGCTGGGACAACCTCCAACCCTTCTAAATGTAGTAAAATTCGCACGCTGAGGACTTGAAACCTTTGCTTTCCAATTTTTGTTAACGATAATGTCTCACAAAGGATTTCGACACCATTTATACAAATACTCGTATTTGTGTTTTGTGATACATTCGAATTGCTTTTTCCTGGATATATTGCACCGACATTTTTTGAAGTTATACTTCTTTTGGCGAACACAGTTAACGAAAATTCGACAGTATGAGATTTAGTCATATAAGAAACTAAATTAATTATTGTGAATCATGCTTAAAACCGAGTGTTCACATTTGAGCTAAAAGTGGCACATTCCGATTTCAGGAAAATACAATGCGCCGCTCCGCATCGCGTTTAAATTGCATTCCTCGCTCAGAAATGTGGCACTTTTTCTCCTCGAATGTGCACTTCCTTGTATTTATTAAATTTGTTTACATTAATTTTTAGATGTAAAAAGAAAAGATTGGTCTACCCAAATAAAACGATGTATGTGTCAATTTTGACGAAAAATGCATATTTTCCCAAAACCAAATTGAACACTCGGATTTCAACCAAAATCTACAATATACACTACATTTATCCCTTGATGTAGGTACATGCTACTTGTTCTACACGAATTCGTTCTTACAGGATTTACAAAAATAAAAATTCAAAAATTTTTGAATAAAGAAAACTATTTAAAATACACATTTTTGCTGTAAAATATATGTATTTTTAGTTATGTTTTAAGACAATTTTTTACATGACACTTATATAACGAAAAAACAATTCTTTCTATTTTTATAGACACGAAAGGTAGTTCATCTAGAATATTCCTAAATGCCGTTTATAAGTAAAGCTTTCGTCAGAAAACTGTAAACCAAAAAAAGCAAAATGTGCATAAATCAGTCATTTATTTCAATGTAAAATAAAAGGAGACAATACATAGACATTCTTATGAATTAGATATACCTACCCATTTTTATATCATAAATATTTAATATTTTTTGATGAACGCTCTGAATATGAACGAGTGAAAAGTCACTGTTTGGCAGTAAATATTCACTATTTGAAATAGTTAAAAGTATACCACTGTCAAATAGTGAATATTGACTTATTGAATCGGTGAAAACATCGAGGGAAACATAACCTTAATTCATTGTCTGTTATATTTTGACTTATTGCCATTGAGTAATTTGAAATTGTAAATAACTGATTGTATATAAATAATTATTTACTTTCAATCTATACAAAAATGATTAAAATTAATTTACCTGATAAATTATAATGTTATTTATGCACTGGAAAGTAAATTACCATGATGCACATGAATAATAATGATAATGAAAACTTCATTCACTATTTCAAAAAGTGAATTTTTCAGTTTTAGAGAAAAAGAAAGCGCTAAAAAAAACCAAACTATTTTGTAAAAAAAAACGTGCACTTCCGTGCGCGCGTTAGCACCCAGGTAGGAATAAACGATTGGGTAAAGCTTGGACCAAGTTTGGACCAAGCATCGCCAGTATTCAAAAAATATTAATTTCTAAAAGTAATTGACCAATGTATGCATAATTTGTTTTATTTTCAATTTATATGTTTTTTTCGGAACCTATCTACCGTATAAATCGGGGAATAAGGAAACAGTGGCGAGGCGTCAAAATTAGATTTTTTTTAAGAGAGGCGTTATAACATAGTTTGGAGACCACTGATCTAGCTATATACAAACGCAAAGTAAGCTACATAACACATTTTTTTATACATTTATTTACTATTTGGAATCTGTAAAAGAAAAACATTACAATAAGCAAATGTTATGACATAACACATGGTTATAATTAATTTAGTTACGCCAAGAAAGTATAACATTTACGCACGTACATAAGTACACGCACCGGTTTTATTTTTCTAGTTTTGTTTTTCGAAAATAACAATCACTACAAAATTTCATTTAATTAAGGGACGTTAAGTTTTCCGCACAAAGATTACCGCCAAGAAAAGTACAATTTCTTTTAATGGTTTTGATAAGAATAACAGCTTGAAGAAATGCTTTGAAAAAAATAAAAATTACACAGCTGCTTAAAAACGTAAATAAAACGTTCGTTTTAACGAGTAAAAAAAGTCTGCCTAAAATTCGAGTTCTATAATAAACTCACGGTTTCCCAATAAGTCCACTTCCAAATTAACATTTTGGGTTCGACATATAATTTTCAATTTTATTGTTTGCTTAAACAACTCCCAAAGGCTATAAATTAAATGTTAAACAATAAATTGAAAACTGCCCTAATTACAATTAGCAATTTTGTCAAAAATATATAACTTTAATTGCTTGAAATGAATCAATAAATCTTTTAAACGCGTACCTAACGATGTAATTTTATTAATCAGCACCAATTTTATAGCGATGCACGAATAAAGTTCTAGAGGTGCTTTTCGTTGGCACAAAACTTTAATTTAACAAAAAAAAATAGCAAATAACGATTACGTGTGTTATAATTTTTTAAAGCAATTATAATTTCAAGGATTTAAATAATCTATATAGTTTTTTAATAAATAAATTGTGTAATATTTAAGAATACAACCGTGTCGAAGAGATAAGTTCCACCACCCTTCCATACGACAATGAATTATAACCCAGGGTTAGTGATTCATGTTTAATGTTTCTGTGCTTTTGTAAAAATTGCTTCTTGAGTTTATCCAAAACAACCGTCAGTTTCCGGAAAATTATTTGAAAGAAAATTGTTTGTAATTTTTTATGATATTTTGTATACGCTTATAAATGCCCACATTTTTTAGCAAAAAAAGACACAATTAATGAATTATGAATTTTATCTACTTTATAAAAAAATAGAATAATATATCATTTAGTTAAATTGAAAGAAAACCATTAAAACAATTATTTTAACTGGAAAATTTGCTTTAAAATTACTTTACGTATAAAATGATCTATTTTTTAAAATTTATTTTTACTCCGTACCAAAATTATTAGCCATTTTATTCAATTTTGATTAATTTAATCATTAGATTGGTCATGACTTTTAACAAAATTATTTAAAAAAGATACTATCAAACGTAAGTTTGGTAGTACATATAGTGTATTGTAATTTTTTTTCGATAAATCTTCTTCCATGTATATATAAGTACTATGTACATACGTAATTACGTAGGTAACACCATGATCACTACTTTTGTAATAAATCACTGAATAAAGTTTGACTTTTGGATGTTTACTTTGTGTAAAATGCTTTAAATTTAATTAACTTCAGATCCTAAATACTTACAGTTGATCTATTCTGAGTCATTTAAAAAAAAATGTTTATGTAAGGATACAGAGTGTTTTCAAAAATACAAATCAAGCACAGATTCCTTAGCCTAAAATTAGAAATTTTTTTATAACATTCTTCATTTAAGCACTTTTTTTTTAAAATACAGGAGTAACAATTTAATTTTTAAAAATTAATTTTATTCCTTTTGTATAATGCTGATTTAAAACTTGCTTTTTAGTCACTTTTCTTTAAATTTGGTTGATCAAAGACAAAATATCTGTTACTTGCCCGAAATTATGGAAAAAATGGTCTCAATTTAACTGTTAATTTTTTGATCAAAATTAGAAGACACAGTCCAAATTTGTTTATTAAAAAAATTTCTGCCAACCGTTTGAATTTTTCAAGAATATCGACTCTAAAATTTTAATTTTTTAAAATAAAAATAATATTTTTTAGACAAAAACATTTTGTTTCTACCTATAGACAATAAGTCAGGGGATCATTTTTGTAATCATTCCTATACACGGAGAAAAAAATATCGTTATAATAACCATACGTATCCCTATTATAGCTATCCGTTGGATAGTTATCTTTCACAGGGATACGCCGTATAGCTAATTTAGCTATCCAGAGTTTCCTTATTGCGGATCGTTATAGTAACGATCCGTATTACTGTTTTAGACATTCAAAAGATTCTTATCATAGTGATTTAACGGATATGCACGGAGAACAAAATATCGTTATAATAACCATACGTATCCCTATTATAGCTATTCAAATCCTCAAATTAACTATCCAGTTACCTACACGACGGATACTGCACACGTTCACGAGAGCTTTTCGTTTGAACGCTTCAATCAAATAAATGAATCCTTATTATAAGTATACTATGGAGAGCTGTTTCGATCATACTATGAATTGTCAAATTGACTTATAAATATCGTTAAATTAGACATTCGAATCTTTGGCAGAACAATACGTCAATTGGGTATACGTTAGATAGTTATATTAAGGATATTTTTTTCTCCGTGTAATAAGTATTTTATTTGTGATTCATCTACCAAAACTAAATGAAAGTTACTAAGAAGTCATAAACATAAAATTAAATATAAATCTTACAAAAATAAAATAAATTAAATAAGCCAACGTTTGATTTAAAAATATAATTTTTTAAACCATAGCCATATGAAGAAGAAAGTTTGGGAGGTACAAGCTTTTATATCTACTTATGTGCCGTGATATTTTTGGCCAAAACTAAGCAAATATGTTCCATAATGAAGGAATAATCTGTACAAAACTTAATATATTAATAAAATTAATATTTCAAAATTAAACTACGACCACTATATTTTGAAAAAAGCGCATAATTAAAAAATATCATTAAGAAAGTCTCCTCATTTTAATTGAAGAATCTGTGGTTATTGGCTTGACTGTTATAAGTTTCCAATAAAGCGTACGAGAGAGTGGTACAAAATGATCCCTCGGGATAAAATGATTCTCTTTGGTTTTGATGAGACTGCCAACGTTATTTAATTAATTTTTGAGCAATATGTCAATATCGGTCGAAAGGTAAAAATAAGCAAGCTTTAAGTGGATTAAATTATTTATTCGCTACACGGAGAAAAAAATATCCTTAATATAACTATCTAACGTATACCCAATTGACGTATTGTTCTGACAAGGATTCGAATGTCTAATTTAACGATATTTATAAGTCAATTTGACAATTCATAGTATGATCGAAACAGCTCTCCATAGTATACTTATAATAAGGATTCATTTATTTGATTGAAGCGTTCAAACGAAAAGCTCTCGTGAACGTGTGCAGTATCCGTCGTGTAGGTAACTGGATAGTTAATTTGAGGATTTGAATAGCTAAAATAGAGATACGTATGGTTATTATAACGATATTTTGTTCTCCGTGCATATCCGTTAAATCACTATGACAAGAATCTTTTGAATGTCTAAAACAGTAATACGGATCGTTACTATAACGATCCGCAATAAGGATACTCTGGATAGCTAAATTAGCTATATCGCGTATCCCTGTGAAAGATAACTATCCAACGGATAGCTATAATAAGGATACGTATGGTTATTATAACGATATTTTTTTCTCCGTCTAGAAATGAATTTTTATGTTAATATAAATATCTATAGTTATAAATAAATGATTTCAAAAATAAAAAGTTCTATTTTGTAGGCAAGTGACATTTTATTTCCATATTATTTTAATAAAACGTAAATGATTCTATATTTCTTTTCTTTATTTAATATCCCAAAAACATAATTTTGGTAGATGATATGCTGACTGGATCTTGTAGGATCATCTTACCCACAGCACAGAGATCATTTTTGACCGACCGGTGTCTAAAACGATCCCTTAGCAGGATTTTAGAAAATTAATTGGATATTAATAGTACATTATATATGAAAGAATATAAAAATGCCAGTACTTAAACCGATTAGCCCTCAATGCAAAACCGCTTTAATATTAATATTATGTTGAATAGCTTCTGACTTACGAACACTCTGCCTTAAGGAGATCATTTTATATCACTTTTCCCTATCTACCAATTAAAAATATAAATCAAAGATAATAGAACGTACACGTATTATAATGAATTTTGTAAAGGTAAATTCAATTCATTTCAAATTTAAAAAAGCGAGATGACTTACACCTCGACTTAACTTATTGCAAATTGATATCAAAAAAGCTTTTTAGTAAAAGAATAAGACATTCTTAACTCACCGCCGTATTGAGGTGAAGTACTGATCCAGAAAATCTTTAGCATGTCGCAGAACTTCAGGGACGCTTCGAGGTTCATTAGTGGTTCGTCCAGGATTGTTTATTATACTTCCTAAACACGTTTGAGCGGTGCATATAGTGTTCTGTAAAAAAAACGAGCCATTAATTACAGTTCGTCGTAAAAAAAGCGTTAAGCACTCTAGACCGTCAAACGTTGATTAACAGTATTAAACGTAACTTTTGGTCTTTAAAATTTTGAGTAAAATAAATTTAAGTAAAAGTGAGAATGGCAGTTCCTGCAAGTCCACAAATTGAAGCGGATAAACGACTTTTGGAATTTAAAACTTACGAAGACTATTTAGATTCCCTTGTTTCGCCTCTGGATTTATGTAATTTACAAAGTACTGTTGTATCCAGAACTATAGCAGAACTTGGATATAGGTGTGTTTTTTATTGCCTTAATTAAATTTCTCTAGTTTTAAGTGAAAAGTCTTTTTAAGTTATTTTGGTGCTGTTACTAATAGTTTTGGCTTTCTTAATTTGTTTTGATTACACTAAATTAGTTTTGATAAAGTAATAATCATAAATTTTGATTAAAATAATCTGGTTTTTTATTTTTTTAAGTTTTACGGTAGATCAGTTCAAATTTATGGAATAGTGAAATTGATTCTTAAAGTCATCGAATTAGGAATGATATTGCTTATCAATAATAAATTGACCAATTTTTTTGTCTTCTATCATCGCAAGACAAGATGTAAGTAATGATCAATAGGAAAGTTAAAATGGTTTTACAGGCATAATATTCTTTTTATTGTCAACACTATTCATTAAATTTAATTCGATTGTATTCAATTATAGAAAATATAATAAAAACAATATTGAAGCATAACTCTTAAAGTTAAAACAAAACTATGCAAACTTAATTTTTGTTACTTGTTTATTTTGGATTATAGCATACAAATAATTTTTTAAAAAATTACCATTTGCCTTTTTAAAAAAACCATAATCGTAATACATATTTTGTTATTTCAAAATTATGATAAACTTAAGATTTGTTGTACAGATTTAATTTAAATTTATAATTACAATAATAAAACTTTGTAACAAAATAATTAATTCTAAATCGTTTACAGCAGGACTAGGTAACACAAGAATAATTTCACGCTAATTAGATAAAGTTAGCAGATATTTCGTATATTGGTTTAAATTAATTATTAATCCCAAAATTTCTCATTTCTGTTTACATCCTATTTATTCCTTAAGTAATGTATATAAATTATAAATTGGGTACGCGTCAGAAAGCTAATTTATTCATTTTGAGCTGCATCGAAAATTATAAGAAATATACCTTCCAAGATTCGGCTGGCTGAAATGTGAAATTTATGCGCAGGTAAAGTATTGAAATACCTCAACAGTAAACCCGCTTTGAATTGTTGTTTATGTAAATAGATTTAAAAGCATTGATGCTTACTTACTCTTTCAATTTTTAATTGAAATTCTATCGAGTTTAATTTTAATTAAGAAAACTATGGTTTTGGAACTTTCAAATAATATTGACTTTTAAATAATTGATTACACATTACTTGCTCCTTTCAATTTATCAGTTATTATTTTGCCAAATTCTGTAATAGGAATTAAAATGTATAAATAATTATTACTATTAGACGTATGATTACTTTATATTTTTCTTTCTAATTTATACTTTTTGATCTCCGCAAGAAGTCATGACTTCATGGTCAAATAAATACATTATCTATCTATCTATCTATAAAATTATTAAAATTAAAGACGTTGTATTTGTTTTATTAGACGAAGGTTGTGTATTTTTTGTGTAACTTGTTGATAATTACACGTTATCTTCTAAATTTGCTGCTTGTTAACATTATTAGTCATAATAAACCACGAAATCGTAGATGAGCAGATAACGAAGGAGATATTTCGTATAAAATGTTTTTATACGTGCTCTGTTTTTGTGGCTTGGCTCTTTTTTTTCAACTATATGTCTGGTAACACTGAAATGCTGGATTAACAAAATGGGGACTCTAAATTCATATGTTTCACAAGCTTATGTAAATTTTATAAAATTTTGAATCATTTATTATTTTCAGGCTTTATTATAATTACAGATGACCTAAGGTTTTATCTCCTCTCCATTAATTTATAACTTATTCAATCTATAGATTTTTTGTGATACTGTAAATTTGGGGGTTCTAATCCTTAAATTCTAGAAAAAAACCGAGTATACAACTGGAAATGCAACTATTCAGACCGGATTGATAACACTGGCACACAATAATAAAAAAGCGGTCAGTACTTTTGACCAGACCCACCTAGGGATATGTATTTCGATGCCCTAAATCCGAATTTGAGGTCGGTTTACCCAATATACCTCTAAAATTTTGAGTAAATTGCAAAAAACCACTAAAAATTGCAGTTATGAAAATGCAGAAAATTTGATTTAACTAGATCAAATCTTCCTTATATGTATATTTATATGAGATGAATCCAAATTCAAAATCTCTTAATCTCGATCATTCATATATTTATCCAAAATCGTAAAAAATAGTAAAAAGTAGTAGAACATAGCTATATCACGAGCACAAGTGGTCAGTATTTTTGATCAGACCCACCTACGGTTATGTATTTCGATGCCCTGAATCCAAATCCGAAGTCCGTTTGGCCCGTACACCCCAAAATTTTGAGTAAATTGCAAAAAACCGCTTCAATTGGCTAAAAATTGCAGTTTTTTGCAATTTACTCGAAAATTTTAGAGGTATATTGGGTAAACTGACCTCAAATTCGGATTCAGGGCATCGAAATACATAACCCTAGGTGGGTCTGGCCAAAAGTACTGACCACTTTTTTATTTTTGTGTGCCAGTGTAATTAATTCATAATTAAATTTTTAAACTTAGGCTCACAAGCTACGGTTTCTCGGATAATAAATTTCTGAAACCTTGCTTTACTTATACACTTAGATGCGTTTGAAAATGCCCGACCGATTTAATCGACAGAACATATTATTTATGAGTATTAAAAAAAATAATTATAAACAAATGGCAAATGTATACGATAGTTTGCACTTGTACCAAAACGTTATAAAATTTTGACCAAAATAATGATTTTGAAGTGTTCAAATACTAATAATTCTAAGAAAAAATACGAAATCGGTAGTGCGTTTGAAAATGACCGTTTTAATGTTTTCCATTTAGAACCGTTTTTTTTCCAACAAACTATAAATATATTGTAGACGTTGTTTAAGAATGTACCATAAATAAGCAAACCATTAAAAGTTTATTGGAAGTGAAATTTTAAATGGTAGCACCAATAAATAGCGTAATTTGTATTTATTACATAAAACAACCATTTTTGACAAATGATGACAGTAAAACGTCAATACAAATTAAAATTTGACAATTAACATAACTAAGATTATTCTTAAAACACTGTAGATCACGTTCTATATTTTGGGCATTTTCAAACATATCATTTAAGCATCATAACAGTAAAATTAATTTTATACACTTCTTATTCACAAATTTATCGGAACTAAAAGACCAAAATAAAATAAACTACGTTGAATATTTTTATGCTTTCTTCGCCTTTTGGTAACTACTAAACTCGCACGAATTTATTATGAAAGTTACATTACAATCAATACAGGGGGGCTCCAAATAAATATGGTGCAATTATTACCTTACGTTGTGAATTAAATCGGGTGTGCAGTTTCAAACGCACTTTTTTATACGGCCGTTTAAAACTGCACGCCTCCATCTAATAGACAAAATATTATATTTATGAGTATTAAGAAGAATATTTATGACCAATTGGTGAATATATGCGCTATTCTGTTCTTGTGCAGCCGAGTTTTAAACGCCGTATAAAAAAGTGCGTTTGCAACTGCACACCCGATTTAATTCACAAAGTAAGGTAATAATTGCACCCTATTTATTTGGAGTCCCCTTGTATTGATTGTAATGTAACTTTCATAATAAATTTGTGCAAGTTTAGTAGTTACCAAAAGGCAAAGAAAGCATAAAAATATTCAACGTAGTTTATTTTATTTTAGACTTTTAGTTCCGATAAATTTGTGAATAAGAAGTGTATAAAATTAATTTTACTGTTATGATGCTTAAATGATATGTTTGAAAATGCCCAAAATATAGAACGTGATCTACAGTGTTTGAAGAATAATCTTAGTTATGTTAATTGTCAAATTTTAATTTGTATTGACGTTTTACTGTCATCATTTGTTAAAAATTGTTGTTTTATGTAATAAATACAAATTACGCTATTTATTGGTGCTACCATTTAAAATTTCACTTACAATAAACTTTTAATGGTTTGCTTATTTACATTCTTAAACAACATCTACAATATATTTATAGTTTGTTGGAAAAAAAACAGTTCTAAATGAAAAACATTAAAACGGGCATTTTCAAACGCACTACCGATTTCGCATTTTTTCTTAGAATTATTAGTGTTTGAACACTTCAAAATCATTATTTTTGGTCAAAAATTTCATAACGTGTGTGTTCAAGTGCAAACTATCGTATACATTTGCCATTTGTTTATAATTATTTTTTTAAATACTCATAAATAATATGTTTTGTCGATTACGTCCGTCGGGCATTTTCAAACGCATCTTAGTGTATATATGAAATTCTATTCACATTATTAATTTAACAAAATGGAATTGTTTTTTACCGACATAAGATTACTATACCATTTATTTTAAGGACGTCATGAATCTAAATGTAAAAATTGCATCTACAATATTTATGTCATTAGAAAATTACGTTTTTAAATAAAAATACAGTGAAACCTCACTTATAGGAAGATAAGGTGGGACGTGAAGTACTTTATATAAGTGAATACATCGTTTAAATGAAGAGTTGCCCATTTATCTACTTAGTATAACAGCATGATACCGAACGTATATGGGTTTTCACGATTTTCTAAATAAATAAACTATATACTAACAAGCTGCATTATATACTAAATAAAATATAAAACATTGTGATTAAAACACGTGTACGATGAACACTACAACAAGATAAAACTTTACTATTCAAAACATATATTATATATACATACATATGTAACATGGGCACAAAGATTTTATCTACAAATCCTTGACGGATGTAGTAATTTTCCCTTTTTTGAATGGTAAGACTGGCCAGGCTGCATAGGAATGATTTCCATGCTACATAAGCATCTTTCTTATGCTACAGAGTGAAGTTTCCCATGTTACATATGGGATGCTTCCCATCTAGCATAGCTAGCTCATTAATGATATTATTTATTTTCTTAGATTTTACTGTTTTAAAACAATTAAATTATACTAAATTTCATCAAGAAGTTAATCAATATAGCTCAATATGTCTCATTAAAAATGCTTAATTAGAAAATGTATGCTAGAAGCTTATTGGACGAATAATCATTGTCTTTTCTTAAATTTTATTTGAATACTTGTTTAATGCTACTAGTTCTGTACTTCGAGTGTATAAAACGTGGGTAAGTATATCCATTAAAGACATCAATTTAGGCACATTCTACAAACTTCTTTAAAACTGCTATTCACAAAGTCACGACTTAATACATACTTTAAACCTTTCGTGTGAGCTTTGGTAGCTATTTCAATAAGTTACAAAACTTGATATATCGAGAAAACTTTTGGGTTTAAGTCAAATTTTAATTAATTTTTGGATTATGAACTTATGTTTAATCAAGCTCATATATATTTTTTAATTTTAAAATTATACCTATCTACTTTAAAATAATAAAAAGGTTAGTTCAGATTAAGAGATCAACGTTTAAATTAATGCAAAAGACTTATTAGAATTTTTCAGACTAAAATATAAACTTTCATGATAAAAGTGCTTGGGTCAGAAACATCTTAACTTAACTTATTATTTAGCTCAATGCTAATTTAACGGATGTACAGTCAGTATGCATTGATTTACCAAAGTTACGTAAAGCGTGAGCATCATTTTATATGGAAATCAGTTCAACAATAGTTGAGAGATGGACTGAAACTTCTCTTAAACAAACAGTTTTAATGACCTTAAGGCCGATGTTGTACCAAAAGTGCAAACTAACCATTATAACACCTATTAACAAATGAAACCCTTCTACGTTTATTATTTTTAAAGTTAGTTGTTTGAAGACATTGTTTATGGGAGATTACTGTATTTTTTAACATAACATTTCGGCGTCGCTTGTTAAAATCTTACACGATCCTTTCCTTTTTCTGCGGTTGTTTGTAGAATAACAGACATCAAGCCTAAGTTGTATCATACAAATAAAATTTTGTAAAAAAACTTTCTGTTTTAGGAGTTCTGCAGAAACTCTTAGCAGAGAAGCTTTTGAGAGACGACTGGCTGCTGTTATAGCTTATTTATATCCAACCTTCAAGCCCTACGAGTTAGCCAGCGAAGGTTTAAAAGGGAGTGATCCATTACAACAAGAATTGGCGTTAAGAGAAAGACCAAATAGAGTTGGAATTCTTGCTGTAAGAGAAACCTTTTGTAGATCTTTCTAATCTATAATTTTGTTTAACACTTCGTTTACTAAGTTATAACTCGCTGTCTCCGGCAATTAATTAAACGCAACTCAATTATTTCGTCGCAATAAAAACAGTCTATCAATTTTCTCTGTATCACCTCTTCGAAATTGAATGCAAATGAAATTAATTCCGTTGCGGTCGCCCGTGTTTTAAGGATCTACGGAAAGTTTGATGAAAAACTTTTGTTAACTAAAAAAAAAGTTAATTGCAGTTATGAAATAATTTTCTTAGAACAATCATCAAATTCGACTTGTGGAATACTAATGTAAATAAAACCTACTCAGCTTGAAGTTGATATCATAAATTCCATTTGACAAAAAGAATGATTTCCTCGAAACCATAAAAATGATACGATTTGTTATTACTGTAATTTAAAGCGCTCACAAGTTCCGGAATTTGAAATGATTTATATTATAAGGAGAAATACACACTAACGTCATATGTTCAAAAATTTATTACTTTTTTAACAATTTTTTTGCTTGAATATGTTGGTATGATTGGTTCAAAAATTCGATAATATTAATAATTTTTGCTATAGGACCGCCAGTGCCGACAATTTTAATTAATAAAGATCAAATATAGTATCTTTTTATTATTATTATTTTTTTTTTTCAATTTTTACAAATTGTTTTTATATTAAATTACAATTAACTTAAATAAATAGGCATTCCTTATGTATAAATAAATTAAATAACTTTTATATTTTTTAATTTTAAAATTGTTTTTAATCAAAATTGAATAAATTGGTAAAGTTTTTTAAACGATTTTGGGTTTGAATTAAACATTGGTCTGAAGAAAAACATTTTAAAAGCTGAATTTTGATACGGTCCTATCTTATTTTTGTGATTTTAAGACGCATGCAGCGAACTAACCAAACATTTTCTTTCGTTATAGCGTATGAAAAAAATTACATAACTTTACATACAAAACAATGAAATCAAAGAAAAATTATTTAAAAATGTTCGTTATTTTTTTTTTCAATATAGGGTAGGTGTACCAGTCCCAAACCAGGTACCAGTGGTTGAGTACTCGCATGTTCGATTGAATAAATTAAGAAATGGCGGGCATTTTTGAAGAATTCAACTGTTTTGTTACGTGGCCTAGACTGTTAACAACTTTCTAACCATATTTTAAAAATTTAGTGTTTATTTAAGAGCTATGAGCACAGTGGTCAAACATAGGCACATTCCCGTTTTTAATATTATTCACGAAATCTATAAAAAACTTAAATATTTGGATTCAAATAATTTATCAATATTGCAGCGTTAGTAAACAATAAACAATTTTATATATAAGGGAGACCGGGGTTAGAAGTCACATTTTTTTCTTTTGTATTTTTAGAGCCCATGGTCATAATATATAAATGACATTTATATATAAATAGATAGTGTTTTTATTCTAGTTTAAGAAAAAAAAAACACTTTTTCTCTACCACTATCTAATGAGCAGATATTATAATTTTTCTGAAAAAAAAAGTGCGACTTTCAACCCCGTGTATAAGGGATGGTTGTCATAATGTCTGGGGTACGTAATCACCCGCTAAATAAAAGGTAAAATACAAAACGACAAAACAAATGCATATGCTATTCCTAACCTATTCTATCTAACGAACTTAGGTTATGGTAACAAAAATGACAAATGTATAATTACAACCAATCGTTTATGTAGTAAAACCTCTAGAAACCAATAAAAAAGGCCGCACATATTTATGGTTACTTTGCACAGGTGACAACTAGCCCCCGTTAACTTGAGCCAACTTTCCCCAAAACAGTTTTATACAATAAACTCCCAAAATAAATTTAAATCAATGGTCATTTAAGAAACCATATAAATAAGGTCATGAAGCATATCTTAAACATCATAAATACACGAAAAACTATATCACTATGCAAAATTTAAATATACTTACGAGACTCAAAACAGATTCACAAAAAATTACTTTCACTGTACAAAAAATACAAACGTATATATTTCTTATACGGTATTTCAGAGCGAACTGAAGTGAAGTACGCAAGGAGGTGGTGTGCTCGGGCTTCTTTGACACGGGTAAACAAACTTATTAATTTATTAAGTTTGCTGTTATGGCTTATGGTGACAACCTACCCGTGACACAACCATACCCGGTCTCCCCTATGGCTACTAAAAGAAAAATGTTAGATATGGAAATTTTTTTTGTATAATTTGTACGATAAAAAACGAAGAAATACAAATTAATGTGGGGAGACGTTTCGGATTAATTGTCTCTACTATGGCGACCATTTGGAGCAATAAAGACAATATTTTGAAAACTGAAATAGAAAGAAGTTATTCGAAAGAAATGAAAGATGGCTAAATTTTGAAACTTGAATCAACCTATGCTGTTGTTGTCCAAAAAGTAGCGCCATATATTGCCATAAACCAATATCTGGTTCAATTGTAAACACTAAGGCAGATAATTTTGCAGTAAAAGTTTTCATTACTGATTACAAGGTGTTGGAAAAATGCCTGAGAAAGTTTCGTAATGACAATAAAATCTATGATTGAATTAGTGAAAGAGCACAAGATGTTAACATAAATGTCGCATTATAAAGTCCGGTCAAAATTGAGAAACAAGTTTACTTCAAATAACATTATTAATGCAAATGAAACTGGGGTTTTGTACAAGATGATTTTAGACTAAACATTAAAATTTAAAAGAAAAAAATATGTGAACAATAAACTCTCTATACTGATAAAACTAAGCTAATGGTAATAGGCAAAAACAAAAAATTCGTGCTGTTTCAAAAACATTAAACAGTTACCAGTCACGTATAAAGCATACAACTCAGCTTGAATGACGTCACAAATTTTTGAATAGGAAATACGAAAATTGTTACTGGTGATATACAACTGCCCTGCTCACACTCTTTTACCTATGTTTACAATAAAGACTTTACAATTTTTCCATTTAACATAACTGATGTTTTGTAACCGATGGGCCAAAGCGTGATTAAAGGACAACGAGCAAAAGGGAGATAAAGACGAAGGTTAAGCAAAAGATTTTGCACCGCCAAGTATTCAACAAGCACTTGATACGGCTAAATTATTAGAACGATTTTGGTTTTCAAAAGATGATCCTAGTCTGTCCAAAAACATGAAAAGCATATATGTACTTACAAGGGACCCTTTTTAGTGGTCCGTGGCATTACGCAACGAGACCTACACCATTCGATAGGGCATCAAAAACTACTCTAGAAACCGTTTTCAAATTTTGCGAAATGATTCGGGTTACTACAAGACAAGCCCCAAAAGTTTGTGTTAATCTGTCAAAACTGGTGTCCGCTTTTGTACATTGCGAATTGCACTTTACCTAATATGATCCGATGGTCGAATGGAGAAAGCATTCGCTCTCGAACTTTTAGCATTTTGTCGCTCCGGGTTCGAATCTTCTAGGGAGCAAAGCGATGTTTGCAATTTTGTTTGAAGGAGAATTGTTTATTGTTGATTATACAATAATTGGACTTCTTTTTAGACCAAAAATAGATCTATAAGCCGCACAATCCCCGGAAAATATGTAAACTAAATTAAAAAAATCCTAGTGGTAAAATATACAAGCAATCAAGTTTAGAGAATTGTATGAACAAAAGGTACACATAATAACATACCGTTGTTCTTAAAAAAACACTGGTCAAAGCAGTCTTTAAAAAGACTGTTTTTACAAAACTGAATTAATCACAACAATAATAGAATAAAAAAGCACTTCGTCCACACACTGCAAATCATTTTGGCAGTATTTGTGCTTATTGGTAATACAACCCTGTTAACTTATTGGTAGGTACTGGGTATGTTTTTGTAAGCTTCGAAGGACCATTTTATTTTAGTTTAAATTTGAAGTGCCAAAATGTGTTCTGAATTCTTCTCGTACTTTCCTTGTTTCTTGAACTTATTGTGTTATATTTGTATGATATAACTTGTTAAATTCAGTACTTGAAAACCACTCAAAGATTCTTATATTTTTGACTAAATATGTGTTTACATTTTTTTTACTGTTATTTTTTCTCACTATAGTTACAGATCTTCTCTTTTATATTAGATTTCTTACGTACTAGATTAGTAACATCTAATGTTTTCTTAACATACTCCCCCCGTTGAAAGAGTAATGAATTTTTGAATTAAGCTTTCAAAAAACACATGTTAACATTTAAAAAACAAAACTTTTTTACGAGCATTAACATAATTGTTTATTAGGTAACACACACACTTTCGTGATCGTGCGACGCGTTAAACCACTTGCTGTACGTATAGTCACCACTCGAACCACACCATCAGATCCTGCATGCAGTTGCACAATTCTTCCGAGGCGCCATTTTGTTGGTGGAAGGTTTTCATCTTTAAGAATCACCATCGAGTTGATTGCAATATTTTCAATAAGTTTTTGCCACTTATTTCTTCGCTGCAGATTGCAAATATATTCTTTGGACCATCTTGACCAAAGGTGTTGTACGATAACTTGTGAATGCTGATATACATCGAGACGATTTTCAGGTATATGCATCAGATTGGGATCGGGTACAGATGTAATTACTTTACCCATTAAAAAATGTGAGGGTGTTATGGGATTCAAATCATTAGGATCTTCAGAAGCAGGATATAACGGACGAGAATTTAATATAGCTTCTATTTGCGTTAATATAGTACTCATTTGCTCAAAGGTAAACGAGATATTATTCATTACTCTGTTTAAATGATACTTTATCGATTTAACACATGATTCCCATATACCGCCCAAATGTGGCGAATAAGAAGGCAAAAAGATCCAATTTACACCTTCGTTTACAAGAGCTTTTTCAAGATTATCATTATTAATTAGGAATTTACCTAATTCTTTTAATTTATTGTTTGCACCGACATAATTTTTGGCATTATCGGAGTATATTTTTGAAGGCATACCTCTTCGAGAAGCAAATCGTCTTAAGGCCAAAATGAATGCATCAGTACTTAAATCAGATACCAACTCTAAATGACAGGCTTTTGTTACAAAACAAATAAATAAACAAAAGTAACATTTGGTAATTTTTGCACCTCGACCTTTTTTGTCTTTTAACAGAAAAGGTCCTGCAAAATCGGTACCAACTATAGAAAAGGGAGATATTGGTTTGATGCGATCGGAGGGAAGATTACCCATAATATTGCTTGTTTCACGAGGTTTTGCTCTAAAACATTGTACGCAATTATAAATAATTTTCTTTGCAAGAGAACGAGCTCCGAGAGGCCAATATGTTTCTTTTATATGGGATAAAAGCAACTGAACTCCAGCATGCATCAATCTTTTATGTTCATAAAGAAATATGACATTCGTTAAATGATGCTTGGCTGAAAGTAAAATAGGATATTTTTTATCATAAGAAAAATTTGATTGAGATAATCTTCCACCCACTCGAATAATATCGTTTTCTTTATCAAAAAATGGTGAAAGTGAGAAGATTTTGCTCTTGCTGCTTAGAGTTTTTCCGTTTTTCAGAATATGATATTCTTTTAGAAAACTTTCCCTTTGTGATAACCTTAAAAGTAAGTAACGACTTTTGTTTAAATCGTTTATAGATAAAGGACTCTTTTGTTTAAATTCTTTTGATTTCTTACAATTTTCGATAAAACGCAAGACGTAAGCTGCGACTTTCTGCATTTTTAAAAAAAAAGAAAATTTATCAAATAAGAACTTAACCGCGCTAGCTTGTAACGTAGAACTTAGCGTAGAGGGTTTTAATTCTGGTATATTGTTTATTGTTTCGACAGTTAAAGGCCATTTGGTTTTATTTAACAGAAGAAACACGGGTCCATGCCACCATAATTTTAATGTAGCAACTTTTGAAGGTTTAACACCACGTGAAAGCAAATCGCTAGGATTTTCATGGGTGGACACATATTGCCATTGCGTTATTGAGGTAAAGGATTGAATTAAAACTACTCTGTTAGCAACATATGTATTTAAACGATACGGTTCAGATTTTAACCACGATAAAACAATTTGTGAATCTGTCCAATATGTGATTGAGTCAATTTTGATATCTAAAACTACTTTGACTTTTTCCATAAGTTTTGTGTGAACAACTTCAGCAGAAAGTTCTAACTTAGGAATTGTGAGTAGTTTTAGTGGTAAATGAGGCATATAAGATTCGTATTTAGATGCATTAGAGGAATCATTGATTTTTACCATATGACCTAGAATCTGATATTCTTTGTAATTAGAATATGATTCTTTGAGATAGCCATTTGTAGTAAATTTTCTTTCAAGAGAGAGAAATTGTTTGATTGCTCTTTGTTTTGCATTGCCTAAAATATCAGTTGATAAACGAAAGGGTATGGAAACTATAAATTGACCATCTTTGTTTCTAATAGTGGTTTGTTTAAAATTCGATTCGCATAATTGTTCCTCTAAGGAATAAAGAGATTTTTGTTCATCGCATATTTCTTGCTCCCAAAATCGATTAATTTGTTTTGAAAGAGTTGCTAAAGATAAATTAGTACTGGTCTCAACCTTGGAGGAATTTATTCCTGGAAGAGCACCTGAAACTACAACTCCCAACTCTGAATCTATAAGATAAGGATATTTTTTAATATAGGGCTGATTTGATTTGATCAATTTCCAAAAGACATCAACTCCTAATAGAACATCTATTTTAAGATTTTTGAAAAAGTTTGAATTTGCAAGAAGCTTTAAAGCAGATGGAGGGATGTTTAATGAATTTTTATCAAAATTTGTAACTGAAAGTGTTTCAGTTATGTTTGGAAGTAATAAAAAGGTTAGCGTTTCTGTAAAATCAGAATGATTTGATTTTATTTTAGCTAAGGTTCTAAAATATATTTTTGATATAGTTTGATTTATACCAGTAAGATTAATATTGGTACTTGTCGTGGATAACCCCAATTTTTTACAAAGAGAAATTGTCATGTAAGATCGCATACTTCCTGAATCAAGAAGAGCTAAGCATTGAACTTCTTCTCCATCTTTGGAATGAATGATAATTTTGCCGTGGGTAGGATTTGCTCAGCATCACAATTTATTTTGCAATTTATTGTTTGATTTGTAAGTGTATTATGATCTTGAGGGTTTGTAACAGTTTTAGGCTTTGTGTCTTGATGCAAATAGGTTGAGTGTTTTTGTGAACAAACACGACAGAATCCGATTTACAATTTTTAACATCGTGACCTAAACGCAAGCAATTATAGCAGACTTGTGCCTTTTTTACTGCATCCCTTCTATTTTCTATAGTCATAGCAATGAAATTTTTACAAGCATACAAACCATGGTTACCTTTACATAAAGGACATGCATATTCTTTAATCGCAACATGAGATTGTGATATACTTTTAGTTTGTTTTGATTTATGGTCAATTTTTACATTTGGTGCAGAATCAATAAAACCTTTGTACTGTTTGTTAATTTTTTCTAAAAACCTGCAACGCCTTTCTAAAAAATTGATTAGATCACCGTATGTAGGAAGCTCATTTGTTTTTCCACAATGTTGTATTCCCATTCTTTTTAGTTATGTAAGGTAATTTATTGACAATTAAATAGATAATTATACTATCCCATGATTGAATGGGTTCACCCAAATTTTCAAGAGAACGATAATGGATTTGAAGTTCATCTAACAAATAACGCAGCGCATCATGAGATTCTTTGTGAATTTGCGGTTGCTCGGCAATACCTTTTATATGGTTATGAATCATTAAACCTTTGTTTTCATAACGTCTTTTGAGAAGAGACCATGCTACTTGATAGTTAATTGAAATAACTTCAAGAGATTGTATAACTTTCAGAGGCTCCTCTGCTAAAACAGATCGCAAATAAAGAAATTTAGAGACATTATCTAGACTTTGATTATTTTCGATAAGACTTTTGAACGATTCATAAAAAGCAGTAAAGTTTTCAGGTTTTCCGTTAAATGTTTCTACTTTTAATGGTGGTAATTTTACATGACTTACTCGTGGAGGTATTGGTGTAACTAAGTTATAAGATCGTGTAGAAGAATGCATCGATCCTGCATCAGAAAGATTGTCATTAGCCTGAAGATTTGCGCGAGAAGATGACATATGGTCATTAATATTTGAATTTTTAGTTGCCGAAAGCATTGTGATTGCTTTTGCAACCGTATTATAATAGTCTAACTCAAATTGCTCCCTTTCCGTAGCTTGCTGTTCAAAAAAGATCCTCCGTTACAGTCAATTCTATTGCTTCTTGAACGTTATCAAACTGTGTAATAAGTTCTTGGAAACGAGAGTATCTTGCGTTGATTTGTGAATAAATTTCGGCTTGAAGCGGTTCATGTGAATCATGTACTATACTACCAAGGTATTTTTTGAAATTTATTAATTTGACTTTAATACCGGCTCGTTTACGAATGAGCTCTTTGAGACTATAGTCTGTAGCTACAATCGTTGCCGTATTCTTGTCTTGCATTTTGGAAAGGCCTTGGATAATTGTAAAGGACTTACCCTTTTCTTGAAGTAAAAATCGTTACTATAAACACAGTTTTCGTATTAAGCTTCTTTTTTCAGTTTTTTTTAGATTGTAGTTGTCAGCTGGCGTTAAATCTGGCTCGTTAGGACCAAAATATGGGTATGTTTTTGTAAGCTTCGAAGGACCATTTTATTTTAGTTTAAATTTGAAGTGCCAAAATGTGTTCTGAATTCTTCTCGTACTTTCCTTGTTTCTTGAACTTATTGTGTTATATTTGTATGATATAACTTGTTAAATTCAGTACTTGAAAACCAGTCAAAGATTCTTATATTTTTGACTAAATATGTGTTTACATTTTTTTTACTGTTATTTTTTCTCACTATAGTTACAGATCTTCTCTTTTATATTAGATTTCTTACGTACTAGATTAGTAACATCTAATGTTTTCTTAACAGGTACATTAATAGATTTTTAAAAATAATTTTAAAAGTTTACATATTTTCCGGAGATTTTTTGCTGTATATACCTATTTTTTGAAAAAAATACGTCCAATCCTTGTAAAAAACGACAATAAAGAATTCTCCTTTAAAAAAATTGCAAACATCGCTGTACTCCCTAGAAGATTCAAACCCGGGACGACAAAATGCAAAAAGTTCGAGAGCGAATGCTTCTCCATTCGACCATGGGATCATATTATGTAAAGTGCAATTCGTAATGTACAAAAGCGGACACCAGTTTTGACAGATTAACATAAACTTTTGGGGCTTGTCTTGTAGTAACCCGAATCATTTCGCAAAATTTGAAAACGGTTTCTAGAGTAGTTTTTGATGCCCTATCGAATAGTGTAGGTCTCGTTGCGTAATGCCACGGACCACTAAAAAGGGTCCCTTGTTAGAGGGTGGGTGTACCAGTTCCAAACCAGTTAAGGACAAATTTTAACTTTGAAATGCTCTAAACTTGTATTATGTAGTTTTAACCCCGAAGTTTTAAGCCCGAGCACAACACCTCCTTGCGTACTTCACTTCAGTTCGCTTTAAAATACCGTATAAGAAATATATACGTTTGTATTTTTTGTACAGTAAAAGTAATTTTTTGTGAATCTGTTTTGAGTCTCGTCAGTATATTTAAATTTTGCATAGTGATACACTTTTTCGTGTATTTATGATGTTTAAGATATGCTTCATGACATTATTTATATGGTTTCTTAAATGACCATTGATTTAAATTTATTTTGGGAGTTTATTGTATAAAACTGTTTTGGGGAAAGTTGGCTCAAGTTAACGGGGGCTAGTTGTCACCTGTGCAAAGTAACCATAAATATGTGCGGCCTTTTTTATTGATTTCTAGAGGTTTTACTACATAAACGATTGGCTGTAATTATACATTTGTCATTTTTGTTACCATAACCTAAGTTCGTTAGATAGAATAGGTTAGGAATAGCATATGCATTTGTTTTGTCGTTTTGTATTTTACCTTTTATTTAGCGGGTGATTACCTACCCCAGACACTATGACAACCATCCCTTATACACGGGGTTGAAAGTCGCACTTTTTTTTCAGAAAAATTATAATATCTGCTCATTAGATAATGGTAGAGAAAAAGTGTTTTTTTTTTTTTAAACTAGAATAAAAACACTATCTATTGATATATAAATGTCATTTATATATTATGACCATGGACTCTAAAAATACAAAAGAAAAAAAAATTGACTTCTAACCCCGGTCTCCCCTACTATCTTTCCAAATGCCAGCTGAGTACTAATAATGCCATAATTCGTTTGGTGCTTTGCACTAAACTTTTTTAGAAACTTCAATTTACGTATCTTACTTAAATGATAGTCAATTACATTCTTTAAAATTTCGTTAATTAAAGTAAGCCTTCACAAGTTGATGATAATTGTCTTTCAACTTCTACACACTAGTAAGTTGCAGATAATAAAATGCAGATAAAACTGGCGTTTTTTACAAAATGATCATTAAACAAGATGAACATTATTTTTATGTCATTAGGGCCGTATCAAACCCTGATCTAGTACTAGTACCATTTTTTAAGTGTGGAATAATTTAAATGAAATAATTTAAAAACTATTGGTTTAACTAATAATTTATCAAAAATTTATTTTATAATGTGAATATAATTGGATGTTAAATTCGAAGTTACCATAACTTTTTATTGATCGGGCCAACGCCTGATCAGTAATTATTTTGAAATACTAATTTTGCCAATTTCTGATAATTTATTACCTAATATTTGATTAATTTTATATCTGAAAACCTTATTAATCCATAAAAAAAGGAAGAAAGAGTTTTAATAGATAAAAATATTTTTATAGCTTTATTGGGTCCAACATGACAAAATAATGATCGGGTACTAGGTCTTTTACCTTATTCTAAAAGTTTATTATACGTTAAATATTAACAATGTTTTATAGCAATTTTATAAGTGAAATGTTTAATATTTATGTTTCCATACCACCCCACAGCTTCCGAAAGGTTTAAAAATTCTATTAAGATCTAATAAAGCACGTCCAAACGACTTAATTAAAATTTTATAGGGAATTAAAAAATCTCTGAGTACCTACTTAAGAAGATGTTAAAATGTGTTTTTCTTTAGTCTAAAGGGAATTCTTTAAAAAAATTTATGACTTCCACATTTATAAATTCTGCTTAACAGATTTCATTGGAACAAAAAAGTGTTATTCCCAGTTTTATTTATACCTACTCTTCGAAAAAATCAAACAATATCAACTTGACAAGTATTGTACGATTTATCTTGCTTTATCGGCCGTATAAATCTTTGTCTTTCAAACGGAGTCATAAAAAAATGCCAACAAACACTTTCAGTGATGGTTACATATTTTGTAATGAGATTATATTTTTTATAAAAAAAATGTTTGAATAACTTACACAATAATGAATTGTTAAAAATTTTGAAAATAAAACTTGAATATGTAAATTAATTCGAAAAAAAAATCTTTCACAACTTAATTTTTAGATTTTAATACATTTCTCTTCTTAATTAATTTTATATTATTGATACAAATTGTTATTATTCAATAGCTGCAAAGAAAAAATATAATTAAAATTTTTTAAATATTTTTGATAGCCATCTTAAATATTATACTTTTCTTTTAAACATTTGTTTAAATACGTAAAATTGAATAAATTTATTTCTTTCTTTCTCCTTGTCCCCATTTATACCTCACGGTGTTGGGTCGAATAAATTTATTTAACATTTGTATCTTTCTGTTCGTTAAAATTTGAAAACTTAAGTTTGATTTAGTCCTGCTTGAATTGTACAACGATGAGTAAAATATGTAATTTTTGTATTATACATCGTTTGTTAACTAATTTTTTTGTACATTAGACGAAAATATTTTGTTTCGATGTGAAAATAACACACCAATTAATTCTATACAAATAAACGTAATAAATAAATATAGAAAGGAGGTTGCTAAAGTAGATGTTGGTTATTCATAAATAATTAATTAAAACCAATCAAACTCCAAGTACACAGAAGTCAATAAAAAATCATCAAAAATTTATTTATCCTATTCCAAACACTTATCGCTTTCTAAAGTGACAAAGGGCACTCTTAATGCTCTTACTGTCAAAAATAAAGCATTTCATACAGGAAATATAACTCAAACAAGAATAGTCTTCATTCAAACATCTGATTTGGTTGAACAGGAACACTTGTAAATATAAATAATTTTAATTAAATTCAATTTTTTTTCACAGATTTTAAAATTTTGTTTTTTTTTCATAAATCCATGTTTTTATTTTGCAACTATTTTTATTGTTTGCTTTTCGATTATTTTTTTTCTAAAACAATTTAATAATAAAAGTAAAACGTTTTCATTATTTTATTTTAATATTGGCTGCTCAAGAAAAATAGCTTACAGATTAAGAACAATCTGTTAATATGTGTAAATAGTTCTTTTTATTGCAATGTGACATTGGCCTTTTAAAACAGTCATAAAATAAAGTTTGCATAGGAATTACAAACAATGCAAATTAGAAATAATAAAATACAGGGAAAGCTCATTTATACGAAACCCATTTATACAATATTCATTTATAGGATATATCATTATACAAATTATTCAGTTATACGAAGCAAAGTGCGGTCCCCTAATGTAAATTTTATTCTGTTACACGTACGAATAATGATAGACAAATAAGCAACTATTCATTTAAATGAAGTATTCACTCATACGAATAATTTTACGTTACCCGTCATCTTCGTATAAGTGAATTTTTACTGTATAGCTGTTACGGGAAATGTGATTAACCGGGAATTTTTAATAATTACCGGAGATTATACATAATATGCAACAAGATTGGTTATTATAATAAATATCTTGCAATTTATTAAATTAACCGGTTATTATTTATAGTCTCCAGTGTCAACTAGTAAATGTAATAAACGGTGGCAGATGGATTCTGGGAATAAGAAACATCCGAAAACTGCTGATTTCTCCATAAGCTAGGGCTGCCTACGCATTATTTTGTTCGTTCCCCTTTCAGACAGATTTTAGTTATCGTATAGAGTAGATCTTAAAAAGTGTTAGTAAAATACGTTAGCGTACCTAAATCTAATTAAATATACATATATTATAAAGCTGCATTTTTGGTAAGGTCTTAATGAATAATTATTATTTCTTTAACCTAATGTGTTTTCGTAGATTGTACCTATTAATGGCGATAGATATCTTAGAAAATATGAAAGAACGCTTTTACACCAAATTAGCTGCAATTTTAGAAAATAAATCTACAAATTGAGGTTTTATGACTAAACAAAAATACACCGACAAAGTAAATATGGTAATGGAATTAAAAAATAAGCATTCAGGAAAAACCCCTGAAGACTACCAAACACTTAAACGTTATAATTTGATTAAAGTGGGTGATTCTACAAAGCTGATTTATCCTGTTGATGAGGCCAAATCTAATATTATAAGATATTATGTTTGTAATGAAGACATTTTTGACCTAATACATAATACACATACAGCTATTGGGCACGGAGGAAGGAATAGAATGATGAAAGAACTTCAAAAAAAATATAAAAATATAACATCGGAATTAGTGATGCTCTACATAAATTTATGCGAACCGTGTCAAAAAAAATTGAAAGTTCCTAAAAAAGGCTTAGTAGTTAAACCGATGGTGTTTCAGGAAATGAATAGCAGGTGTCAAGTTGACCTTATTGATCTGCAAAGCCAAGAAGACAAGGGATTTAAGTTTATACTAGTCTATCAAGATCACTTGACAAAATTTGTGCAATTGCGTAACCTGAAAAGTAAACGAGCTGAAGAAGTTGCGTATGTCTTACTAGATATATTTACTATTTTTGGGGCCCTTAGTGTTCTTCAAAGCGATAACGGACGAGAATTCGCCAATAAAATTGTCGAGGAATTATGTTCAACTTGGGACGAACTAAAAATCGTACATGGAAAACCGCGCCACAGTCAAAGCCAAGGTTCCGTTGAACGTGCTAATCAGGATATCGAAAATATGTTGTGTACTTGGTTAGAAAGCAATAAAACAAAAAACTGGAGTGAAGGATTACGGTTTGTACAACTGATGAAAAACAGAGCTTATCACGAAGGAATAAAATGTAGTCCATATGAAGCGATGTTTGGTTCACCAATAAAAGTCGGCCTCAAAACTTCAAGTCTTCCCAATGACACGATTATGAATTTGAAAACAGAAGAAGAGCTTGACATCATCTTGCAAAATATAAATAAAACTAATAGAGAAGATGGTAATTCTAATGATATTAATACAGAAAATCTTGAAATTATAGAAACTACTCAAAATAATGCCTGTAACTTAAATACTGACGGAGAAAATGAAAAGAGGCCCAAATAAAAACTATTCCAAACGACAAAGACAAACATGAAATAAGTGGTTTACCTGGTTGTAGTTTCGTTAAGGAGCAAAAATCACTTATATTAGAAAAAAGAAAAATAGCAAAAGCAAATCTTGAACTACAGGCGTCAAAAATGAAAAAAATTTCGTTGTCAAAATTTCCTGCTGGAAATGTAGGAGATACTGTAAGAGTACCGATTCCGGATGTTGATAGAGCAAGAAGTGATCCGAGGAATTGTTTGGCTGTCATAACAGCTGTGCAAGATCATCAATTTTATGAATTAGGAACCAAGCACGGAACATTGAATCAGTTCTATTCCAGAAATGAATTTACTATTTGCAACGAAAAACTTGTGCGACTTGGGGAAGTTCCTGATGTGAAAATGTCTTTGCGTGAATATGCAAAAAAATCATCACTATGTGGTGGACAAGGCTATAAAAGATGCTTTTGTAAGGGCAAATGTACAACAAAGAAATGTAGTTGCAAAAATAATGGTAAACTATGTAACTCAAAGTGCCATAACAGTTCATCTTGCAACAATAAATAATGTTTGTTTTATATTTTTTTTTAGAGTAAAATAAAGATTGGTTTGTTCTGTTTATAGCACTAAACGCTTTTTCCACAATCTGGCTACTATTTCTTATTACATTTGCCAATTGACACTGGAGATTATGAATAATAGCCGGTTGATGTAATAAATTGAAAGATATTAATTATAATAGCCAACCTAGTCGAGCATTATGCATAATACACGGGTATTATTCATAATTACCCAAAGAATCACTTTTACCGTAACATATACAGTAGCGCCCAAAAGTGAGTGCCGAAACCGTTTTTCACGCATAACTTTTTGCAATCTCGGCCAATTTACTTCAAATTTCAGTATATTGTACAGTTTGATGTTGGAAAATATTATTAATAGTTAACTGTTGCGCAGATACGGTATTTTAGGTTATGTTCCATTTCTACTGCAATAGTCATTTTTTACATATTCCGCGCCGTCACATTATTGGTTTTTTCTTGAATATTTGGGTTATTTTTTTTGTGTTCAGTAACAATTGACCAAGTTTTAACAATGCCAAGGGTTGAAACTTCTCCAGCCATTCGGAAAGCAATTATAGATATGAAAAACTCTGGCATGAAGGCAGCTGCCATTTCACGGATTCTAAAGATGCCAGCTCGTACTGTCTCAAGAATTATTCAAAGGTTTGATCAGAGAAATTCTGTTGAGAATGATAAAAGAACTGGTAGACCACGTGTTACTTCTTCCCGGCTGGATACACGCATTGTTCGTCGCTCCAAAGCGGATCCGATTCTCTCAGCTGTGGATCTGGCAGCAGAATTCAATCAAAGTGAAGGTCTAAATATTAGTCGAATGACAGTTTCCCGAAGATTGAGTGATGCTGGTTTGAATGGCAGACGTCCAGCTAAAAAAACCTTTCATCAAACTCAAGAATCGAAAGGATCGCGTGGATTTTGCAAAGCGGCACTTGCATTGGACAGCAGCCGAGTGGAGTCAAGTACTTTTCACAGATGAATCTAAGTTCAATCTATTTGGAAGCGACGGAATACAATACATAAGACGTCCTCCTGGAGAAAGATACAATTCAAAATACATAAAACCGACAGTAAAACATGGAGGTGGATCAGTTATGGTTTATGGAGCCTTCTCTCGTAATGGCATGGGCCCCATCATTAAAATTAACGGAATAATGACTGGACAAAGTTACAAAGATATGCTGACTAATGTCGTCTTACCATGGGCCCATACAAATATGCCTCCTAGATGGATTCTACAACAGGATAACGATCCTAAGCACACCTCCTCGATTGTCAAGACTTCATTGCAGCAGCAACAAATCAGGATTCTTCAGTGGCCCAGTCAATCTCCCGACCTCAACCCGATAGAACACTTGTGGAAAGAGCTGGCAAGACGTTGTCGAAACAAAAACATTAAGAATAAAGATGAAAAATTTGCCGAATTGGACAAGGAATGGAATGCAATGCCTGATTCAGTCTTTGAAAATCTTATTGATTCAATGCCATCTCGCTGTCAGGCAGTTATAAAATCTCGTGGTTTCCCAACTAAGTATTAGGCATTTTTATGATTATAAAATTGTTTTAGTGTATTGTTATACATATATTTTTTATTAAATCGTTCTTAGTGTTCTGTTCTGAAAAATGCGTTTTTTACACAAATAAGTCTGAGCTCATTTAACTTCCGTAAATTTTTGTTTATCACGTTTTAAACATATTAATTCTTTTTCTCATACAAAACTGTATAACATACTCAAAAATGAAGTAAAATGGCCCATATTTTAAAAAGTTCTTCTCGAAAAATCATTTAGGCACTCACTTTTGGGCGCTACTGTATATGTATATCTTGCCTTTTTTATACCTGTGTCCAGGTGTAGGCGATTTCCCCGCTTGAAACTTTGTTGTGAATGTTGTCGTGTTTCAAAGATCTACAAGGGACCTACAGTTTTACGAGGGTTCCGAACCACGGTAATTTCTAGGGAAATTTTTCGAGCAGTTTTACTCTTGCCAGGTGCTCAGCCTTGCGAAGAGAAGAAGAGCGTACAATTTTTCGATGGTCAGCGCGTGGATTCGAAACCGCTTCGAATCCACCTCGCTAGCACAGCAGCCCAAACACTAAACTACTTGCGCCACGCTTCCTGTATTGTTATATATGTGGTATTTCATGACGGGATAGTTTTTCTACCTATAAAAACGAAATTAATATTGTGCCAAATAAGTTCCTTTTGGCATTGGGTATCAACCTAAATCTTTTAATGTGTTTAACAATTAGTTATAGGTAGGCGTTTGATTTTTGATTTCTGAATAGTTTCCAGTGATTTCCAAAAATAAGAAAAACATTTAATATTTATTATGCATTTTTCTTATGCTTATAATCATCTCTGCTTCACAATAAGTTAACTATTAAACCTATTTAAAAATTCTAAAATAAGGTAGTTGTTACATTTATGTTTATTGCCGACCACGCACAAGTGCTGATGAGGCTGTTTTCATCTATAACGGATTAAGCAGACCAGCAGTGAGCTTTTCTTAAAATTAAAAAGAAACATGTTCAATAAAATATTCTGATTCAATTACATTGATTAATGTAACTAGTCTGCTGGAGTTCGAACTAGGGTTGTGAGTATTAAAACTCGGATTTATTTTACTAACAATTAAACTTAATGGTATTACCAAAATAACAGTTTAAAGTAGGTAAAATACTGGTTGATTATATCACTAATTTATTCACACTCTAAACTAATTTATGTGCACACTTAACTAATTTATTTTCACTCTGAAAGACATCGTTATCACCGCAATTTCTTCGCTTTATGTGTGCGACGGGATGAAGGTTTTAAAGGCGTCTAGCGTTTCCAGAAGATACTATTTGTCATTCGACTTCCCACCTTCTGGGTCGCAGTATCGAGGCCCTTGCTTCGCGAGCTCTATCGAATATTCTATTGCGCGCCTGTTATATTAAGTAGCAAATGTGAACTGGCATATTTACCACTGATTTGAAACTTAATTCTGCATCTCTTTGGTAGTATTAATAAAATCTGCAATGCAATTAATACTAAACGAACGCCGTACACTTCTAAAAAGTTTTTTGTGTCAGATATGTGTTTCAAATTGTAGTTGTTATTTAAATTTAATTTAGACATTTTACCAATAATTCTAATTCTTGAAAGGCTTTTTAAACAATAAGTACAGTTCAATAAATTTCAACACAAATTGATGTAGCTTACTTATTGTGGACCAGAAGTTGTATTATTTTAGAAATTTTTAAACTAGCTGTATTTTGATAAGAACTGAAACAATAGCTTTTTAAGAGAATATATACAACATAACAGCAGAGTATTATACTAGATTCTACTGTAAATATGTGTTTATCGTGTTTTATATTTCCTCCGAGGATTGTAAGTTTGCAGTTGCATCTTTTATCAAAAGTACGTTTTGTAAAATTTATTTCAGTCATGAAAAATAAAGTTAAATACATCTACTTTAAAAAACACTTAACCTGACTGTGAGTTGTATAAAACATAAATTTCACTATTTATTGGGAAGAGTTTAATATAAATGACCCAAATATTTTTAATTAAATCAAGATCAAACAAATGGATTTATATCAAAAATATTCTCAACATAAAATATTAAGTGATTTATTATTTTTACTATATCAAGCATTTATATGTAGTGGATAATAAGTTCATTAAAATAGTACTATTTCAGACTATAATATTTGTACGAACTTTAACAACTACTGGATTTGAAGTATCTGGTTACATCGATTACACGGAACGCTTAAAAAATGAAGATTGGAAACCATTTTTTAGATGTATATTTCACTAATTTGTTTTATGATGATTTTATATTCAATTTGTTTTCTAGATGGAAAACGATTTTGGCCTATGTTTTACGATTTGGGATATTATCATTGGAGAATTGGTAAAAGCACGTCTAACGATTCATTAAATTATAAGGTAATTATATTCACAATAAAAATATCATTAATTATGTACTACGAACATGATATTAAGAAATAATATTCAGAAAAAAATTTGTATTTACCATCATTTAATATTTGACTTCTACCATTTTGATTTTAATGTACTTATACAAAAAAAAATTCTATCCTGTAATGCTATAGTCCTATAGTAACGTCATGCCATCTTGGCTCTATAGCTTAAGATAGTACAATAACGCTCGACAAAATACACTTCACGCAAAATGTTAACCACTTTATATAAAAATAAATTTGATAAGCAAATTTTGTAATTATGTTATTATTTTATAACTAAGAACAACCACCAAAAAGTTCAAATTTAATGAATAGATGTTTTTAAAAAACACTTTTGCGTTAAGTAATGTTGATTTGTGGTTAAGGTTGTACTCTCTCCATAACAGTTTTTGATGTGTATCCTACTGCAAATATGAATTCGGCAACGTCACAAAAAATTTATAGTTGTTTATAGATTTTAGGAGAAAGCGTGGCGCAACAAAATTACAAGCGGGGAAATCACCTAAACTCGGACACGGGTACACAAAGATATTATATATATATTTATATCGTATATAGAGTTCAGAATATCATTTATTATGTATTTTGTACTACGAATTTTTGATTTTATTTATACCGAATACAAAAAATTGCTTCCCAATTATGACTGAATTAAAAAAACTGATTAGAAGTAACAAGACACATAACCTATGCAAGAAATGACGCATAGCGTACCCGCTGTTGCCATATCCATATCTTAGTTTTTCGTACATCACAACCCGTGTAGGAATCGCCAGGCATCCAATATTACCGATGACTGGCCAATGGATGGCTTACAATGATTGGCCGACGATCTAAGTACCAGTACTGGACCATTAATGGTTGATGAGTGGCCCATAGATTGCATATGAAATCCGTCCGTTATACATTTGGCCAGTCATTCAGCCGATGGTTGGCCGATCAATGATTACCAATAGTCGGCCAATGATAGAATTACAATGATGGGCCAGTACAGTCAGATCAAGGGCGTAAAGTTACTAATAGGTGTCGCCATCACTTTAACTCGCAAAGTCTTTTTGTATAAAAATAGTATAAAAGGCTTTCACATTTCTTCTCATTTACCACGTGATCTGGTCTTTGGCAGTTATGAGTATTCCGTTATAAATATACTCTTTTCCTTTTCCCATTTTCATGTAAAGTAATCTTAATAAGGACCTTATGGTTCATCTGCGTTACAAATAAAAAATGCTTGGCCGATCATAGTTTGCTATGTCTGGGCCATCCTTGTTGACTACGATCGCCCAATGATAGTTTGCCATAGCTGGCCCCGAGTTAGGTTCCAGGCACCACCCGTTAAACGGCCAATCATGGTTGCCATGACAGTGCCAGGCTAGTTTGCCTGGCATCCAATGATTGCCCACTGATTGGCCTTCCATAAAACCTTATACGGGAAATATTAATAATTACAAAATCATTTTGTTTATGTTGCAAAAACTAAACGGCCAATCGCGTTATATTATTTGGAAAATATTAATATATCTGCCTTCAATATCTTTTTTAATTCCCAACAGTAATTATTGAGTAATGATTTAAAAATCTTTAGGTATGGAATATACTGCAAATGATAAAATTGGTACTTTCTTTTGGAATTAACTCGGCCTCTAAAAGATTCATTTTGTTTTTACTTGGCGAGAATTAAGATACCTACATATATGTAATTCAATAAGCATAGAGTGAAAATTTAAGCTAAATAATATTAGTCCTTTTTGTGATTACCTTAAATTGCTATATAAGTAATAAATAGTAAACATTGATGTAATTATATTGATTTTTGATTTTTATACCATAAGGTACCATATAATTTTATTACAAAAAAATTTCTTCGATGACATAAAACTTCTTTAAATTAACGCCAACTATGCCGATGCCTAATTTATTTGGTTCACAAAAAATTTAGTTCTTGAATACACAACATAAAAAGTTAATGGTTTGCACGTCGAAGATATAAAACAGCCAATAACTTATCTTATTTTGTAATACCAAAAGTTTAACATCAACTTCATCACTTTGTTGGAAGTTGTTGAACTACAAGTTTAACATGCTTACCGCTATAATTAGCTTATTGACTTGATAACGTACTTTTTTCAGGAATATATTTTTTTAATACATACCTACACCAATTTAATTTAAAATAAAATATTTAAAAATAACTTCTTAGAATAGCTACAAATAGTCACATCTAATTTAAAAGATTGCTTCTTTTTTACAATAAGTTTTGATTTATTTCTCAACTTTTTCAATTTAAAATAAAATAAAAAGGGGAAATGTACATTTTTGCGGCTGGTTTTAATTTCAACTGATTGTGATATACTTTTAAATTAAACTCCAATTAACACGGTAAACCAACCATTTAGCAAATATACGATTTCTAATTCCCGAAGCAACCCTGTCAATTTAATTTAAAAACCTTTAGACAGAATGGTCTTAACCCATTTACACAAATTAAAATTTCACGCAGAAAATTTGATAATTACTTCCCGCCGAAGCCAACTTGTATTGTATAAAAATCTTCTTTTTTTTGTAATTTAATAAAAAAAAGCTTTAATAAGCAATCATCGATCATTAATTCAATCCACTTAACACTTACGCAATCATTTTTTTTTTATTACGAGCACGATTTGCTTTTCGTTAAATCGTTTTTATTTAACAAAGTTTAACAGTATTAACCCAACCGAACTAACAACTCGTTGAGATGTCTCTACAAGGGTGCAGTATCATAATTTCCCCAAAGGTTTGACGTAAGAGCACTAAAACGGTTACTGCAGAAATTTAACAGCAACAGAAAAGCAATATTTTGCACTATGTCGAAAACTAATGAACA
Organism: Sinopyrophorus schimmeli; assembly: GCA_036325965.1. Classification (NCBI taxonomy): domain Eukaryota; kingdom Metazoa; phylum Arthropoda; class Insecta; order Coleoptera; family Elateridae; genus Sinopyrophorus; species Sinopyrophorus schimmeli. Next base: position 788,173 of record JARFIZ010000396.1, read on the forward strand.
ATTTACATCCGAGAACTAATAGATGTTTAAAGCTGCCAAAATTTAATTATTATCCAGGTCTCTCTCGCTAATACAGAAAACAGATTTCAATTAATCTCGTTAATAAGAAAATTATTAGGTTAAATTTGTCTAAATAAAGTGCCGCAAGCCCAGAACTTTAATTAAAACTGTTGTTATAGTTCACCTATGTAACGCATCGTTCTTTCTAAAGAAAATAGGTTGCGATGTGGGTTGCTTTGTGAAAGGATCCATAGAAAGCTTTAACCAAATCCACATCCTCAAAGTTGAAAAAGAAAATACCTACATCGCGCTTGCTGCATTTTCCTATTTGGAAAACATCCGATTTTGGAATATAAATAAACGAGCAAGCAGCTGAATTAATAAATCATCAAAGCCATTTGCCAAATTAACGTCATCCGCCACCCTTTAATTTTTAATGTTTTCTTTAAACTTTATGTTTTCATTTTAATTAATAGAATTATCGTTTCGAAATAAGGAAATGAGAAAAGTGATCGATAAAAGAGTTCATGTCACGTTCAGTTCTAAATCGAGTTATACTATAAATTTTTTAACGGACGTCTAAAATATTTTTTATAAACACAGTCAAATATCATAATAATTCGGACATTTGTAAATTTTAATGTAATTTTATGATTTAGCACTTAAAATGTGCCTAAAAATTTAAAAAAATGTTAGCATAAAACAAAATTTGTAGATCGATAACCTATAAATAGAATTTTTAATTAAATAAAATCTGCTTATTTAAACTACGCCGAAATATGCAAAACGTATGTATTAAAAAGAATTGAACCCTATTAATAATGTCACGTTAGCAGTTTTTGCTACCGCCAACAGCACTTAATTACTATAAAGATATGTTAACCTAATATGATTAAGCTTCTTTATTTTTGAGAAGATGTTATTTTTATTGATGAAACGAAAATGAATAGTTTTAAAAGTAATGATAAGGAAATAATTTGGAGGAACAAAAAAGTTACCAGAACACAACATGTAGGTACTTACATTACATCAAGATAACGATCCTTCAGTTAGTACTTTTAGCTTTTGTATAATTGTCCAAAAATGTTCAAATGAAGTTTCCCATTTCGCGACCTTAGTCCTATCGTAAATTTTAGAGCGCATTTAAAAAAAATACAAAAACACCAAATCTCAAATCAACAAGATTTAAAGGGCATATTAAAAAAAGAAAGATCAGTAATCTATACATCTATACATATAAATAAAATTGAAGTGTCTGTCTGTGATTTCAAAATAAAAACTTTTTCTTAAGCTCATATGGTTATTTGAATGTTACTAAAGCCCAAGCAGGCGTTTTTAAAATTTTTGTCTGTCTGTTTGTCCGTTCGTATATCTCGGAAACGGCTGAACCGATTTTGACGGGACTTAAATTGACAGGTAGAGGACATTTCAAAGAAGAGCATGCTTTTTATTCCGGAAATATTTACTATTAAAATTAAAATTAAATGTTAAGTTTTGGATTTTAAATTAATTGTATCGTAATTATTGTTTATTGCGGCTAATGCTTTCTCTCTTAAGGTGGTTCCCATGACCAGATGTTGGTTGTAAATCTCATGACACTTTTATAATCCGTAACGAATCCTACATTGTAAATATTGGCTTCACCCAAAACCCCAAATTTCGACATTACAAGATGTTATAATTTATGATAGTGCTTTTAGTACAATTTATTTTTTCGATGAATTATTTTGTGAATATTGTAGAAATTTGTTGTAGCTTGCTACAGTTTTATTTGTTTGTTTAGTGGCTTATTTTTGATTACTGTAAATGTACATAATTCTAACATAAGACTTGAGAACAATGAATCGTACCGTACAAAAGTTGGCTTTTAAAATTATTACAGAATCGTAAAAAAACGCTTTTTTGTGTGCAAATCTAACCGTTTAATTCTTTTAGTTTCGGAGGCCAAAATTATCGAAAAGAGCATATTTTTAATAATTTTTTAAAAAACTCTCGGTGCTTTGCCCTTTTCAAAATTTTATTTTTCCTACGCAAAAAAATTGCTCAGTAATATAGAATATTTTATTTAAATAAAAATATTTTTTTTAACACAATACCCGAGCGAAGCCGGGCGGGCTAGCTAGTCGACAATAAAACATTAGAAACTATGGTAGTTTCTAATATAAGCCTCGATAATTACGTAGTGTTTTAAAAAATAAAAGATTTGCTACGACATTTTAATTTTGAAGTGGTTTTATTTTCATTTATACATAATTCGTTATGTGACAAATACTTTTATACTTTTCATTTCTGTATTTTTTTGATTTATAAGTTTATTAGGTACATCTTACTTTTTAGTAAAATCGATTTCCCTTTAATTATTTTTACTTTATTACCTTGCCTCTGGTTTCTAAATATTTTTTTAAAAATTGTGAATTTTTAATCTAATTGGTATATCGTAAACTGCATATTTTTTAAGTAATTTTTTTAAAAGTTATTGAAATTAGTCTGTTGTACAATATTTTGATAAGTATATACCATTTCTTTTCTTTTGTGTTGACACTTCCTTCTTTAAAGATTATGAAACGGTTTTGAAGATTTTCTGAAGCAGTAAACATTAAAATATATCTCGCGTAGATAATGTGATAAAAAAAGACTTAGTTGACTAAACCACCTGTGCCGTAGATAATCCTCTTTTCCTATCCATTTTCATCTAACATAAGACAAGAAGTAAAACACAAATATGTCCTTAAGATTGCTACCCCTTTCTCAACTAGCAATTACTTGTGATAAAAGGTAGTCGTTAGGCGAATCGATTTTAGTAATTTCGTTTTACATTTGTTTTTTAGGTTTTGGTTGATCCGGCGAAGGGTTTATTATTTCAAAACAGATTTGACAGAAAAATTGTCTGCGTCGATCCCGTATATCCCCCGGGAAGTAACAGCACACGTGTAAGGATACATACTGACATGTACGAGCATATTATTTTATATGATCACGTAGTACGACAAAGAATATAGGACACAAAATTTAGTAATTTAAAGAATGTCATAGCAAACTCCTCTGGACCCCTCTTACTTATACCTACCTATAATACATATACTGCTAATTTAACAATTTTAATATCTGATATTAAGTTTTTAATTTAGTAAGAATACCCGTGATATTAAAATTTTTAGGCTCATATTTTAATTTTAAGCAAGAAAATATGTAAAAAATATAAAGTGCTTTATTAATGAAATTGACGAATATGCCTGCACTTACATACGATCTCATAATTTCATTATAAAACGTTATATTCTTTTTAAAGTTGACTTTTTTTCACTCTTCTGAGCAAGAAGGTAATATATTATTTTATTAATCATAATAATAATAATAATTATTATTATTATTACTATTAATTATAATAATAAATCAAAATAATTTCGAAACGATAGGTTTTTATTTACTTTTGTAAAGAAGCCAGAAAAAATTTTAAATTTAATTCGGCAGATATTAGTCTAAATTTTTCTGTTATCAATTTAATTATAGAGCATAAAACATAACTTTGTATAAATCAAAAATAAAATTATTCTTCAGTTTAGTTGTGTTTTACTCAAGCTGTATGAGGTGTATGGATTTGAAAAAGCATTGACGTTGTTTTCATTTTCTTGAGATATAGGGGGGGGGGTGGACTAAAGCAGGTAAGTCAAGGTTCATCGATCAATATGAATCACTTATTTAAAAAAAAAATTCATACATATACAAAATATAATAAATAAACTTTCACTTAACAAAAAAAATTAGATTTCTGTTTTTACGTTGAAAAAAACCGGTGCGTATACTTATGTACGCGTGTTAGAAGTTTTACTTTTTTGGCGTTACTAAATTAAATATAACCATGTGTTATGTTGCGTATCTTGCGTTTGTGTATAGGTAGACCAGCCGTAGCGAACCAATAGCATGCGTGGCACCTATAAATAGTTTTTTTGCACGTTATCAATTTTACAATTGTATCCAAATATTTTGACAAAAACCGAAAACCAATTATCGGTTTAATAATGGATTTGGAAGCAAATGAATATGATGGGTTATTGGACACAATAAAAAAAACGCAGAATAATCAATAAGAACTTAATTAATGGAATAAATAATTTTGCGAAGCTGCGGCGGGTCATCTTGTAAATAATAATGTTAAGGGCTTTGTAGCAATTGGAGTTTCATTAACTTCCAAAATTTTAAGAAATTATTGCTTTTTAAATTTTGTAACGTTATAAGCCAACTTCGGTGTCAAACGTGATCTGACATCAAACTGACAGAGTTCAGGCAGTGTAAATACATACAGTATAAATTCGAGTTAATATATCTACATACGGGACGTTGCCCGCTTTAGGCGACCTTCTTCTATGGCCAAGTTATTTTAAAAAAAAATCAACTGTGTAAAAATCCGCAAGCTATAGGTAATTTTAAACAATAATGTGTAAATAATTTAAAATTAAGCCCATATTGATTTATAGGCAACTAGTAGAAAGAAAAACACTATACGCTGCCTTTAAGCACCTTCATGAATTGGGTAAACACATAAATAAATCGATGATGGTAAAAGTAAAAAATTAACCGAGATTTCGGTGTAAACATACTAAACGATGAAAAATAATTGGTAACAGATTTATACAAAAAATTATAAATTTTTATATTAATCTATAATCAGAAAAACATTAAATAATATAAGTATTGCTATAATGAGTAATTTTACAGAAAAAATGAAAGAGCTCCTACCGGGCGATCAATAAGTAAAAATAGGTAGCAACCAAAAAAAAACGGTTGGTAAGAAATGACCAGTGGATGGCGGTCTAATGGGAATGTGTTTAGTAGTTATTTCCAAGCAGCCAACTTAAAATAGAACAAACAATTATAATGAATTTAATAAAATCTTTTGCCAACTACCTTTTACTTTTTGATCTCTCGATATATAATTATGGGACTTTATATTACTACCAATTAATTAATGATATTAGTTAAAAAACGCCATAGCTAATTGTGAGCTATAAAATTATGTTTTTCTAGTTAGCTTATGACTCGAACTCACACAGCGATTTCGTGACGTAAGGGTTTTTGAAAATAATTCCACTGAATTACCAACCACACACTGCTCAAAATCCTGTAAAATTTACAACATTAAAACAATTAACAAAATATATTGAAAATAAAGAGTAAATAATAGAAGTAATTATTCCAAAGTAATTCTAATTAATTTTATCGCTTCTAAATGTATGAAAGAATCACATTAATTAACGATAACGTCCTACCAAAGCGATTGAATAATTTAGAATAATCTAATTGCAAGATTTACTTTACTCTGACAATTAAACTGGTCTTGTTAAGGAAAAAGCAAGCTATTTGTGTTTAACTTCATGTAATATTTGATACGATTTTCACACTAATAGAATTCAGTTTAAAAATTTCTTTTATAATTGCTTATTTTACTGGTTAACGAATTTTATACGAAGTTGGTTTTATAGATTGCTTATGCAAACTAAGAGTAAGTAGAAATGCATAATAGAATAATTGAATATGGTAGTGGTCACTGGATAGTACGTGAGAAGTTTTGAAACTAGCTAAAATGGGAAAGTCGGAAGTAGAAATTTACTCCTAAAGCTAGGCGCGATTTATCTAATCAAGTTATCGCTTTAAAAGGAGATTTAATAGAAACAGAAGTGAATAATACAATTATTAATTTGTATTCTTAAGAACATCGTATTAAACGACCTGAGCAAGATGTTTAATCTTGTTATCTCCGGAATTAGTCCTACTTCGTTTGTCTCAGCTCACAAAACAGAAAATTGTTAGATTGATTGAATAAAATAGTTAATATAATATGCCTGGATACAATATCACGTTTTAATTTAATTCTATTCCTCTAGTTAGCATACACTACTGCTTTCAATGCGCACATCGTTCTGCCTTTTAACAAACTTCGGCTTGCTTCTCGGCAAGTTTGCGCCCGTGCTCATTTTAGGAAGTTTTCCTTATAATTACAAGGATATTAAATACCGCAATCGTTTCGCATTCCTATTAAGTGTTCTTTAAATTCGACCACACGAACATTTTATGGATTTGCTCAACACATTCTTCTTCAACTAAATCCTATTGAAATTCCGATGTTATCTTTGATACAAAACCAATATTAATCTGGCAGTTCAACCTTTTTCGATGCTTCTAGCATTCTAAACTGTCCTATCTAACTAAGTTAAAATTTGCCTTCAGAGAAGGTTCTCGAATATTGAATTGAAGCGTTCAGCGTCATTTCATTTGTTCAAATCGCATGGAAAACTGTTGTATTTTCATAACTAAACTTTAAAGTATTTTAGATCAAATGGTGTTCTAATACGGAACAAAATGAAACTTTGGAACGACCGTCTAATATCTATAAGAAATTCTATGATTATATTTCCTAGAGGACTGTTTACTTTATTTGGGTTTGTATGTATATACGAAATTTATTGATTACATTCAATTTAATTTTAAGCTCGACGGTTACCATCGAATAAATTTTAATTGGAAAATTAATTTTGCAAAGATTTTTTAGAATTGTTATTGTAAGGAAAAGTAGAATATTTAACAAACCAGAATTTTGAATATCAAATCATTTATAGAATAAAATTGGATATTAATTTCACAATACTACTTACATCAAAAATTATATTACATTGATAAAGTCGTACATTGCAAAAGGAATGCGGACGTAAATAATGAAATTTTCTGAAGTTCTTCTAACAATGTTTTTATTTTTTTGACACAAGCAGATTTAATTTGGAAAAATTAAGTTTAAATAATGGAATTATGATAAACAACATTGTTATTGAATACGTAGATAAATTTGTTAATACGAGTACATTTATGGAAACTTGCTAATATAGGAACTAAATTGCTATAATAGTTCATGTCTTCAAAGAAAGTTAGAGGTCTACATTGGCGCAATGAGATTTGGTTCTCTTAAAATTTGAAATGCTCGTTCAAATTTACAGAGCAGCCTTCGCTCATTAGAATTAAACAACAATCTTCTCGTTAAATAATTTTAGATATGCAAAAGTTTTGAAAGTGATTAATAAATAAGTAACATTTATACATTTACTATCTAAAATGAAACATCACCAACTGTGTTGCATCGATTTTGTTCAAACTTGGCATACAGACTTACTGTTGCATACCAATATTTGATACATTAGTAAAAAATGCTGGCGAATAGTTTTTATTGAGTTATAAGACGTTAACCTTCGGGCGGGCCCGCACTTTATTATAACACCAGCGGGGGCGCGTTGTACTTTTTTACAACATGACAATTTTTAATAGTTACAGTCAGAATTTCTATCAGGTGCTGTAAAGACTTTGTTATTTTTTCTAAAGCTTTTTGTTTTGTCGCTGTAAAATCATTTTTCTAAAAATGTTTATAGGTAAGTATACAAAGTGCGAATGTTTCACACTAGAGTTTTATTTAAAAATGTACTTATAAGTTATTTTCGACACCCTTACTTTAAAGGTATATAAAATTAAATATAATTCTCAAAAACAAGTCCAATAAGACAACCAATTACCCTGCATATTACTCTTTATTTAAATTAAACCTTCTAAGAATTTTATCTGTGCCGAGTTGGGATATCTGCAATTGCGTCACTTTCAATCCTGTGCCGAGTCGGGTCATTTTTAATCCGTATACCTGTGTCGTGTGCTGAGATGGGTATACCCCGCTACTACTAGTTCCGGATTCATGTTATTGTCCTGCTGAACGAACTGCGCAAAGCCTTGAGGGATATTTACATTTTTTTTTAAACAACATGTTTCTATTCTACTAGCGGTTTTCTACAACTGACCTACCGTCTATTACTCAACATTAGTCTAGGAATGCACCTGTCTACAAGCGATCAACTCATTACAATAAAGCAATCAATAAATGTACAAAAAATAGCAATTTTTATTAATTATATCAATTAGTTTTTAAAATTCCAAAAAAAACTAATTTATTGCTTTTGTGTGCAAAATATAAGACATATAAGTTTTTTAAAGATTTAATAGGTTATGACAAATATGTAAATGCAGCACGTCCACGTATGAAGGCCAGCACCGTCGCATTTCGATTAGTGGCGTGTGTAAAATAAATAGATTAAATATAATACAAATTCTTTGCAAATTAAGTAATTCTAAAAAACATTATTTATGCTTTAATGTTACTGGTTCTTCCGTAAGAAAGGCAGCTACTTTCCTTCTGTAAACACACCACCAATTCCTTTTTATTATTCCTGAAATATTTCTGAATGAAACGTCACTAACAAACGGACAAATCTGTGTGACCAAAAATTGAACTTCTGCGCATCCACTCGTTCGCCTTCATATGTGGCGCGTGCTGTACATTCTTCTATATTCATGCATTAAAGATTGACTGTTACACTAACACTAGAAATAAGTGGTTAGCCTTAGATTAAACATTAAAGAAAATCTCTTTTCCATTTTAAAAATATTTTTACAATTTATATTACTTTTTTAATATATGCTATTTGATTTTGAATGTTTCACACCGTTATTTATTTTATATTATTTATATATATAAATATTTATACGAAAATGAATTTCTAAATCTAAAATTTACAAACACTCTTCAAGAAAACTTAAGAGTTTAGTCTAAAGTTAAAGTTATATAATTTATTCAAGTTAGAGAAGTATTTAAATTTTAATTGTAATTAAAGCATAACAATGTCTCGTTACAATCCCAGTACACGGTCGCCATCTTTATTGGTTTCCTTAAATTAATGGTGCGATTATAAAAAAGTCTTTATAATTGTTATTAAGTCATTAATTACGTTTAGTGCAACTGTAAGTAATTTTTATTAAACAGTAAAATTAATCCTTCTAAATACATATTTTAAATTGTTTAATGTGTCTACAACAAAGAAAGTTCGGTAATAAGAATAGAGTTAAATATGGAATTGAGATATTTGAACGTATCTATGTTTAATTTCATTTTGCAATGCATTTCTGCACATTAGTTGCAATGCAGTCTCGTATTGTTAATTAAACTTCCGTCTAATAAAAGGTACTTAGCTATACACGAAGTTTGTTGTACTTAAAATTTCAAAATAGATTAACATAAATTTTGCGAAAATGACTTTATTCATGACTGTTCAAAATATGTGTGGTAATCTTATTAATAAGTAGCTAAGAATTTTACTTCACCCAACTGTTAAAACTTCGAATTTGTAGTAACGAATATTACCCCTATTTCCTTCACTTTATAGGTATGATATATTTGAGTAAAATTACCTAATAATTTTACTTTAATTACAGCTTTAAGAAAAGTTTTTCAACTTAAAATACACGGTTTTAAAAATTAATTGCAAGTGTGCATTTTCAAATCACAAATTCAAATTAAAAAATTAATAACTTTGAGCAAGAGTTTCGTAAAATTATGTTTTCTTATGAAAATTGAAAAACTTTTCTGACAGAATAATTTTTTTTAATAAATGACGACCATAAAATTTATTGTTTTGTGCTTATTAAAACCAGATTTTGCTTTAACGATTTTTAATGTACGTACCTACCTACCTCTCCGCATTTTCTCAGTTTAAAATATTCATCTTTTAAAAAAATCGTTAACTACGATATAAAAAGCCTTAATGCAACATTTTCGAAGTATGAATATAAGTAAGTAAAAATTGAAATATGGTAACCGGTAAAAAGCTGTTTTAAGATTTGCATAATTTGTTAGGCGGTAAATGGGATTTTCGGTACTTAATGACAATAAAGCTCCATATTAAAAGAAAATACAGAATATATAAAAAATATTTTAAAACAACATTCAGAAAAATATTGCTATTCATTTCTTATAGATACCAAAACATTAAAAAAAATATATGCTATTTTTTAGATATAAGTACACCCTGAAGTATAAAAAGAAACATATTAAACAGTAGGTAATTCACATTTTTAAAGTAAATCTTTTTCTTATCTAAAATTTAAAAGTTAAGCCATTAATGTAATTTTTAATTCAATTTAACAGAAGCACTAAATATAAAAACTATTCTTGTCGAAATATACAGTGTGTCCCAAATTGAGTAGGCTAATATGGGTATCTTTCTTATTAGTGGAGATAGAAGTGTGGTTAAAAGGGCAATGTTTTGCAGTTTTAGGTGTCCATTCAGATTCTGTTAAGAAAATTTTAAAATTCCGAATAGTTCTGAAGTTATGGTCAAAAAACTGAAAATTGTCATTTTCTTTAATGTCAAATAATTTTGTAATTATAAAAATTACAAAAAAAAGTTTAATACAAAAGTTACTAGGTTTCATAAAGTACAGATGTAAATTAAATCAAAATTAAATTCAAAATGGCGGTTTCCAAGATATTGATACCAACTTTCTTATTTTAAATAGGCGCCATATTGGATTTTTACATAGTTAAATAGTATTTTTTTTTCTCTTTTCAACCATGTATAACAACCCAAATTTAAATAAAAAATTATTAACAGTATTAAATTTTTCTGTTTAAAATCAAGTAGCCATGAATTATCAAAGAACAATAAAACAGCATAATACAAGCCAAGGTCATTATATTTATTTTTTGACTGATATTGTAAGTTTTTTTAAATAATAATAATTATTACCTTATAAATAATTCAAAATGGCAAAGTTTTTAACTACGCAGTATGATATGTTTTGTACCTACATTAAATGTTACAAAAGCTCCTGCGTTGCTGCACAAACATACTTTAACAGTTTTCAAAAAAAAAAATGATAAAGATTGTCTGCCACATTCCTTCAATTTGGTTATTGTAAACATCCATACTTCTACATATTCACATCCAATTTTTTAAAAATTTTAAGGTTCCGTTGCTTTTTTTTTGGAAAACTGTTAAAGTATGTTTGTGCAGCAACGCAGGAGCTTTTGTAACATTTAATGTAGGTACACAGCATATCATACTGCGTAGTTAAAAACTTTGCCATTTTGAATTATTTATAAGGTAATAATTATTATTATTTAAAAAACTTACAATATCAGTCAAAAAATAAATATAATGACCTTGGCTTGTATTATGCTGTTTTATTGTTCTTTGATAATTCATGGCTACTTGATTTTAAACAGAAAAATTTAATATTGTTAATAATTTTTTATTTAAATTTAGATTGTTATACATGGTTGAAAAGAGAAAAAGAAATGCTATTTAACTATGTAAAAATCCAATATGGCGCCTATTTAAAATAAGAAAGTTGGTATCAATATCTTGGAAACCGCCATTTTGAATTTAGTTTTGACTTATTTTCCATCTGTGCTTTATGAAACCTAGTAACTTTTGTATTAAACTTTTTTTTTAAATTTTTATAATTACAAAGTTATTTGACATTAAAGAAAATGACAATTTTCAGTTTTTTGACCATAACTTCGGAACTATTTGAAATTTTAAAATTTTCTTAACAGAATCTGAATGGGCACCTAAAACTGCAAAACATTGCCCATTTAACCAAACTTCTATCTTCACTAATAAGAAAGATACCCATGTTAGCCTACTCAATTTGGGACACCATGTATTGTTTGAATAAATTATAAAATCAAAAAAAAATATATAAACTACAGATGTACACTTAAAAATTATATTTTATATACACTTAAAATTATATTTTTAAATATTTTGTACAGTGTAATTAATAACAATTAGTCATATTTATAAAACTTAATGAAAAACACAAAATTTAAAACATTTTAAATTTGCCGTCAAGTTGCTCTTTTATTCTGAGTGTACCGTACAAACACAGCGACGCCAGGTTACGCCCCTTTAGGAACTTTGTTTGCTCCGACGCACTATATGTATTATCTATTTTTACTTATTTTTTTTTATTTATAATAAATGACAGAATTATGCACATTTTACTCTTGATATTTTTTCTATATTCCTAAAAATTTTTATTCTTATAGATTATATGATAAAAATTCACTTCTGCCGTTAATAAATTTTGGAATAAACTTGTTTTTTAAGGAAATGAGTTTTTTTTTGTTGCCAGATTATTAAAACATAAAAAATTTTGCTATTCATTTTCATTTGGCATGGTACGGATATTTCCGTTGTACGTTAAACCACCATACAAATTGCCAATATTTACCTATATATTGCTAGGCGAGTGCTGTTAAATCAATTCATTTATTCCAAAAAATAAAATGTATTGTTTTTAAATACAAAAATTATTAATATAATTGATACCATTTAGGTTTCTGCATTAAAGCGTAAAATTATTTTAATTCTATGTGGAATAATAATAGTGGAATTCTTACCAATAAAATAATTAATTTATTATTGGTTATGTTGTGAGCAAAATTGAAGAAAAAACAATAATAAATAAATAATAAAATTTTTAAATAAAATTATTATTTAGTTGTTAATATTTAAATTAAGTTGATTATGCTTAGATTGTAGTAGGGGAGAAGGGGGTCAATTGAACCAAAAAATGTTCAAGAATTTTGTTTTCGATGAATAAAACCAAAATAATAATTTTTTTTTCATAGAACAATAGTTTATTTTATCCATTATCATTTTCGACATGTGAATTAGTCAACAAATAATAAAAATTTCCAATAAATATTCAATTGTGCAACGGCGTCGAATGGTTCAATCGTCCCCCACGTGGGGGCAATTGAACCATTAGTCGGGGTCAATTGAACCAACAGTGCCTAACATAAAAACAAATATTTTCAATAAAGATATTAATATTTATTTAATCTTTAATCTTATATTACTTATTTTTGATGAAACTTATTATATTATATATCATAATAATTTCACAAACTTTTATCGACAAAATTATTATTTTTTTGTTAGTTTTTTTAACTTTCTTTTGCTTTTCAATTAAATTCTTTTTTTTTTTGATCTTTTAATATCACTGATTTTCCTTTCAATTTCTAAGTTTTCAGGAATATCAGTGTATATTGCAGTTTTGCCTCGTACACGACCCTTTCTAGTATTTTGACTAGGTGTAGCTTTGGGTAAAGGACGTATTAGTGAGAGAGTAAGAATAAAAGCTTCTTGTATTTGATTAGTTTTGTCGTGTAAAATACCGTTGTTGCCATCATTTGGAGACAATACGTTCAGCTGAAAATTATTTTGGCTGAAAGCTAAATTTTCTGTTAATTGAACATTACAACAACAAACGTTAAATTTTTATTCCTGTGAATATTTTCATTTGTAAGCCGAGATGCGCGCGGAAGTCTGATGCTCACAGTGGTTCAATCGCCCCCGAAATTGATGGTTCAATTGACCCCATATAACGATTTTGTAGTAATTAGTGTAAAATAAATTATTAAAAGAACTATTTTGCAAAGAATCCATAGAGAATTTAAATAATATGCATGTATAAAGACATAACAATTAAAATTTTGTCATTAAAAATGAAAATTACAATATTATAAGAAAATTTGTCGAAAGCTGAAAAACAACTTTGACATACTAAAAAACACGAAAACTCGATATTGAAAGATTAAATTGTCATAATGATTTAAAATTTTGTGCAAACCAAGCTGTCGCATATTCGAAACCAATTTTGAGAGGACGACTCATTTTTTTGATTTTTTCGATTTTTTAAGCCCACTGGTTCAATTGCCCCGTGGTTCAATTGACCCCCTTCTCCCCTATATATCAATATATATATATATATATTATTAGTTAACAATTGTTAAATATAAGTCAAAAAATAAACTACCTATATAATGATTTATACGGGGAAAGGTTTAAATTAAGTATATAATGCGCATGCACAGAAAGAGTGATTATTTTACTCTTTGCCAAAGTTAAAAAAATGAATACAAACGCCTAGGTGCTGAACGTTTAATTAATCACTAAAAATGGTCATCTTATATAACAAAAATGTATATTTCAAACAGTTTTTAGTCTTGAAAAACTTTAGTATTATCATTTATGCAAACAGTATAAAAGCGAAATCGTGTAAAAAAGTAGCGTGTAAATAGGGAAAGAGGTGTATAGTAATTTAGTGCTAATTGTAAGATATGCATGACAGTGATTAAATAATAATCTACTAGTACAGTTGTAAAATTTAAAACCGCAATCGACAACGGAAATTATATAGTATATACCTAGTACATAAACCTATTTACAAATGAAAGGATGGGGATACTATCAAAACCAAAGATTATTATTTAACAAAAATTAGATAAATTATATTTCTTGGTAAGAATGTTAATTTTATCACTAAGGTTTAAAATACTTCAATATTTTGATAAATTGTTCGTTTAAGCTTCAACTAAAGTTTCAACCCGTACAAACTTTAATTCGACCAATAGAAATGACAGAACTTGTTGAATGCTCAGTAGTTGTAATAGCGATTTCAATGACCGGCCCCGATGCCGGATCATTTGGCGCTCTAAACAAAATTTACAAGTGTGCCCCTTAATTTAAAAAATTAGACATTTTATTAAAATAGTGGATTCAATATAAATAAAATAATATTTTGTTGGGCGCAAAATTTTCAACCAGTTCTGTTAATATTAATATTTTGCCAAAATTAAGTGAATAAGAGTTTGAAGAAAATACTCAAATTTACCATTTTCGGGATTTATTTTTATTCTTTTTTTCAAAATACCTTCTTAACCAAAACTAGAGATTCTATGTTTTGATAACAAACTTCGTCAATTAAAGTAAGTATTTTAATGTAAATGTCAATTTCTAATGTTCGTATCATGATGAGTTTGATAAAAAGACAAACGATTAACGTAAAGTATGATTGTAACTGCTATTAAATGGTTATGTAAGAAAAACCAATTCGCAAAAAATATTTAATATAAATAAATCAAACTAAATATAATTTCATTAATGATAAGCATAAATATTCAGTTTAAATTACGCCTTTTTTCAGATTTCTTAATTATCGTTAAAAAAAAGGCAAAAAACTCGTTGTCGATCAGCACTAGTCAAAGTTCCATAACATCATCCGACTTAACTTTAAACGAAGGCCAGATAAATACGTAAGTGTGTAAAATAAAACTTTGGCAAGACACCTGTATTTAATAACACTAACGGTATACTAATCGTATTCTTTAAGTTATTTTATATGATGTTGTTAACCTTGTTACTACATCTAAACCGTTTTTCGACAATTATATCAACTTTTAGTTAGATACACGCGTATTCGAATATGACATCATACATAAAATTATTGCAAAAAATTGTACGTTGAGCCACTAGTGACATTCCAGCCCTAATCTTATGAATGAAAGACAAATTATGTTTACCGTAACCTTGAGTAGTAAGTAGTACCTTTGAAGAGTCTTCTAGACAATTTTTTAATCTAATTGAAAAATGAGCTGTGGCATTAAAAAACGAAACACAAAGTCGAAAAAATATAAAAATATTGACATAGTAAGTATCAGTAATTGCATAAACAAAGCAAATTCTTAAATAAACAAAAGTTACATCATGTTTTGACTCTATAAAACGGAATTATTAGAACCTACTAAAAGTATGTAAAAAAACTTGTCAAGAAAACCGCTTTAATTAAAAAAAAGAACAAAAACCGCTTTAACAAATCAAAGTGCGAGAATTTATTGTACAATGCTTATTTTCGAAAAATATGGGGAATTTCAAACACTAAAAATGTATTTACGTTAGAAATGTATACTTATTTAAATAAAATTCTTAATGTAGAATATAGAAAATCAATTAACAATACAATTGGATAGTTCCATGCTCTTAACTGCTGATTCTCATATTACCTAATGGCGTTGGTAATATGAGCACAAAATGTAATTGAAAAAAAAATATATAAAATTAGTCATGTTTACTGAAGTAGAAAAATTAATACATTACTAGTAATAAAACAAAATTGCTACCCTTTTGTAAAAAAACCCCAAAAATTCAAATTTTGAATCCACATAAAATATATCATTTATTTCGAGAGTTTCACTAGTAGAAATGTAAGTTGGTTAATCAAAATTATGGAACATTAATGTAGGTCAGATTATATTTAAAAAGAAAATAGGAGCAAAAAATTATTACAAAATAGGGTAAATGCGCCAGACCGCTGTCCGGCGCCAGATCTCTGCCCGTCAGCAATAAAATTTGTAAAAACAATAAAACACGACTTGTTAAACAAACTTGTCATAAAAGAAGTCTAGTTTCTTAAATTAATTCTAGTTTTTAAAGACTTTTTATAGCTGAATATAAAATAACAATAGACTAAGTTATCAGAACAAAAAAAAAATACATTTAGAAGAATTTTAAATTTTCTAGCTCAGTTCAAACTTCAAATTTTAGTTAACTGGCCGTCAACCGGCGCATTTACCCTACTTACCTTAACAAAGTTAACCGTATTTCAAATAAATTCAATAAATACTTATATTTTTTAATATAATAATTAAATTATAAAAATATTTTTTAATTTACAGTAGAACACAATTTAAAAATTTGATTAATAAATTTGTGGTGGCACGTATTATAAAAAATATATTGTATTTCCATTGCGCTAAATGAAGATATAAATCTAATGCATCGTAGCATTTGTTTAAATATATTTATTTATATTAATTTAATTAAATCGGGCAATGCAGTTTCGGCATAAAAAAATTATATAAAAAAATAATTAATTACCTTATCTACATCGGAGTTGTGTAACATATCATAAATGTGTTTGTCACCATTTTCAAAGTTTCGTAAACAAATTGGAAGTTTGGAGGAGTTCATCATAATCTGAGAAAAAATTGAATAGTGTGTTTATTATCATTAAGCAGTTGCTTTTATTCCATAATGATAAACATTATGTAATATTTGTGAATTGAAAAATTCAAGAAATAACACTTGCATAACACAATTCGGGGCTGCTGTATGAGAGTATTCAGGATGCACCCAACAAGAGCCAACATTTGAGATTGACAAATAAAAAATTAACAACACAAACATCGAACATACGACACTGTATAAAATAAATCAAACCAACTTTAAAAAAAATGAAGAAAAAACATTTTATTGAAACACTAAAACTGCAATTTTTGTAATCAACTCCCGAATAAAATATTTACATCGATTAAAAATTTATCAATGAGAGAAATAATTAAATTATTCAAATACCCTTGAGCTAAAATAAATATAAACTTAGTAATTACGACTTTTCTAGGAACTTCCTAAACTAAGAAATATTCTAAAAAAGACACTGTCATTCAATCAATAATTTTGGTAGATTTTCTTCAAATTAATTAAAATTGACTATTTTCTTTTTTTATCCATTATTAATTAGTTTAAAATGCTAGCCTCTTAATACTGCAGCCTAGGAGCTCTTCCATGTTAACGCGGGCTTCATAAAAATATACGCACGAAAACCAATACTTCCACAACAACCCCGACACAAATGATTACATTGACTCTAAAGTACTAATTTTGTCGAATATCTGTTTAAATATCATTTAGAATTCTTGCATTAAACTTATGTGGCAAATAATCTCTTATTGGTAATTAGAGAGTTTTTTTTTGGTTACAAAATTTTTATAATAAGCATAATGAAGACTAAAATAAAGAAGAGATACGTCACTTAAGTCACGCGCTGCAATCCAAAGGAGATATCCAAAATCACATGCTGACCGAAGATTGTTACCGTATATCTTTAGTGCGGATCGAAGAGTCAGGAGCGGGGAGACTAAGGCAATCTCTAAAGAATTCAAACGCGTAAAACGTGCTATAATTTTTTGAAATATGTAGATTCCATGAACTTTTCGTAGTAATTATTTTTATTTAACTAATTTGTTTCAAACACATCCAATTCTGTAGTGAACTTATTTTTGGAGTCTTAGCGAGTGTTTTCACTCCGCCACTGGCTTTTATTTAATACCGGCTGTTTTTGTTTACAAAGTCTTTTATCTTTTTTTATCGGTTTTATCGTGCATGTGACAATTTTTTCATTATTGGCAATGTAGGTATTTAAATAAATTTTAATAGAAGTCTCGAAAAGTTCATCAAAACAAATTAAATTATAAAATATGTCATTAATTACACTTTGACTTTCTTTAACTTACAAATCTATTTTTTAAATAGAGAGTTAATTAAATTAATTTTATCATGAAAAAATTATGTAATGTAACGCACTTTAATTTTTTAATACTGTATTCTTTAGAGTGAAGGTTAAAATTTAAAGAATTGTCTAATAATATCTTATACAAAGGTGCAATTAAGAAAAAGTGCTGAATAATTATTGAAATAGAATATTTTAATTTGATCCTTAAAGTTAATCGAGATTTTCAATAGGTGCAGAATCGAAATTTTACAAACGCTTCACGAAATTACCGTAAATTACTCGAGCATGCTGTTCCGCTATTTACACTATCACGATTTACATAAACAAACTATTAACAATCGGTGACTTTAGGCGTACGTAAACAAAAAAATTGATTTAGTTTTTTATTTGCCACATCCCTTCTATTATTTTAAGATCTAAAAACGGAATTCGACAAAAATGTTTTCTTTTTACCCAAAACAAACAAGCAAGTAAAACAAAACTTAATAATTCACTGTATAAACTATCGGTATGCTGGAAATCTGTTCACTGAAAATGAATGGCTTTTTACTTTATATATATAGGAGACACAATAATGCAAAAAGTTATGGTGTTTTGCTCGTAAGCAAATAACCAAGTTAGTCATGTGCGCGAATTTACTTAAATGCACGTAGTGCACAAGCTTTATGAATTTCCTATATAACTGACGCGGTGCTTGATCGGGATTTAAAAATTTCTTAGTGGTAACAAAATCGGGAAATCCGTAGATTTTATCGTTAACCAACCGGTAGTTGCTTTTGTGTATACGTGCAAATTTTGTCGAATACCAATTCGTTAACTTGGTTTATATCCAAATCCAGCTTACATAATGGGTTTATAGTCTTATTTAATTGCTTTAAGCGATTCGTTTAAAGTGATGCACCTAAAATTCCTTTAAAACTTTAATAAGAAGTGGTTTACGCACATCAAAGTCACGGGCATTAGAAGTATTTTAAAGGCTAGAGTATAATGAACTGAGCGTTTGTGGAAATGCGTTCCCGAATCATCATTCACAAAAAAGATCCACTTACCTGTTAAAAGTAAGGTACCTGGTCCGAATTTGGCTAGGTCGGAAAATATGATCATACATAAGGCACAAGTGCATCGTATTTTGCCGGAAAAAAAACAGGCTATAATAATAAAATTTTACCATAACTTTTTTTTTACTTTTTTGTTTTATTAAGTACTGTCTCGTTCGTACTAATTTATTTAAAGGTGTAGTTTATCTATTTTTAAGATATTTTCTGCTATTATTAAAAATTATAATAAGATTAACCTTCCGTGTACTAGGTGGGTTATAAGTAACGGAACAAATTTTTTTTTTTGTTAAAACGGGACCATTTGTAATTGAGCTTAAATCCGAGTGTGCACATTCGAGCTCAAAGTGGCACATTCCGGTCTCGGGAAAATAAAGCGCGCCGCTCCGCGTCACGCTTCATTTGCCTCCCTCGCTCGGAAATGTGCCACTTTTCGCTCGAATGCGCACATCCTCGTGATTATTATATTAGTATAATTTATCGTGCGCTCCTTCAAATCAAAAATTTTAATTTAATTTAGTAAATATCGATTTTATATTCGAAAAACGTGTTTACCATAGCAATGAGTGGAAGGGAGCGAGAAGATATGATAATCTTGTCAATGCAAGTGAGAGGGAACGATTAAAATTATTCTATTAATTTTTCGTGTAATTTATTAGTCTAAATTATTGCAAATCATTAAGAAATTGCCATACAATTAATTTGTATTTTAATAAGGAGGCAAGGATGAAATTCTTGCTAGGTTTTCTTAATATTCGGTATCGTAATTGACACGTGTCATTGGAATTTAGTACTCAAGAAAAAACTGAATAACTTATAAGTTGAAGAAAAGTCAAGTTTTTCTATTTTTATTAATAAAAGTCTATTCTAATGGATAAATAAATATGTTTACTTAAACATATTCATTATTGGTTATTGAAATATATTTCTTATCATTTAACTGTCATAAAATACAATTTTATAATATTTATTTCATTTTATTTTCGGGGTATGGCAAACCCCACCTAGTATGGCATGTGACTTTTAGTCACCTACTATGCGGAAGGTTAAGGTATCTGTAATACAATTTCAGAAACAAAAAAAGTTAAATTCTAATATATAGCATTCCTACAAGCTAATCAATAAAAAGCTCAATTTACCTACGTCGATTTTATTGACTATTGCAGATAACAATGTTTTGCAGCATTAGCACAATTAGAAATAAATATTTTGTGTTATCAAATATGTTACAAGTATATGTTACAACTATATACAGTTACTCTTATAATTAAGTACAGGTAGCCTATCTATAATACGGTAGATAGGTTCCTACAAAATTTTGTGGTGTGTGAAACCGTGTTATACGAGAGCTTAACTATAATAATTTTATTTTTTGGAACTGATTTGTTAATAAGAAAAATAACATCGATACCGCATAATAACTTAAAAAAATATATTAACTTGACAAATATAACATCTATTAAATTATGCGATGCAATGTGTTTTCGTTAAAAATAACAATCCTCTCCAAAAACTCTCCTGAAAAATGAATTGATGATTGAATCTTACACAAATTTCTATCCATGTCTACTACTTTCCTGCACATAACACAATTTTTTTTGTTTTTATTAATACACAGATTTGGATAGTTCCCGGTACTAGGTGCTGTCCGGCATTAGGAGACCTTCCCCTACTGCAGTTCAACAGTATTTTACACAGATTTTTGCAATTTTCTTATTGTGTTAGAGCGAAACCGTGTTACAGGATGCTGTGTTGTAGGAGGGCTACTTGTACAGTAAAAGCTCTGTTAAGCGGACATTTACGATCTTGACATTTTTGCCCGGTTATTAGGGATGTCCATTTACATACACAGTAAATAATATTTCTAATATTTTTATTTAAAGTATTGTAAGAGATATACATATTAAAAAACATTTAAAATAAACTAAAGTGTAAAATAGAAAACGAAAAACCACAATTATGTTTTAGTGTTTTTTAAACTGTAAGAGATGATTTTGAAAGCGATTTTCTAAAATTTTGATATGTTGAAATGCAGCAAAATCATCTCTAACGAATATTTTAAATTAATAACCCAGTTTTATGCTTTATAGTATGAATTTGTTTTATTGCGATGTTCTGTATCCGACATTTTCTCATTTGAGCCACCTTTATTTTCCGCTTCCGTTATCATTTTCAGATTGCGCAACGTAATCTTGAAAATCAAAATTATATAGCTACAAAGTCCTCTAGATGGTAATAATTACCATGCCACATAGTAAGAATTGCCATTATCTTCTGTCCGCATTATTTAACATTCTTAGTTAGTGTATAAACCCCATTACCATAAAAAAATAATTTTGTGTTTAAACACATTTTTTTGCACGCAAATGTGTAGTATTTATTTTTTTGTAAAAAAAACTGCGTTATAGCAAATAGTTATTATTTATTAAAAAGCTGTACACGGAGAAAAAAGTATCCTTAATATAACTATCTAACGTATACCCAATTGACGTATTGTTCTGACAAGGATTCGAATGTCTAATTTAACTATATTTATAAGTCAATTTGACAATTCATAGTATGATCAAAACAGTTCTACATAGTATACTTATAATAAGGATTCATTTATTTGATTCAAGCGTTCAAACGAAAAGCTCTCGTGAACGTGTGCAGTATCCGTCATGTAGGTAACTGGATAGTTAATTTGAGGATTTGAATAGCTAAAATAGGAATACGTATGGTTATTATAACGATATTTTGTTCTCCGTGCATATCCGTTAAATCACTATGACAAGAATCTTTTGAATGTCTAAAACAGTAATACGGATCGTTACTATAACGATCCGCAATAAGGATACACTGGATAGCTAAATTAGCTATACGGCGTATCCCTGTGAAAGATAACTATCCAACGGATAGCTATAATAAGGATACCTATGGTTATTATAACGATATTTTTTTCTCAGTGTATGAATACATAAAATAAAATAAAAGCTATGGGGTTTAATATAAAATAATTCCCAATGAAATTCAAAAATAAACTACAGTTTTAAACGAGTTGATTTTTGTAATAAAACCTGCGAGATTTAATAAACGTGAGTAATCTTTATAAGTTTAATCGATCATAGTTATTTTATAAATATAAAAAAAAATTTCAATTTTTCCATAGGTAATTTTTTTATTATGTTTTTTTTAAATATGCGTTCTATTAATTTGCCCCAATCACCTCTTTTCGACTCTTACACTTAATCGAAAACACCCTATATGTAGGTATACCTATACGTGAATAATTAGAAATAAATATATTGACATAATTTTATTGGAGTTTTGACACTCTGTTTGGTTAATGTTAGAACCCCTATAACGCATCTCATTTTTAGTTTGTCTTAAGTTGAAACCAACATTAGAGTAACAAAATCGATAAAGTTCTTGATCTAAAATACCTATGCAAAATAGCTTTTAAAATTATGACCGTTATTTTGATAACTTCAAAATGAAATTTTTAAATATGAAGCAACTTTCTTTCTACAATATACTTAAAATAACAACGTAAACCACTAATAAATGGAATATTTTACAACAAATGCAATTTTATTATGAGCGAAACTGTTTTCATAAAAATAGCAAATTGAAAATGAAATTAATGATCCAGAACATGTGCTCATTGTCACGAAATCTAAAGCATTGTAAGGCAACAAAGAAATTCGCAATTTAAACGTACTGACTAATAGCAAACTAATTTCAAAAGCAGTGTGAAATAGTAGTTAACACAAAACCACGTTACCATTGTTCTGTTTACCTGTGTATCGATTGAGTTTTATTTTAATGAAAAAGAAAGTAAAAAATTGTATTTCTTAAAATCAGTGGTGCAGTTATAAAAATTTCATTAAATAATAAGTAAATTAAGGATACCTAAGAAAAGGTTCAAAACTGCCACACAATATGTGGTGAAAACAATACATTTTTTTATCAGCCAACTTTTACCAATTAGGGTAAAAAGCCTCGTGAATGGGTAAATGAAGTAGGCCACACATTGGAAGCAGGTGTGTTAAAACCCATACCTGCTTGTGTGGCTATCATCCTGCCTCCACCTGCTTCAATTTTCAAGTCAGCCACACTTACGGTTTTCGAGATATTTCAAAAAGAAATTCTGTGGCCAACTTCTGACTTGGCCACACTTTGGAAGCAGGGTTTATAAAATCTATACCTGCTTGTGTGGCTATGTTTCCACATTATCCTGCTTCAAACCGCAAGTCAGCCACACTTACCGTTTCGGAAATATTCGAATAACTTTTGTGGTCAACTTCTGACTTGGCCACACATTGGAAGCAGGTTTCATAAAACTTATACCTGCTTGTGTGGCTATGCTTCCACATCATCCTGCTTTGCATTTTAATACAGCAACACTTATTATTCTTTAAATAATATTAAAAACGTAATTTTAATTTTTTTAAATATTTTAAAAAACATAAGTACGTGCTTCATTTTTCCAAAATTAGTATCTATAATTGAAATTAATTAAATTTACAAATTGCTTTATTGTTTTATTAAATATAATACATATGCTTAAAAGATGCGGACGAAACGATGATAAAAAAATAAGCTTTTTTAAAGCGCCAACTTAATTTTATATGACACTTGATAGTGTTATAATAAACTTATTGTCGGCATTCACAGATTTGTTGGTAACGGTTCATCTTTGTTTAAAAAATTAAATACATATCTATCTAAATGTAGTTTTAATCTTTCCATCGACTGGCATTTTTCATTGAGCAAAAAATGTACAAAATCAGTTAACATTTTATATTTATTATAGGCAACAACAAAATATATATGTATACCTACATACATATACATATGTATAATTATTTTTCTTCATACCTCGGTCAAAAGTACGTACTTTTGTCCCTAATAGCAGGGACGAAAGTTTAACATTTACTCCTGTGAGAAGTAAACTTTCGTCCCTGCTATTAGAGACGAAAGTACGTACTTTCGACCGAGGTATGAAGAAAATCTATACACTACACGGGCCAAAGTTGAAATCTCTGTCCTGCGCGTCATGATGCCTTCGGCTTCGCCTCAGGCATCGTGAGCGCAGGGCCGAAAATTCAACTTTCGGCCCTTGTAGTGTAATATACTATTAAAATTATAACATCAATCATTTAAAATTTGTTAAAATAATAAATAAATACTAATAATATTATGCAAATTTAAGTGAAAGTAAAAGTATAAAAAATAAGTTGTCTAAAAAAACTATTCTATCGAGGTATAATTTTTAATTCTCGTTATTAACAGAATAATTTGAAATCTACGTTGTAAGCCAATGGTTTTTAATAAACTTAACACTACAAAATTAGCAAAAATAGTAATGATAGATAAAAAGTTAGTCGGGCTAATAATGAGTATTAAAATTTAAGCAGCTGATATTCTACATTAAATTAAAAAATAATGTTATTCGTATCAATAGACCGAAGGTAACAAAATTCTAAAATGATAAGTTAACGTAAAAATTGTACACCAAACAAATATTAATTAGTTTATAATACATTTGGCAACAACGCCACAATATAAAACTGTTAATACTTTTTCTTTCTTTAACGTGTAATATAAAACTTTAATAACAAATCCTGACCAACGCGAAATTTTTATCGGCATTAAAGATACCGATACGAATTTAAACAAGACATCGAAACAGACATTGACCTTGCTTTAGCTTATTCTGGTTTATATTGTTTGAGATAATTATTTTATTAGGTTTTATGCGCTGACAACACGTTAGGTGTATTAATTACTCCTGTATGAATTTACTTTTTTTAAAAGATATATTAAAAAAATATATGAATATAGCTATGTATATAAACTTGAGTTAACTATCAAAGTAAAAGAAATTAATTATATATTAACGAGTACAATAGAAGAAAAATTTTCACAGAAACCATATAGAGTCCATTATAATTCAGTTTAATCATAAGTACTAAATGTACGTTAATAGTCAAAAATAAAAAACATACGAATTAATTATATTTTGTACTAAATGTAAATTGTAAATTAATTAATTTGTATTACATATACTAATTTTGGAAAAATGACGTACGTACTTGTTTTTTAAAATATTTAAAAAAATTAAAATTACATTTTATAAATTATTTAAAGAATAATAAGTGTTGCTGTATTAAAATGCAAAGCAGGGTGATGTGGAAGCATAGCCACACAAGCAGGTATAAGTTTTATGAAACCTGCTTCCAATGTGTGGCCAAGTCAGAAGTTGACCACAAAAGTTATTCGAATATTTCCGAAACGGTAAGTGTGGCTGACTTGCGGTTTGAAGCAGGATAATGTGGAAACATAGCCACACAAGCAGGTATAGATTTTATAAACCCTGCTTCCAAAGTGTGGCCAAGTCAGAAGTTGGCCACAGAATTTCTTTTTGAAATATCTCGAAAACCGTAAGTGTGGCTGACTTGAAAATTGAAGCAGGTGGAGGCAGGATGATAGCCACACAAGCAGGTATAGGTTTTAGCACACCTGCTTCCAATGTGTGGCCTACTTCATTTACCCCTCGTGAATTACCAATTTATTGCATTGAGCGCTATTTTTTTAATATAAAAAAATAGTAAGCAAATTAATAAGCCCAAAACAATTGTTACAGGTGAAATAAGATATTACGAGGTCTGTTAGAAAAATATCGAACTTAATTTCTTCATGCGCATTCGAGAAAGGTTTCCCGCTTCTCCATAGCGTTTGTTGATGGCAAACAGCATTTGAGTGACCTAGTGTGTAGTGCTCGTGTCAGTTTTTCATTCAAAGGAAAATGACGGAACGACTGGAGCAGCGCTATTGCATCAAATTTTGCCAGAAACTGGGCGACAGCCAGGTGGAAACCATTCGGAAGACTTAGACGACTTTCGGTGACGATGCTATGACCACCACACAGATTATGAAGTGGTACAACCGGTTTAAAAACGGTCGCACATCAATAGAGAGCGATTCACGTTCGGGTCGTCCATCAACATACCAAAATGATCAGTCCATTGCCAAAGCGAACGTTGTGATGATACGAAGCCATCGTGTGACTATGCAAGAAAATACGCCAAGTTGACCATCGGCACATTCCATTGTGACCAAAGATTTAGCCATGTGGAGAGTGGTGGCGAAATTCGTGCCGAAGCTGCTACCGGCAGAGAAAAAGCAATTTTATGTTGAAGTCTCACAAGACATGCTGGGCTCCACAAACAGTGACCCCGACTTCATGAACACTATAATAACTGGTCACGAGTCCTCGGTGTACGTACGGAGAAAAAATATCCTTAAAATAACTATGGGTCATTCCATATGAAATCAACAAATGGGGTGTGCCGCATAATTTTTAATTTTAATAAAAAAAATTGTAGATGATTTTTGTGGTGCCAAAAGTGCTAAACCACCACCTTTTATTTTTTTTATTGTATAACTTCTGATCAGTGCCCATCTGAAGTCAAAAATTGGGTCAATTTTATACTGGTACATAATGGACTGCAGCTTTTTACTTAGAACAGGTATTAAAATGTTTTTTTTTTTAGTTGAAAGGGTCATAAATGTGCATTTTATATAATACAATAAAATTGAACTAAAACAATTAGGAACAAGATAGTGACCATCCGACATTTCCACAATTTTTTCTCATTTTACGATATTTGATTCGACGCTGTATCAACGCTGTTGCATATTAAGGGTTGATTTTTTTTTACAATAAAGTACTAACCCTTGTGATATCGTGACATAATTATAATTGTCCTAAAATAAATCTTCTACGAAAAAAAAATGGTGAACTTTGATAATTTTGAAAAAAGCTCAACTTTGACCCCAAAAAAACCCATGTGGAAGAAAAAATAACAATCTGAAATTTTCAGGAAATATAGTCTATATCTTCGTTAATTATGTCCAATTAGTGCAGTTCTTCTTTAAGAAATATTATTTTTTTAAAAGTGCTACTTTTACAAATAAATAAGAAAATAATCTGGGAGTTTGACAATTTATAGAAGTTTTATAACTTATTTAAACTATTAGAATTATGTCAATTTATGAAAAAAATAATGAAATAAAAATCAAAATTTTCAAATTATGTTATTTATTAAAAATAATATAATAACAATAAAAAACACACGATCCTATCATCGTTTTGTCCCCATCTCAAATAATAAATTAAAAGTGCGATGATATTATAGCTCAGAAAATCTCAAGATAGTAAAAGTTTGTAATGAAAAATAAATAATTTCTACATATATTTTTTTTTTTGATAAATTCCAGAATTTAAAAATTTTGATTTTTATTTCAATATTTTTATCATAAATTGACATAATTCTAATAGTTTAAATAAGTTATAAAACTTCTATAAATTATCAAACTCCCAGATTATTTTCATATTTATTTGTAAAAGTAGCACTTTTAAAAAAAGCATATTTCCTAAAGAGGTGAAAATAACAGAACGGCACTAATTGGACATAATTAACGAAGATATAGACTATATTAGCTGAAAATTTCAGATTGTTATTTTTTCCTTCACATGGGGTTTTTTGGGATCAAAATTGAGTTTTTTTTGAAATTATCAATGTTCACCATTTTTTTTTCGTAGAAAATTTTATTCTAGAACAATTATAATTCTGTCACAATATCACCAGGGTTAGTACTTTATTGTAAAAGAAAATCAACCCTTAATATGCAACAGGGTTGACACAGCGTTCAATCAAATATCGTAAAAATGAGAAAATATTGTGGAAATGTCGGATGGTCACTATCTTGTTCCTAATTGTTTTAGTTCAATTTTATTGTATTATATAAAAGGCACATTTATGACCCTTTCAAATAAAAAAAGAACCATTTTAATACCTCTTCTAAATAAAACAGCTACAGCCCATTATGTACAAGTATGAAATTGACCCAATTTTTGACTTCGGATAGGCACTGTTCAGAAGTTATACAATAAAAAAAAATAAATGGTGGTGGTTTAGAGTTTCTGGTACCACAAAGATCATCTACAATTTTTTTTATTAAAATTCAAAATCATGCGGCAAACTTTTTAATTCAAATTTGTTGATTTCATATGGAATGATCCCTATCTAACGTATACTCAATTGACGTAGTGTTCTGACAAGGAGTCGAATGTCTAATTTAACAATATTTATTAGTCAATTTGACAATTCATAGTATGATCAAAACAGCGCTACATATTATATTTATAATAAGGATTCATTTATTTGATTCAAGCGTTCAAACGAAAAACTCTCTTATCCGTTGTGTAGGTAACTGTACAGTCAACTTGAGGATTTGAATAGCTAAAATAGGGATACGTATGGTTATTTTAACGATATTTTGTTCTCCGTGCATATCCGTTAAATCACTATGACAAGAATCTTTTGAATGTTTAAAACAATAATACGGATCGTCGCTTTGGCGATCCGCAATAAGGAAACTCTGGATAGCTAAATTAGCTATACGGCGTATCCCTGTGAAAGATGACTATCCAACGGATAGCTATAATAGGGATACGTATGGTTATTTTAACGATATTTTTTTCTCCGTGCGGGTACGACCGGGAAACCAAATCCCAGTCGTCACAGTGGAAACATTCTTTGTCACCAAGCCCAAAGAAGACTTGCCAAGTGCGCAGCAACCCAAAGTGATGCTGACTGCTTTGTTTGACTCACGCGGTGTGGTACACCACGAGTACGCACCACAGGATCAAACAATCATCAAAGAGTAATACAGGGATGTCTTCCGTCACCTATGTGAAGCTGCGCGGCGTTAGAGAACGGAGTTGTAGACAACAGTTAATTGGCGCCTCCAGTACGACAATGCTCGAGCACATTCCTCGCACTTGATTCACACTTTTTTGGCGTAAAACTACACTCCTGTGGTTCAGTAGACTCCTTACTCTCTTGATATGCCCCCCTGCAACTCCTGACTTGTACCAAACTCAAGAGGTCATTGAAAGGTACGCGATTTCAGACAAGAGAGGACATTATAGCTGCAACGACAGCTGAGCTAAACTCTATTGCGAAAGAGACTTTCTCAGAATGCTTCCAACTATTGCGGCGCCGCTGTGAGAAGTGTGTGTAGTCCCAAGGTAACTACTTTAAGGGTGATTAGGTTGTCAAAGCTCTAAATGTGCCAACATCCGATGGTTACTTTAGAAGAGAAAGTATTATGGGGATTAAGTATGTATTACAACACAATTGATTTAAAATCGAATACTTAATATTTAATTTTAATAGTAAATATTTCCGGAATAAAAAGTAGCCTACTTTGCTCTTTCAACAGTCCTCTACCGACCAATTAAACTCTCATTAAAATCGGTTGAGCCGTTTCTGATATCATTCGGACAAACGTACAGACAGACAGACAGACAGACAGACAAACATTTTAAAAACGCGTTTGGACTTTGGTAACGATCAAATAACAATATGAGCTTAAAAAAAGATTTTATTTCGAAATCACAAACTCTTCAATTATATTTATATGTATGTAGATTATGAATCAAGTGATTAATAAAAAAAAACGAATACGATCGTATTTATACATAATTTATAGAATCGTCATATTTCATAATTTTTAGTTAAATTTCAGTCAAATAACAAGCAAACAGCAATACAAATTTAATGATTTTAGGTATACACCTTTTTATTACTTGTATTTCTTGTTCTTAAATGATAAAAGAGACATTCAAAATTGCATAAATATATCATAAACATAAATTATTATTTCTCGTAATGGTCATTCACTGGTAGGAGGTCATAGACTGGATGTGTGCATATATTTTACACTTATTATAAATTGTTCTATTCCAAAATAAAGTAAATTGCTTACAGTTTTTGGTTTGTAAACGATAATACACAGCTGCCCCCTACCTAACTCTCAAATTAAATATTTTTGCATTAATTACAACATATACTTTAATAATACAATATAAATACATTTTATGGTAATTATTATTAGAATAAACTAAAGAAATATTTAACAGCTTTTCGAATTTAGCGAAATACAGTTACGAATTAGGTATTTACAATTTATGAAAATTTCAAACGCCCAAGTCTTATCGTTAATCTTGTTTGTTTTGTATCCATAATTGTTGAAATTGAGTTTTCTATAATTTATTTACCATATAAAATAAAGTTTATTATTATAACGAAACATGAATAAAATAATACTTTTCTAATTAATTAATATCATCAAAATGACATTTAAATGAATTAGTATTTAGAAGACTAGACACTAAACACTCTTCCAACGGTTAAAATAATTCCGAATAAACATCGAAGTTAAGGTCTAAACAAAGTTAAACAATACTCTTACTGATATAACTAGAAACTGTAATGAATTATAGAAATGTGAATAACGTAGGTAAACTTGTCTTTAAACTATTTATTAGACTAACAACTCACACCCATAAACAAAGCACATTTTATATATTTTTATATAACGTGAAGATAAAACTTTATCTTTTATTTACAAAACTTTAAAGAATAAATTTCAGTGGACATCGATTAATTTTTGGCCAAATCTCGTGACTTGTTAAAATAAATAAAATTTTCTTTTTTTAGTTTAAATAATTGGCTATTTATGATAAAATACTAATTTTAAAATATGTACGATATCGTATATTATTTAAAGTTCTGAATTCTACTATAATTAATTTATAAACTGAGATAGGCTGAGTATAGGGTTATGTTTATATGTCATTATCCGGTAAACAGTCGAATGTGGGTGCTCAAACCAATACTCAGCCTCACAAAGAATATTTAAAGTAAATAATTGTTAGTGTAATCGATAACACTAATTGTGTTTAAAACATCCTTGTGAATTTCGTAATGTTCATACTGCTACTAATAATACCTACTAATAAAATTAGTTCTAAACTATCTGATTCCAAAAAGTTTGCAGACCTCCCATTTAAAATTGCAAAAAATGTAATTCAATCTATTTGACATTTATATTTGGATGTAAAATCGATTATGATTGAATATTATCTACAATTAACGACGCAAAGTCTTCGCATGATAATAATTTAAAATTATCAGCTTTCAACGACCAAGAGAGTATGGATGAAATATATTATTAATATTAATAATAATTTTATAGATCATGTTGTACCTACGCCTATTCTAAAATATACTCCTCTAAAAATATCAAATCAAATTGGAGCAATAACAAAAGCAGAATAAAGAAAAGTAAAGACAAAAAAGAAGAAAAAGAAGTTAAACGCGGAGCTATTTGATGAGAAAGAAATGAAAGATGATAGAAAGAATAATATTTAAAGTACTATTAAAATACACCATAGTCAAACTGATCACCTCGTAAACTACTAAATTAACTGAAAAAAAATAATTTAATAATTTATTTTAAACATTAAAAAGTTTGTGATTAATAATTTAAATGCATTTTTTTTTATCGATATTAATTAATAAATACTTAATATATTTAAAATATCATTAAAGTTATATGTTATTTATGATAAAAGTTTAAAAATAAGTTTGATAAATAATTAGAATAATAAAAATTTAAAATAAATGATAAAACGTTGAATTGTGGAACATTAAAGGCTGACTACTGGGTGTTGATGGCTAACTAATGATTCCAAATAACATTTGTTTAAAAAGTTTTTTTTTTAAGAAAATAATATCTTTTATCTAAATTTCAATAATTAATATTGAAACTACATGAATTTAGTAATTGAAGCCAAAAAAATGGTGTATACATAGGATTTTAATAAAAATTTTGCTTAGGGGGCTGGGTATTGGGTACTTTACCCTATCAAAAATAATTTTTTCACTGCTTTAGAAAACATAAAAATTATTCTTAAACTTATAAAATTAATAATAATATTTATTTAAACACTTCATAAAAAATGTGATCTACATTTAGAAAATTATATAAACAAACTTAATCAATGTTGTTTTGATAATTTACTAAAAACATTTAAAATAAATAACACATACTAAATATAATTTATTCCAATTTCATTCTATACTCCACAAATTTTATGTTTGTTAGTGTATTTTTTTTATAATTTGATCTTCAAAATCGTTTCAGATGATGCGCTCCATTGCACGACTAGAATAATCACTAAGCAATTTTTTTGCAGCACATCATAAATCCTAAAACAAGGAGATGAGCAGCATAAAAAAATTTAAATAACATTATTAAGTCAAAAATGTGTATACCGATCACGGTCAGCTAAACTGTCAGTTAGCCAGTACGAAATTGTCATTTTTTCGATATTCAAATTTTCTTTGAACATGAGATGTACTTGAAGCCTCCCCGCTATGTTCAATCGCAAATAGAAATTGCCATGTTAAATTACATTTTACACCCTGCCGTTTTTATATACCTCTAACATCGTTTCCAAATTTTATTTTTGTACATTTATAATTATTTAAAATAATAACCAAGTTTTAATTTTTGTATAAAAACAGTTTATGTGCGAACCCAAAAGAATTTTAAGCAGTTGGTTATTCAATTACGTTAATAAGTAAATTAAAATGCAGCATTTGAAGTGGGTATGCAAATATTCATTCAAGAAAATCTAAAGAGAAGCAAATAGAAGATCGAAAAACATCTATCTACAAAGGCAAATATTGAACCATTAATTTTTTATTAAAAAACGTAAAACATAGTTACATGTTGCAATTTGAATGTACAGAAGAAAGTTTTAATTCGCTTCTATTCATATCAGAACTGCAGTGCTGCACTTCTTTTCAAATTGACTGTATAAACTTTAGTATAGTCTTATTGTTAAAATTTGGTATTTTAATGAAATGAAGCATTGTAAAAACTGCACGCAATTAAACTTTAGCCTTTAATTGTAATGTTCCAATGAAAAGCTTATGTATAATTGGTTATAGAGTGAAATATGGCAGACCAATGTAGATGACATACTAGCTTAAGAATGATATGTAAATGTAATGTATGTAGGTCCTGTATTCATGTAAAGAAACTACGTTTTATACCTTGGAAGGCATTTGACGAGTTCTTAACATTCAAACTATTTGTCAGTGCTTGTGACATTAAGTTGCTCCTACTTACAAGCCATTCAAATTTAAGAAAAAGCTCTCGTTTGCTGAATTTCATTGAATTGAACCTGCCACTTCTAAGTCAGTACGATTTAGATACACTTTATTAACTATTTGAATGGACATGCTCAATGAAAAGAGCTTTACTTTATTTAAAAAAAAACACCGACATTCATATGAACTTATTTTTAATCGAGTCGTGGCGTCCTGCAAGTTACTGGATTCGCCTCTTAAAATATTTTTCGTAGTTTTAATTTATATTAAGTTTTAATTAAAAAGAAATTAATCTGTCAATCACTTTTAGTAAATAGGAACATTTTTTTTAGCTGTTATTGCTAAAAAATTAAAGAATCGCTTTTATTTAAAGAATATCTTTCAATGCACTTTTATAAATCAAATGATTGATCTTACATCAGTGTTTTCCATTGTGGGTCCCACGCTCCACATGTGGGCAATTTGGTTGTTCAGGGGGCACCAAAATTTTAAAAAGACTTAGGTGGGGTTTGTTAAAAAAAAAGGTTGGGATACACTGTCTTACATCTATAAGAATCAACATCTGATCGGAAGACGAAACCAATAAATCTAAGTTGTTTAATTTTTTTTACTAAAAATAATCTCTGAACTTAAGAAATATCTGGTTAATTAATTTTAAAGATTGTATTAATACCTTATATGTAATACATTGTAAAATTAACACTAGATAATATATTTGTTTTTAAGAAAGTTACAATTGAAATTAGTCAACTGCCTATATTCATCTTTTAAAAATTAAATAAATTTCAATGAAAAGATAATGTTGTACGCAAAGCGTAGTGCTAATTGATATATTCCAGATAACAAAGTCTGATGTTTATACATAGTAAAGTGGTTCAATGTCAATTAAAATTTTGGGCTACCATTGACAAGGCTCTAAAAAAAAACTAACATTGATAAGTAAAATAAGATCTAAAATATTATAAAATAAATTATTAAGTAACCTCGTAACATTATAAAGATAACGACTGCCCCAATTAAGTAAAAATATGTTGCATTATTTTTATTCCCCAAAATTTTTATAAAATTTATTAAAAAAGAAGAACAAAAGACTTTAACTATTGTTTTTTAAAGCGATAGTTGAACATGCTTAGATCAGTTCTATTTCTAAAATTTAAAAATACATAAACTTACTTTTTCTACGAAAAATACATAGTAAATTTGTTTCAAAATGAAAAGAATGTTGCCAACTATAGACGGTCCTAGAATATTCTAGGAATGCACATTGGGATGGCGCAAAAAGCCGACTATTTTTTTATTTTTGTTAAAAACATGTTAGTTTAGATCATATAGGTACATAGAATTGCTTTCAAGTCTATTATTAAACCGATATTTTATTTTTTGTTTTTTGTTTTAAAATGGGGATGCAGTTAAAAAACGATAATATGTTACAAAAATATGTATAGGGGAAGGTGTCCTAAAGCGGGTAGGTTAAAGTGAACGATAAATATCAATCACTTCTTCTATAAAAAAGTGTTTCTTTCTTACATTTACGCAATACAATTATTAAACTTTCATTTTATAAAAAAAAATAAAAACATTTCTGCTTTAAATGTAGAAAAAAACTGAAAAATATAAAATTTTAGAAATTACCCGCTTTGTCCGATAGGGGTGTCTAAAGCGGGTAGGCTCCTAAAAACCAATCAGATTAATCAAACCATTTGAAAATAATTATCTACACTTAACATGTTCTTGAAAGTAACATTTGTTACTAGTTATTAAAAATTTTAATGTTATAAACTACTAATTCGTTCCAATCTTAATATGACTTCGGTTTACCATTGTTTTTAAATCTTAATTGCTTCAACGCTTTAAATTA
This sequence comes from Sinopyrophorus schimmeli, assembly GCA_036325965.1. Lineage (NCBI taxonomy): Eukaryota > Metazoa > Arthropoda > Insecta > Coleoptera > Elateridae > Sinopyrophorus > Sinopyrophorus schimmeli. The sequence continues at coordinate 823,110 of JARFIZ010000396.1, forward strand.
CTTATTTTTAATACCAATTTATTCCTATCAACTAGTTTCTATCAACTATAATAAAATTACTACTTTTGGCACAAGCAAAGAGGGTTCCTAACCGCTTTGCCCAAACACATTTCTTGGTTTTGATACATCAATGTAAAAAATAATAGATGGATATTAAAATATTTAGCCAAATAATAAAACTAGTTTATTGTAAAAGAAAACCCTACTATAAAAAATGGGCTAATGATAAGTGCTTTGTAGCAATTGAAGTTAAATTAATTACAAACATTTTACAAAATTGTTAAATTTTTGTTTTTTAATTTTGTAACGTTATTAAGCAACTTAGGTGTCAAAAGTAGTATGACATTAATTAGGTAGAGTACTGGCAGTGTAAATACACATATAAATTCCAGTTAATATACACATATCCACATACGGGCCGTTGCCCGCTTTAGGCGACCTACCTGCTGTAGGCCACCTTCCCGTACGTGCCACTTGTGGCGCCCATGCTATTGGTTTGCTACGGATGGTCTACCTATACACAAACGCAAGGTACGCAATATAACACATATTTAATTTAGTAACGACAAAGAAGCAAAACTTCTAACACGGGTACATAAGCACACGCCTCGGTTTTTTTTATTTTAATAACGTACTCATAAATTAAAAATAAATTTAAAAAAAAAGATTTTTTTTTCAATTTTTTAAATGAGAGATTATCATAAAATTGATGACAATTATATAATAGTTATTGTTTATTTTAATTCTTGTCAATAATTGATTTTTTTTTAATTTTAAGAGTAGAGTCCTGGTAATGGTTGAAAAATCAAACACGTTTTTATTAAAATTTTTTTGAGGGATTAAAATCCATTTATCCACAAAATTAAATTTATAGTCAATAGCATTTCAAATTATAGTCAATAACATGTATGCTTTTTCCTCTTGTATTAGTAACCACGGGATCACCTTTCTTTTGTCCTGGACGTATTGAAGAAAAAAAAAATTTATAAATGATTTAAAATCTGAAAAGTCATATTCTACTACATATGATTTTATTATTTCAGCTTTACAGACAACATAAATTGCGATAAAAACCTAGACGTTTTTTTTATTGTTTTATGAATAATTAACAACGAAAATTAAAAAAATAAACCACAACAATTCAAGTAATAGAAACTAGTTTCATTTATTTGGAGTTAGAATTTTTCTTAATGTGAAGTTTTTGCAGACAGATAGGTTTTCGTATAATCGTATTTAGCACTAAAAAAATTGAATTACGCGTGAACCAAAAAATAATGTGAATCATAATAATTCTATGCAAAAAATACAAAAAAATGATATGAACAAAAATGTGGAGTTAGGCAGTTTTCTACTGAAAATAAGGATATTTTAATTTCAAATTTTCATTGTTTTTTATTTTTGCAACGTTTCTTACAATATGTTAAAACTAACATAATATTATTTCCATGAGTGATAGAAAAAAATAATCGGGTATTTACGACATTCTAATGTACATATTGAAGCAAGATATGAAACACTTCCAACTTATGGATTAAATTTTTCGAGTTCACCTACTTTGTACACACTTATGTGACGCTTTTTACTCGAATCGCGCATTGTTTTTTTTTGTCGATCTACAATTTGTAACGCCCAATATTCATAATTGAATTAAGAAGAAAATACAAAAGTGGCGAGCTATTGAAAAACGATATAATGCGCATCGCAAATTAAATTTCGATATCCACTTTAAATTTGTAATTGCATCCTACTATTTTTTTTGTAAAAAGATTAGCAAACCCTAACACAAAAGATGAAAACCCCTCGTTTAAATTATTAATCTGAATAAATCAGGTAGCTAAAATTTACCAACAATGTAAAAAATTGAAAACGCTAAAATGGAAATCCAGGATATAGGTCAAAGTACAAGATAAAGATAATCTGTCCTTTTCGAACAGAAATAAATAAACTTTTTTAAATTTCACAAAATGCGTGTTTGAATTTAAAAAACGAAATAAATGCAATTTTATTATGTATTTTTCAACGTTTACAGAAATACAATTTTCTTCGCTGGAAAAGTAATTTCATCTATTTGTACATGATTAAAAAACGTTTCTACTAGTAAAAAAACAATATAAATAATACCATTTTTTTTTGTATAATAAAAAAGAATAAAATAAAGCTGTAAAATGTTACATCCTTGTTTAAAGCATATTTGTGGTAGATATACAAAGTAGTTGGAAGATTTACTAGTTATATAAAATCGAGTATTCCTATCCCGTAGAAACGATTTTCTTGTACAATTAAAAATTTAAATAGCTGCTAGTATTGTAGAAAAGAAAGATGGCTATATAAGTTACATTGTAGCTATGCATTAAAATTAAATATGTATATGCTAGACACTAAAGTTTTGGAATTAAAACACATCGCTCTTAATTAATTTTATAATTATAAAAAATTCTCAAATGACATTAAAAACTTATTTTACCTATTTCATCTGCTTTAAAGCGTTCGACCATATTTTTAACAGTTAAATGATTATCTGTGTTAGCATTACAGTAACCAGAAAAGTTTTCTCTAATGTAAATGCTAATTTTTCGTGAGATGCGCAGAATTTCCTGAAGCATTTATTCAGAAAATACAGTTAATGAGAAGTATTTGAATTAAATTATTGTTTCCGGCTTGATAATTAGTTAAATATTATAATTCCATCTAAATTTTCGAACACACGTTTATTGTGTGACTTAAGAGTTTATATGTACATAATACTTAAAAGTGAATTCTTATACGCATCTTATTTAGCCTTTTATGAACTTGAAACTTCGTGACTTGGAATTAAGTACTTGTGCAATGAGAAACTCTATCATTTTAAATATTTCTTCCGCCAGAGATAATATTAAATTCAACATATAAAGTCTTATACAAATATTTGAACAAGAACTTAATTTATTAATAATATTAAAGTTAAGAAAAAGAAATGAAGAAAATTATTGTTTGCTTTAAGTTTTTAAGAATCCCTAAATGTTATCTTTAAAGAATTTATTCTTCATTAGAACGTTTGCCAAAATTAAAAATACATTTTCATTGATAATATTGTGGAGATGTAATTTACGAACAGGATGTAATAGCCTACATTGGTTTCTGGCGGACAACTGGCAAATTACATACTATTATGTAACAATGCGGTTAAAACCACACAGTAAGGAAATCTTTTATCTAAAATATACAATATGTAAAAAAACGGGGAACTTCGCTATTAGTACTTACTTTTTTTTAAATTTGTTTGATGTTAGTAATTTACATATAATCGTAGCAAAATTGTACCTAAAAATAAAATATTTATAATAAATGGTAAGCAAGCTCGCCCTTATATTTCCTTATAACTTTTCCTCTAATGATACAAGCTTATTAGACTAAAATAATGATGTGAAATAATGAATGATTTCTAAAAATGATAATTTTTTAACTTTTGGTTTTCCGTTATGACAAATCAAATAATATACAGAAAACTACTACATTTTATTTTTTATACTATTTGTACACTGGAAGAAAAAGCTATTCGAACGTACTTTTACTTTTCGGTTTAAGAAACAACATAGGTAATATATCTATATTTATTCACTTCACAAAAGCTATTTTGTCTAGACTAAAACTTTTTTAAATTTTATCTATGAGCAGTATCACGTGTTCTTATTACATCTGCCACAAAACTTCTTGAATCATATATTCAATATTCTACCAACATTCAACCATCTATAAAAAGGAATAAAAACATTTATTATACAAAGTGTACATTGTAATTCTTTTTTTTAAACTATGGGTCAGATAATATTTAAATTATAGTTTTTTAGCATTGAATATTATTATACGATTCTTTCTTAAAATATTAATGACTTTAAGTTTATATTAGTGTAGTTTCGGGTATTGTGGCAGACCATAAGCCTTTTTGTAAATAAAACTCAAAGTGTACGAGATTAATTAATCTTTATTAGTTATTTCATTCGTAAAACTAGTCAATAATTAATTCCTAAAAGTTTAGAACATATTAACTTCGAAGTATAACTAAAATTATAATTTTTCTTAAATTTGATGAATCATTGAACCTTAAATATAGTTGGGTATTATGGCACATGTGTACATAATGTTGTTTTTGTTTTGATACTATAAATTTTTTTGAATATTAATTAATATTTCTTTAATGTATCTTAAAACTTTTAACACATAGGTAAAGATTTTAATACGTTTCCTCTTTTCGAGAAATTTTTTAGCATTTTTAAAAATAACAAATTTTTTATTAGAAAAACAAAAATTTGTCATATTAGTAGCAATTGTTAATAATTGTAAAAAATAAGAATTTTTGTTTTTAAATTTTTAGAAGAGAAACATTCTTCAATTGAAAATCACATTGTTCAATAACTATTCGGTCTTAATAGGTTTACACTAAACACTATTTTAACAAATTTTCTTTTAATACTTTTTGTCTTATACAGTCAAAGGATTAATAATTGTAATGAACTAAAGACAATCATAATTAACACTCTAAAAACAATAGGCAACCATATCAAAAGTTTTACCCGCTATTAGGTATATGCGAAAATTGAACAAAATTGGTAAGAGAATTGAGTTCGGTAATTCGTAGAAAAATTAAAGTTGATTGAAAGAACTGAAGCAATATTTTGTAGTCAAAGCATGATTCCGAATACGAATAAACTAATTTGATGTATCCAGTGATTAATAGAATTGTAGGTACTTTTAAGTCAAAGCAAACATCTGATACATGTATGGATTCAAATAACAACTGTAATAGCAAATCAAATCAAAACCTAAAAAAATAGTAAGTAGACTATACAGGGTGTCACACAAATAGGTATTGAGACTTAACTAAATGGTACCTGTAACCAATCTAAACAATAAAAATGGGTATGCGATATGTCATAAATCAAAAGAATTTTCAAACAAATGCATTTTAATTTTCTAGTAAATGACAACACAGCATCGTTTCTATATGATCTTTAAAAAGTGCGGAACTTTATTATTATAAACATCTTATGTTACCCGTGAAGTGATTAAGATAAACAACTTTATTTTACGTCTCAATTTTGAGGCATTGTTGCCAAGCCTATATCCCTTATTTAAATGCATATATGATATGCGATTTATATGTTTTTTTAATTAATTTTTTTACATATAGCGTTAATAACATTGTTATAACAATGATAACAATAATTTTTTAAATATTTTACATAATAAGGTATTTGTTATACATTTTTAAACTGAAGTTCATGATACCATAATGTTTTTGTTCAGTTTTAGGGTCATTTAAATAACTGAGTTAACTTTCAGTACTGATTCGTTTGACAGACTGGATAATCTTCTTATATATAAAAATGAATTGGCGAGTGTTAGTCTGCCTAAAACTCGAGAACGGCTGGGCCGATTTGGCCAATTTTGGTTTTGAAATATTTGTAGAAGTCCAAGGAAACTATAGGTGAAAAAATATGAAAAAATTTCAAGAAAAATAGCAAAAACAACAATTTTATTTTCCCATACAAACTGATCGTATTGTAAGAGTGTTTTTTATCAGTCACGTTTTATTACCAATTAAGATCCTAAGAAAATAAAATAAAGCCGGATGTTGTCGCAACTGAACTGCTTAAATAGAAGATTTGGAGTATTTTAAATTAGTATGTTTTTGTATTACATATTATTATTTGATACTTTCGAATCGTGTTAGAATTTTATATTTATTAATGAAGAGCTCAAATAATTTTGTATTTTAAAGTTATTACATACAGTAATGTAATACATTTTTAGAAATGCTTCCTAGAACAATAAAATGATCGTAATAATACATAAAGTGTGTTTATAGTATTAAAATTTGTTTATTATATGTTAGATGAAATATTCTTCTACTCGATTTATTTATTTTGATTAAAATTCAATTAAAAATGTTTACGCAAATAAAATCTGAAACACAAACACATTGAAAGAGGCTGTGAAAAAGTTCTTGGAAATCACAATAACCGTTTAGTTAAAAATCTGCAAGGTACAATAAAAATGCAATATTATTATTTCAAAAATACACTACGGGCTGTTAGGGTAAGGTAGTTGATTTTTTTAGCTTATATTACACTACGATAAACGGGCTTTCAGAATCTGAAAAGTTTTTCAAGATTCGTTCACAAATAACCGAGCTACGATTTATCAAATTGAAAATTTAGAAAAAATAATTAGAAGACGGTCCGTTCGAAATCGTTTTTCTCGATAATTTCAAATAGCACGCCTATGGTTTTTTGCACCTGTCGGAAGCGGAAAACTCTGGCAAATCCGAATTTGTATAGTTTTTAAAGGTCCCTCTACAAATAACGGCGTTACAATTTTTTAAACGTAAACTTTCGTGCTACAAAAATGTACCTAAAATTTCAACTTTTAATTTCTCGAGAAATTCGTAAAAATTTACGGTGTTGAAGGAGAAGCAGGTAAGAATGGCTCCGGCTATGTCGATTTGGGGCCTATAGAAATGTCCCGTAGAAATTTAAAGCAAATCTATTATATAATTTTTTTTTCTCATATTTAGCAACGTTGTCAAACTGAGAAGTGCGTCATATGATTAAATATTTTAGAAGGGCGGCGAGGTTACATATAGTTTGGAAACCGCTGTCCTAATGCCTAATGGACTCAACATTGATCACAATAAACGAAATATTGATAATAATAACCGAACAAATTGTAATGATTTTGTATTGGGTGGACCGATTCAAAGACAGTTTGAACACACTAAGCGGTTGATAACATTAACCGTGATCACATTAAGTGGTGTCTACTGTATTTGTATATACATATAGGTATATATTTATATGTTATCGTTTCACTCCAACACCGTTCAACCCATAACCATGAAAATTGGCAAGTATATGTATTTTTTGTGAAAATAGTGTATGCATATTTTATTTTATTTTATTTTTTGGTTTTCTGCTAATTTTTAGTTATTGAATTTGACACATTATTCAATTCTGAGGCGGTACGAAGTTCGCCGGGCCAGCTATAATTAAATAAAAATAAGAAATAAATTCATTAAATATATTCTTTTTGAAAAGCGTCGCAAAATTACAACCTGTAAAGGGAGTCCCAGTGTAAAAAAGATTGGGAACCCCTGACATAGGCTATAGTTTATTTTGAAAAAAAAATAGTTTTTACTTCGAAATTTGCAATACTCGTGCGAAGCCGGGCTAAACAGCTATGTATATAGGATATTTATTTTAATAAAAACAATTTTTTTTTAACACAATACCCGAGCGAAGCCGGGTGGGCCAGCTAGTATAATATATAATAGATACCTATTTATTAAATGTATTACGTACCTACTTACAACTTCTCTAACAATAAATCCTTAATCACTAGAAATGTTGTTCCACCTAAATTTTTTACGTTGTCAGCTTATATAATTTAAAAACTAAACAATCGTTTTATGTTTTTTTAAATAAATATAAAAAATATTTTTTTTAAACTAAACTTTATTTGCTTTGTTTTAAAATTTATATTCATTGGGTCCATCCTGCGTTTTTGTAAATAAACAATTAAAAAGACGAAAAATTATTTAGAAATGCGAGTTGAACTTAGATTAAAAGCAAAGGAAATTAGTTTTGCAAAGATAGACAGTAAATTATAAATGTTTTAACGCTCCTGAAAGTACTTAAAGGAAGTGTTCTCTACCATTTCGAATATAAAGTAAATTAAATCATTTTACAAATTTACCTAAAACTTAATTTCATTTAAATATGTAAAGGGGGTGGTCCAATTAAAGCTTGAAAAATAAAACTATTATTATTAAAAAGGTATAAGTTTTATAGAAATGATCTTTGCACTATTGTGCTATCCAAATCTTGTGCATTACAAAATTATGGTTTTAAAATGCCCAAATCTGTTTAAAAAATATATTAACACTTGCGAATATTCACAACCCCACACCTGACACCAATTGTAACGGATTTCCCGATCCAAATCCAATTTCCAACGAGAGCAAAAGCGGTTCGTACTCGGGTTGTGAATAATAACACAGTTGGCCACTTATTTTACAATTACAATTTATTAACACAAAATAATAAACAAATTCTCCTTCACCAATAACTTAAACACTAGCACTTAACAATGATTTATTTACTAACTAACTAACTTACGGTTCTAATACACTAACTAATTTATTTACACTCGTATATTTATTTAAACGATTGACACTCGTATGTTGTTTACATCTATACCAATAGCGATAGCGCTCACCTTGTAAATTCACCGAGCGGAGTTAAGAACATTGACATCACGTACAACTGTTGACTTAGACTGCTGTGTAGAAGTACCGCGGAGTTTATATATGTGTTGTGGTATCTGTTATCTGGCTACTAGAGTATTCGAGATAAATCTGCTCTACAGAGATATGGCGAATTCAAGGTAACTCAGATAGAAACCTCTAGTTAGTCGTGGCTTAAGAGATATTGAGATATATCCGCTTACTCAATATCTCATGGTCGCATGAGTATCTCGCGCTTGATTAATGTACATCTATCACGGCTCTACACTCGATCACCGTGCCCGTTACAATATATATATAACGGTAAGTCAAACTTTGAGAGAAATCAATGACACACGTCTTTACATTGCTTCTTTGAGGGTCTGTGAACCATCCAAAATCAACTCAGTTGACTTAAATTCCTTTCTACATTCAATATTAATTAGTCATTTACCTCTGTATGTCGTCCAAAACTAAAATGACGTATTGTTGATATTTCGATTAATACATGAGAAGCACAGAAGATGTTTCCATTACTGTTGGGTTAGTACCCAGTTTGCGGCTATAGTTGTAAATAGCGTGATACATCATTAAACAGTGAAGGCAAAATTGTAAATATGCTCAAATGTGTATATGTTGTAAATTTTGGTTCTATTAAAACAAATCTGTATAAATCCATGGTAAGCCTATTTGTCTATCATAAGTTATAAGAGGAAGCGTGGCGCAAGTAGTTTAGTGTTTGGGCTGCTGCGCTAGCGAGGTGTATTCGAAGCGGTTCAAATCCCCGCGCTGACCATCGAAAAATTTCACGCTCCTCTTCTCTTCGCAAGGCTGAGCACCTGGCAAGAATAAAACTGCTCGAAAAATTTCCCTAGAAATTGCCGTGGTTCGGAACCCACGTAAAACTGTAGGTCCCTTGAATCTTTGAAACACGACAACATTCACAACAAAGTTTCAAGCGGGGAAATCGCCTAAACCTGATACAGGTAAAAGAAAAAGGCAAGATATATATATATATATATATATATAAGTTATTTTGCTTTAAGTCGTGTATTTAATTTTAGTTTGCACTATTCAAATTTAATCATATACCTACAGTCCTACACTTTTCAGAAAAATAAATTACTTTATGTTTAAAATGGTAACTGCTGATAGGATGACAAATATTGTAAAAGGTTAGAACCCCAAACTGACTGCTTCAAAAAGCAATTAGTATTGCACCCTAAAACTCTAAAATATTCCCTAACATTTGAACTTACATTTAAAGAATTAAACTTGAGTTAGTAACTGACATGCCAACTTCGGCATCAACTATCAGAGTCGTAAGATATTTCCACAGAGAAAACCAGTCAAAAATATGTTTTCTTAAAAAAGATATCAAAAGAGGGGCGCGAAGAAAGGCAGAAAGAGAACTGAAAAGGTCAATTGAGCAGGTTTATATCAAATGTAAGATAAGCAAAAATTCTCATTGTTAATGATGCTTTAAACAATGAGAAGTGTAGAAAAATTTAACTCTAACAATAAGAAGCAGTTGGACCTTGCAAAAACTTATATTTGTTACGTTTGGTATCTTACCCTCCTTCCTCTTATTGTTTTGCAATGGCCAATAGACATGCACCACTTGTAATATACCTCTCAACGCTCAACGTTCTGTGTGCATCTTGACATTTTCAATCAATTTTAAATAAATGTTAAAATACAACAAGACATTTTGTGAGTAATACTCAAACTGAAACACACACGAGATTCCCAAAAAACTATATAGTTATACCGAAGCACAATTTTAAAATTGCAAGTTGTAAATGGGCCATCCTGTAGCTAATAAAATTCAGCTAACCTGTTAATAAATTAAATGTGTAATAGACCGTAAAAAGATCCACTATAACAAACCGACTGTTAACAAAACAAATTACTTATAGATTTTATCGAATTTCCAAAAGTTTTAATGTGATCCAAACTTGTCATAAACTGGCAATTAACAAAATACTAATAAATGCCTAATATAGTTTAAAAAAAATCAATCCAATACAATAGATGCATTTATTTTTGTAATGTTATAGAAGGGTAAACATACTGAAATGTGTTTTCGATTGCCACCCGTCTAAAAAATTGAAAAGATAAAAAATTATAAAAACTTTTACAAGACACCTTTGGGTATCCGAATAGCGGGTAGGAGGGTTTCAAAATATTTACAAAAAAATCTTTGATCGAAATTATTTTGTGAAAAGAAAAGAATTTAGATACATATTTTTAAAGCTAACTCTGTAAATTTACTTAGATTATTTTTATCAAAATTGTAAAATTTCAAACTTGATAGAGACATCTCTTGGACTTTTAAAGTTATAAATTTTTTAAATATTTTTAATTTAAAAACATCTATGTCAATGCAAGATGATTTCAATCATCACTATCTTTATGTAAAAAGTTCTCTGCCACCAGAATGTTAAATCCGCATAATAATATCTCTTGCGTTTTTAAAGTTACATTTTTTGAAGTAAAACTTCTTAGGTCCGGTAGTGCAAATTGGCCTGAATTAGATGAAAAGTGAAACGCCTCCGGCAGTTGAACCGGAAGTTGAAAGAATTGTTTCTACTCTCTCTGATAAATGCGTCTTACTCACTCTACACTCATGCGCAGTGCGTACTTAGATTATAGGTAGCCACGGTAACATGAGTTGGCCCGATCGAGACAAGAATTGAAACGATTTCCCTTCACCTTTTCCAACCGGCAGTTTACGACTGAAACTGACACTACCATAAATCAAGTATTCTCTGATTATTTAGAAAATTTACAGTCTAAATTATTTGTATCATACTTCATCTATCATAATCCCATAATTTCTATGTTAGAGTATGAACTAATGAAAATTGATGAATAAATGACTTAGGTATTTCATTTAATTAAGGAAAATTTTCTTCAATTAAATTCCACATAATAATAATAAAAAATAAAATCGTCAAAAAATGCAAAGAGAGCAATGCACAAAATCAACTGTTTCTAGAACCTGAAAAGTTTCCCTTCTAACACGCGAGAATCTCGCGAATTTATTTAAAAATGGATTTATTTTAAAATTCTATTTAATTTCTAGATATTAATCTCTAATTTTTTTATCTGGTTTATAAAAAAAAAAACCTAAAAACGCAAATTTCAAATATCTCGCCGATTTTCAGTGTTACATTTGGAACATTTTTTAAGACTACTCACAATCAATAAATTAGTTGGTATTTAAAATTTTTCAATAAAAATTACAATGTTATCTCTGCTTGTTACAACCTCGGAATCTTACGAATTCTAAAATTTTTATGATCTTTGCTCAACTGTAAACCTTAAAAACAATATTTCTGCATATCTGAAGCCTTTTATTACTGCCCAAGATGGCAGTTTGCGTAAATTGTATATCCATGTGTCAAGTATTTATTTAAAATCCAATTCAAATAATTTGAGTTAATATTAAATGACATAGAATTAGGTCTAAGAAGTGAAAAATTTCATTTTAATAAAACTTTTCTATGTATTATACGTTTTACCTACTTTTACATACCCGCTGACAAACCTTCACACCAATATCTTGGCCCAAAACACGACTGAATAATTTTTATACTGCCCCTAAAGATTTTACGCAGTCCCTAAATCCTCGTAAGCTTGCCGAGGTAGTTCTGTATGTGAAAAAAACGCAATAAATGCAAATATCAAAACCGTATTAACAAATGTATATCTTCGATTTTCACAGTTTTCACAGATTTTAAACATTTGAAATGCGGAATTTTTAGAGTGTTACCAGGACTGTTATTACTAATTATTCCTACCTACATACCTAAATAAATCAAATTACAAGTGATACGATTATTCTGAAATTGTACAAGTTTTGATTAAAAATTAACACTTTGTGCTTATAAATTAATAATCAATGTTATTTTAAATATCATTCATCTATTTACATACCTACACGTATTTATTGAAAATCAATTATTATGTAAGTACCTTTGCATAGCTCCAATTTCGAAAACTTTGAATATGTTACCATAACAGACGCATAGTTTAAGCTCATAAATTGTAGTTACAAAACACATTAGATTATATTTCAATAATATAAAGTACGTAAACGTACTTCAGTCAACAATCAATATTATTAATGAGCAGTTATTAATAGAAAGAGAAAAAATATATATGTACATAATTATTGTTTTCGAATAACTAATGAACTTAACTTTATTAAAGGGATAGACAATTAACTATTTTATTTAATCCATACACTAAATTTCCATGAGATTATAAAACAATAGTTTTGTGTAATTTAAATAACACATTAACAATGTTTCACAATAACATTTCATTAGTTTGTAAAGCTCCCAATTTTTAGCATGAGCATTATAAATAAAAGCAGGTACTTTCCAGATCGGCAAATTATTTAAAATAAATTGGTTTTAAAACAGTAAGTGCTTATAATAAGTTATAAATAAGTTTAATAAAATTCCGAAAATATACCACCTTTTTAATAGAAGCAAGTAAAAAAATATTTATAATGTAATTCTATCTGTGCTCTTAAAAGGTCTCAGAATTGCTAATCTACGATTTTTTAAAAAAAATCTTACTCTTAGTAAAACGATACGGCATTAGTATTTTGCGTAAACACATAAGAATATAATAAAATGCCCGCTTACAGATATTAAATTGTTTGTAGATATATTTAAAGTTTAATAGAAAAAACAATTTTAAATTAATAGGTAGTCAGGTATAGTAAAAGTTTTGGATATTGTTGATTGGTTAGCCAAAAACCACAAGACGTTCCGTGTAAACAACAATAAGACCTGATTACTATTAATTTCGACCTTTCTATAATTCAATGTCAGGTTTTGATTGGATAGTTAATGTGAAATGGAAATTACCATAAGGGATGGAATTTCACACTAATCATGCAAAGACAGATTCAGATTTCCTGCTTTAGATTTATTATAAACGTCAACATAAACCACTACTTATTGTTAGTTCAATAGATAATATAGCTTATATAAAATGATTTTTATTCAAACAGAAATTTTCTTTGCGAGTTATTGCACTAAAGTGTAATAAAACAAAGTTGCTATAGGAAATAAAACTAAGTAGTTTTCTGTTCACTTTTAGAGAAAAATTGTCCCGTTCGTTAAAGTGTTGTGAGTTTAAAGATAAATTCATTTCCGTTTTGCGCTTTCTAGTTGAAAAAGGGTTGTGGTGTTTTCTTACTGGATTACATTCAACTAAAAAATGCAAGTCGATTTCTAAAAGGCGCCTAAAAAGCAGAACATTTGTTAAAGAACTTGTCGTTTTTTTCTTTTAAATTTGTTTCACACAAAACCCAAGCGATTCGATGTTATTCAATTTAGCATAATGTGAACATTTTCTCGAAATCCCAAAATTTATTTCTGTAATCCTTAGCGTGAACTTTAAGGGTATGCTATCGAAAATTTCCGATTGTAATAATTAAACAGATTTAAAACGGCTAAATTCAAACCTGCCATCAAAACAATTACTTTAAAAACAGCTTACAACTTTTTAGCGAATTCAGTTCATTTGTGTAAGCATGGTTTGTTGAAATTTGATGAAAAATAACATTTTATAAAAAACACTGAAGTGTAAAAATGTGTATTTAAATTTGCACTTTTAAAACTTTTATTTTTTAAGCATTCTTCAAATTGTTGTTGGTAAGTCCTGTATTAACAAAATGACTTGTTAAATTAATTTGAATATATTTTTTTAATTGAATGTTAAAACAGTTAACATTTGCGACTAATAAAGTGTGGCAAAAATTTTCTACTGCAAAAACATATACAAAATTTTAATATTAGTATTTATCAAAAAATATTGGCAATGGAAAAAGTTTAAAGAGTTCCTACAAGGTGTACAACGGCTTTCGCCGTTTGCTTTTACAGGAGGTCCTCGACTTTGGCACATAATAGATTTCCGAAAGTATGGGCGAATGTTTAATATTCAAAAGTAGAATGATGTAAAAAAATATGCATCAAAAACTATATCGTGTCTTTTAGAAACAATCTTTGAATATGTATTTTCACAATTTTGAACATATTTCTTAATTTAACTGTTATTTCTCATAATTAACATATTGTAGATTTGTTTATATCAAAAACACGTTCGATTGGAGCAAAATATTCAGCCTTTTCAAAACACTTAATTATTTCCAGCTTTGCCTTAATCGTATAAAGTTTATGAGTCCTTAATTTCTTTTTATTCATATCAACACTTCAATTTACCCTATGCTTACTCATGTTTATCAATTTATAAAAGCGAAATATTTGAACATAAACAAATAAATTAGACAAACATACTACACGTTGACATAGGAACTAATGCAAGCTGAAACTATTTTGACCTCTTTATCAGAAGAACACAATAATGATTATGATTCCGAAAAGTCGGCTATTGTAGGAAGTAATGTGTTTCTTAAAATGCAAAGCGAACTATCGCACATTGAAGCGTTTTGTATAAAAGAATTTTTATCAATATCGACAAAGAAATTAAATTTTATAAAAATGTACAAAATAGCAAATTGTATGAATGTCGAATGTGCGAAAGTAGAGGGCCGACTGTAAATGGATTTAGCGGTAAGTAGTGGTCAAAATAGTTGAATCATAGACATCATGCAATAAACTTGGGCATTTGTCAATATAACCCCATAGAAACATTAATCAATTTATGTCTGCAGCATAAAGTTATTCTTGATAGAAAATGTCAGTTTACGAGCCAAATCCTCGTCATTTGTAGAAGGTTTTAATTTTTTGCTTCAACATGAAGAAATCTGCGGCTGAAGATCATCAAATGCTTTCAAATACTTACGGTGAGGTCATGATTAATAAAAGAATATGTCGTGAGTAGTTTCAACTCTTTAAGAACGGTGATTTTGAATTTGAAGACCGACTTAGCGGTAGAACAGAGAAGGTTTTCAAAGATGGAGAATTGGAGGCATTGTATAATGAAAACTAGTGTCAAAGTCAAGATGAATTGGCACGATCATTCGGAATAATTCAGAAGCAAGGAAATAGGGTAACTTGCCAAATGAAAACGAGAGGTGTTGAACGGCGTTTGTTTGCTTGTGGACATTGCTTGAAAGGCAAACACGGAAAAGATTTCTGCATCACATTGTAACTGGAGACAAAAAATGGGTTTAGTACGATAACCCCAAGTACAAAAAATCATGGGGATACCCGTCCATACTTTCACGTCGACGGCCAAACCGAATATTCACGGCTCCAAGGTGATGCTCTGTATTTTGTGAGGCTGCCCTGGCGTAGTGTATTATAAGCTGTTAAAACCGTCTAAAACAATCACAAATGATTGTTATCGAACACAATTAATGCGTTTCAGTCCAGTATTGAAAGACAAACTGCTGCAATACAGCGAGAGACATGATAAAGTAATTTTACAGCATGACAATGCTCGACCCCATGTTGCGAAAGTGGTCAAGATATACTTGGCAACGTTAAAATGAGACATGGGCACACGGCCTGACTGGTCAGCACTTCTGGTCTTATGAAGAAATATGAAAATGGATCGATTCGTGGATTGCTTCAAAACATGACAAGTTTTTTAAACGCGGGATTGGTACGTAAATGGTACGAGAATGTAGTGATGGACAGTATTTTGAATGAAAAATGTATAACTAGTTTTTTACAATACAAACTTGATTTTCCAAAAAACAAACGCCGGAAAAAAACTTAATTGTAGGTATACCAGGTGTGCAACCTTAAAACGGCCGTTTTCTAATAGATGGCAGTACGCGCGCATTAGGCATCAGCCAACCTTGCCTGCCACTTTTTCTCATTGCTTGAATCTTTGCCTTTAGTAAACAAAAGACAAAGTCAGCAATTTCGAACAATAACGTGTCCTTTGATCATGATAAACATGTCGAATTTTGTGCCAGATAAAAAGCATTTGCGGGGAGCATTGCTATTCCTTTTCAATTGGAAGAAATCTGCCGCCGAAGCGCATAGAATTCTTGTGGAGGTCTATGGCGACAGTGCTCTTAGTGAAACTCGGTGCAGAGCGTGGTTTCGGCAATTCAGAGACGGAATTTTTAACGTCACCGACAAGAAGCGCGAAAATCGACCAAAAGTTTTTGAGGACACCGAATTGCAAGGTTTATTGGACGAAGACGATACCCAATCGCAGAAACAACTTGCCGCAAAGTTGAATGTTAGCCACCAAGCAATTTCGAAACGCCTTTTGCTATGGGAAAGATCCAAAAGATCGGGAAGTGGGTGCCACATCAATTGAACGATCGACAGATGGAACGACGCCAGACCGCGTGCGAAATCTTGCTTGATCGGCACAACAGAAAATCATTTTGCATCGAATCGTCACTGGCGATGAAAATGGATCTTTTGAAAACCCTAAGCGCAAAAATCGTGGGTGGACCCCGGAAAATCCTCAACATCGTCTGCTAGGCCAAATCGATTCGGAAAAAAGAAAATGCTGTGTGTTTGGTGGGACCAGAAGGGGGTGGTTTACTACGAACTGTTGAGACCTGGTGAAACGATCAATACTCAATGCTACCAACAACAAATCATCGAATTGGATCGTGAATTGTGCAAAAAAAGACCCGAACACGCGGATCGGCATGAGGGTATCATTTTCCAGCACGACAACGCATCATCACACACAGCACGATTGGTCCGGGATACATTGGATGCACTTGGCTTGGAGTTGCTACCCCACCCGCCCTACTCTCTTGATCTGGCCCTTTCAGATTACCATTTATTTGCGTCGATGAGACACGCGCTTGCTGAGCAGCACTTCAATTCTTATGAAGATGTTAAAAAATGGCTCGATGGGTGGTTCTTATCCAAAGTGGATGAATTCTTTTGTGGTGGAATCCACAATCTTCCTCAAAGATGGGAAAAATGTATAGCCAGCGAGGGCAATTACTTCGAATAAAATATTTTTCACTTTTCTGCGTTAATTATTGTATTTTGCTAAATAAAAAAACAGCCGTTTTAAGGTTGCACACCTGGTACATAGTGTCCCAAATTTAGGTTACCATGTGCATTTTTTTTTATTAGTGAAAGTATACATTTGGTTAAAGGGGGCAATGTTTTTGCAATTTTGTGTGTCAATTCGGATTCCGCCAAAAAATTTGATCTTGAATGTCTAATTACGTCGTGTGTAGTTTACGAATTATAATAATCTTGTGGCATTTTGCTGAAACACGCTCGTAATCCAATAGAATAAAATTGTAATTTGTAATACATTTTGGAAATCCATATTTATAAAAAAAATTAAATTTATTCCAATACATATATGGTTTAAATTAAAGAAACTATTATACTTCTATTTTTTTTAAATTCTTATTATTTTCAGAATTCTAAGCTCGTGGCTTTTTAAATAAAACACCCGGTATATTTGTGATTTAATTTTACCTCTAATGTGTATCCGTCTTAGTAATCAGAGTCCTATGTTATAAGGCTAAATTTTTTTGATTTTTCCGCGAAAGATTATTTTGAAGTTTTCAATAGAAAATCCAAAACAATTTGAATAGATATAACTTATACAAAATTTAAAAAAAAATCAAAAATTACAAAAAAGACTCTCAATATATATATCTTCGCTTTCGCCTCCGTCTCATTTAAATGAAAGTGTTATAACAAGAAATGTGAATTGATTCAGGAAGAGCATTAAGGAAGAAGAACTTTTATTAAGAACCATTAATAATAATTAATTAATTTTTCGTTGATCCTATAATTGGTTTTAGTTTATTAGGACAATATTTTAGAAGAGATGTCAGTCGCCACGTCGGCTACTAATCTATTACTGGTAACTCTAATCGTTCTTTGCAGTCTATAACGATAATAAATCGATCGAACGTGATCTTTACCTAAATTTATAATTTACAGAAGTAGGTATCAAAGTTTCTCATTTTAATTTAAAACCTTCAAACTTTTCTGTGTTAAATTGATGCCTACAGCTTATCTAATACTTCCAGCCGTATTCATTAAATTTTTATAATTACCGAAAAAAGAATTATATTAAGACTAATACCAAAAGTTTCGAATAAGTCTTAAAGCGTAAAGTAGCTTATATCTGATAATAAAAAAGATATTTCCATTACTGCATACCGGCTTTGATATTAAATACGCAACACTTAATGGCTTTTTCTTAATTAACTATCGAAATAAAGCGATATATCTATTCTGCTATAAATTACAGTCAAATTGGTAAAGTGGATTTCGCAATACAATACGATGTATGGGTACTTAATCCAATACCGTCACATACAATTTCTATAAAGACGAAATTTTATTTATACAAATATGCCTTTATGGATCTTCAAGGTTAATTCATTTTCACTGGCTTTGACTTACTGGCAGATTATTTACACTGAATTTAACAAAAAGGAAAAATTCGTCAAGCATGGTTTTGGCCTTTAAATTGCCAAAGACATCTAAAGAACAAAATAATCGTTTTTTAGCTCCTAATCGTATTAACGTTTCCAATTACTACAAAATTAAAAAAATGAATAAATCAATGCACAAAGGTATTTCCGAAATCACTGCAGGTAAAAATAAAATATTTTTGAAATAATCAATTAAATGTCTGCCTATACAGAAAAAAGCACTTATGTCGCAAGTAGGTAACAAAATGTGTATAAAAATGTTATACACGCTTAAATTGAAATGATAAATAAAAATCAAGTGGTTCTTAACGTATGCATAAAATTTTTAACTTTTTCTCCATAAAAACTAAATTTATTATTTGCATGTTTATTTTGGGATTAATATTACAAAGTTATTAATGTTAAGTACGCTGTAAAAAAGAATTAATTTTTATCAGTTGTTCTGGTACAATCTTTTAACGTTTTATTCTAAATTGTGTGCAACATAGCTGAAATTCAAAATAAAATTAAAAAAGCTAAAACATCTCTTTTACTCCATTTAAAAGCATTTAGCATCTGTCGTATTAGAATAATTACTTCTACTTTGTGATTTTTTCATTTTCTTATAGAAGCTTTCCTTTTTTTAAATAAACCAAAAAGACTGAACACAATTTGCTTAAGATTCAATTTTATTTTGCTGCATAATGTGAACGTGATTACACGTAAAAAAGGCAGGTAGGTACTGTTGAGATTATTGAATTTATCTTTTACAAAAAAGTTTAACAACTTATTACTTCTATTTGTAACAGTTAGCATTGTTTCAGGCGGAATTGTTCAGGAATGTTAAAAAACGTGTGCAGAAAGTAAATCAAAATAATTTTATTAACGCAACTCAGCGGAAACAAAAAATTAGATCAACATAAATTTGTTTTGATTTGTTATCAAATTATCAATGAAATTATATACCCCTGTTTTAGACGAATTCAATGCGAACAACAAGCTTTTAATTTAAAGTCACATTGTGCATACATATAAACAAATAAAGAAGCTTTTTTACAAGTAGATCTATCATTAAATAACAAACAAATTATAGGTACAACTACGTCCTGTTGTATAAAAAAAATTATATTTTTAAAAAATCAATAGCTTAAGCGGTTCTTTAATGTAATCATGAAATTAATTGAGCCTACTTGTCGTGCATTTAAGAAAGATAAATAGATAAAAAAGATGTCAAGTGACTTTAGAGTTTAATGAATTGTGTAGAATTCAATCTTTTATTTCGCTAATATTGTTTTACACATAAGGTGGGTTGACCATGGAAGGCCATGCTCCTTCGAAGGCCAATTATTAAAAGTCGTGGTTATTGCCATGTAATGACAATTTCTTCTACTCACATTAACACCCATCGGACTCAAAAACACAGATGCGGCGGCGAGTCGCTCGCGCCGCTATTTTGTCAGTGAGGTCCCTTGCTTCGTTGACTTCCGACGGCACCGTTAAAATTGTAATTCGCGCTCACAGTAAAACGTAATTTTTAAGTAAATAACTTATTATTTTCTTCTTTTTTTTAATCGGAATTAATATATAAGAATTTGCTATGGTAGGGGAAGTTAACCGGTTGTGGGCATTGTCCGGTTGTGGGCACCCCCGAATAACTTTTGATCGTGAGCAGATACAGATGTTTCCACGATCGTCATTTGTTCGCAATGTCAGCACTATGTTTTATTGCTAATATAAAGCGAACAGACGCATATGCGTAGTAGCTACGCGTTATTCCATGTTTTCATCTCTAAAAATGTACCGCGATGTAATCGTTTATTGAGCTATTTTTGGTTTTGGATTTCAAACAGAATTCTTTTCACAACTCGACTATTGAAAATCAGATTTTCGATTATCGAGCATCTTTGACAGACCAATTCATATGACTTGAAAATTGTAAATAATATATTTATGAAATTTTTGCGAATTTTTTAGTGCATTTTTAGACATGTCGATTTCAAAAATCAATTTTGATGCATACATTGGAGTCATTTGACTAGGATCCCCTGAAGTCCACTGCGAAAGCCTATTTTAAGTTTTATTTTCATCTATTTTTATAACTGAAGGCTTTGAATATGAATAAATTGTGTTTTTTCTCTATATAGTGGCGTTTTACTCCATATTTTCCCATTTTGAGGGGATTTTCCTGATGTGCCCACAACCGGTTAAAAAAAATTGCATGATGAAAAATGACTACTCTAGGGTATTTCCATAATTTTTGACCCCCGATTGACAAAAACTCTAGTTTAACTCTAGTTTAAAAATCGCTACAACTTGTACAATTTATGTATGGCTACAGAAGATTTGGGGGTGGATATTAGGTACTTGGTCATTTTTCCCTACTAGTCATGGAAAAGGCGCTGTCGATGGCATTGGTGCAGTTGTTATGAGAACATTGTGAACTTCAGTTAATGCTCGAGAAACTATTCTTAACACACCACGAGATTGTTTCGAATTTTTAAACAAGAAGAGATTAGAGAACGTCAAAATGTTTTATCTATCAAACAAAGAAATTACAAAATACCAACAGCTGCTGGATAACACGATGGGAGAACATAAAACCCATCAAAAATCTACAAGGGAAGCACCATTTCAAAAAAGCTTATGATACAGCAAATTGCATCTATGGTGGTCGTACGGTTAATTCCAAATTAAAAAAAACATGTCTTAAATTCTGATTTTGGTCTCTTTTATTCATAGCTAACTTTAATAAAATGATTTTGATTAAAACAGATCTTTTTTCTCACTTGAAAACTTGTAAATTCATATAGTGTCGCGCCCGTTACAAAAAGTTGATGCACCGTTACATTTTATATGAAATTAAAAATTCCTAACAAAATATATGTGATTTTTAAGTATGCAGTTATGTGAGAGCACTATTAGAGTCTTATTTAAAAAATTATTACTGGTTACTTTTATCCAAAATTTTATAAGATCAACATTCAAAATCAACAGCACCGCATTTGTCCATTTTCTAATGTCGCACCCGTTACGCGATTCAGATCAATGTATAATAATTTTAACAATAGATTTTAAAAAGATTTTTTTTGAATCAAATATCTAATTTTGTATACAATTTTTGTTCACGAATAATTTTCGATAATATTGAGTCAGACATATAAAGATCTTTAATAATCATAGTGTCATTGTCGCACCCGTTACAATGGAAATACCCTCTATGAAAAGTTAAAAATGTTTTTTTTTTAAATTGATATAAAATTAATTCTTTTGCCAGTAGTTAGTTAAGGTCAAAAGTTATGGCCTAAATAGCTAACTGTGCCCACAACCGGTTAACTTCCCCTACTAAAGAAAAAAAAACAACTTTATTTCGATTTCAGTTAAAATATCGGAATGTTCCTTGTAAGGCCGATGAAAAATTTGGCGGCTGGCCTTACTAATTTTTAATAATCTTATATATAAAAATGAATTGGCGTGTGTTAGTCTGCCTATAACTCGAGAACGGCTGGGCCGATTTGGCCAATTTTGGTTTTGAAATATTTGTAGAAGTCCAAGGAAACTATAGGTGAAAAAATATGAAGAAATTTCCAGAAAAATAGTAAAAACAACAATTTTATTTTCCTATACAAACTTATCGTATTGTAAGTGTTTTTTTATTAGTCACGTTTTATTACCAATTAAGATCCTAAGAAAATAAAATAAAGCCGGATGTTGTCGCAACTTAACTGCTTACATAGAAGATTTGGAGTATTTTAAATTAGTATGTTTTTGTATTACATATTATTATTTGATACTTTCGAATCGTGTTAGAATTTTATATTTATTAATGAAGAGCCCAAATAATTTTTTATTTTAAAGTTATTACATACAGTAATGTAATACATTTTTAGAAATGCTTCCTAGAACAATAAAATGGTCGTAATAATACACAAAGTGTGTTTATAGTATTAAAATTTGTTTATTATATGTATGTTAGATGAAATATTCTGCTACTCGATTTATTTATTTTGATTAAAATTCAATTAAAAATGTTTACGCAGATAAAATCTGAAACATTGAAAGAGGCTGTGAAAAAGTTCTTGGAAATCACAATAACCGTTTAGTTAAAAATCTGCAAGATACAATAAAAATGCAATATTATTATTTCAAAAATACACTACGGGCTGTTAGGGTAAGGTAGTTGATTTTTTTAGCTTATATTACACTACGATAAACGGGCTTTCAGAATCTGAAAAGTTTTTCAAGATTCGTTCACAAATAACCGAGCTACGATTTATCAAATTGAAAATTTAGAAAAAATAATTAGAAGACGGTCCCTTCGAAATCGTTTTTCTCGATAATTTCAAATAGCACGCCTATGGTTTTTTGCACCTGTCGGAAGCGGAAAACTCTGGCAAATCCGTATTTGTATAGTTTTTAAAGGTCCCTCTACAAATAACGGCGTTACAATTTTTTAAACGTAAACTTTTGTGCTACAAAACGTACCTGAAATTTCAACTTTTAATTTCTCGAGAAATTCGTAAAAATTTACGGTGTTGAAGGAGAAGCAGGTAAGAATGGCTCCGGCTATGTCGATTTGGGGCCTATAGAAATGTCCCGTAGAAATTTAAAGCAAATCTATTATATAATTTTTATTCCTCATATTTAGAAAATTGATTAATCCAACGTTGTCAAACTGAGAAGTGCGTCATATGATTAAATATTTTAGAAGGGCGGGGAGGTTACATATAGTTTGGAAACCGCTGTCCTAATGCCTAATGGACTCAACATTGATAACAATAAACGAAATATTGATAATAATAAACGAACAAATTGTAATGCTTTTGTATTGGGTGGACCGATTCAAAGACAGTTTGAACACACTAAGCGGTTGATAACTTTAACCGTGATCACATTAAGTGGCGTCTACTGTATTTGTATATACATATAGATATATATTTATATGTTATCATTTCACTCCAACACCGTTCAACCCATAACCATGAAAATTGGCAAGTATATGTATTTTTTGTGAAAATAGTGTATACATATTTTATTTTATTTTATTTTTTGGTTTTCTGCTAATTTTTAGTTATTGAATTTGACACATTATTCAATTCTGAGGCGGTACGAAGTTCGCCGGGCCAGCTATAATTAAATAAAAATAAGAAAAAAATTCATTAAATATATTCTTTTTGAAAAGCGTCGCAAAGTTACAACCTGTAAAGGGAGTCTCAGTGTAAAAAAGATTGGGAACCCCTGACATAGGCTATAGTTTATTTTGAAAAAAAATAGTTTTTACTTCGAAATTCGCAATACCCGTGCGAAGCCGGGCGGGCCAGCTAGTAATTAAATAAAAATAAGAAATAAATT
Organism: Sinopyrophorus schimmeli; assembly: GCA_036325965.1. Lineage (NCBI taxonomy): Eukaryota > Metazoa > Arthropoda > Insecta > Coleoptera > Elateridae > Sinopyrophorus > Sinopyrophorus schimmeli. The sequence continues at coordinate 847,079 of JARFIZ010000396.1, forward strand.
CATTAATCTTAATGACTGCTAGAGCAACAAACAAATATATTCTTTTTGAAAAGCGTCGCAAAATTACATGTAAAGGGAGTCCCAGTATAAATAATATTGGGAACCCCTGACATAGGGGTTATTTTATTTTGAACCAAATTAGTTTTTACTTCGAAATTCGCAATACCCGTGCGAAGCCGGGCGAAACAGCTAGTTTCATTATAAAAATTATTGGCAGTTTATTTGATATCGATATAATACTTATTAGTATTATTTTTAAAACATTTCCTCGAATTCTGGGTTATACGATTGGGTTCAAGTAATGTTTGTTGAGTATTTTATAAGTGAATATATTATGGTAAGCATTAAATGTTTCGTTTTAATGGAACACCTTCTTATGTAGTTTAAGTATAAGCAGATATTTTGATTGTTACAACGTTAATTTTAAGTTAAACGACTGATTTATTATATCGGCCTTGTATGGAGCCTTGTTCCTAATAAAGCCGTTTGGAAGAGTTTAATAAAACTTAGGTTTAATAAATAGTGATAAAGTCTGCAATAAAAAAAAATGTTTTATATGTTACATAATAAAATAAAGTGTTACTTAATAATTTGTTTGTTTCATTTATCAAGTAAATAAATAAATAATAACTGTTTATTTGTTAGAGTGGCTTTCCATGGTCCACCCACCTTACATATACCTAATAGTTATATTCAGTTAAATTAGTATATTGAAGAAAAAGATACCGTTTCTGTTAAACATACAACTATTAATGTTTCTTGATAAATCAGTGGTCTCCAAACAGCAGCCCCCTAACCGAATTTGGCCCGCACATTTTCTTAACTCGGTCCGCCGATTTTTTTAGAAATTTTTCTTATGTATGAACACTAGAGCGTTTCTAAGAATAAAAATTCTTTTTCAAACGAGCATCAAAATTTTGATAGAGAATCGCTAACAATATAACTCAGCCAAATACATATAAGCTCTTAATGTTGATATTTAGCGGTGCCTATTTTATTTTTCTATTTTTCCGTTAGATAACACAAAAAATATACTAAATATTTTGAATTTTTTTTCTTGTAAACGACTTGACTTATAAACTTTCTAAATACAGATTCTTATTAAATATTTTACGTTTTATAAAAAAGTAGTAATATAACATTTTCCTAACTCTAACCGATTAAGAAATATAGCGCCTATAAACATTAATTGGTCTTGAAATTTGTGATTTTTGTGTATGTACTTATACGAATGCATTTATTTCGAAAATTGCCGTAACGTTTTAATTACTTCCACTTATATATTATATATTTACTCAAACCTTTAAGGTAGTTGATGTAATATAATTTTTTCCAATTGAACATGAATATTATTTCGACAAAAGTACTGATAGTCCAGTTAAAATCTTCATAATATTAACCCAATAGTATGTAGCTCTAAATCAGTTACGAGAAAATTTGCCACAACTACGCGTACTACGACTACAAAAACGCCATGTTTTTGAGCGAACGATTCCTTTCAAATACGCCAGACCATTAAATCTATGTAATACCGTATTTCGCCGTATTTGATAGCGTGACGTATTTGGTTCAACTGAAACCAAGTTCACTCAAAGTTCTTTTTTATCAGTGTATGTATAAAATAACACTTAATTAGATTTTCTTTAATAAAAAGTTCTGATATTATCTGTTGCATTAAATTATTGAACTATGCATTTTCTTAATAATAAGCTGCTCGCTCATTAAGAACGTAGAAAAAGCTAATATTTATTTTAAAAAAAATTAAATTAATAAAATTGAGCTTTATTACGTTAAAAGTATTTTACATTACTTTGCAGACAGTGTACTTTATTAAAATTTATTACAAAGACAAATTGAAAATACGGCTGGTTGTAACATACATGTCTGCTTTTTTTTAGATTTTTAAATTAAACTTTGCTTAGTAACAATATAATTCATAAAACTTAATTTATACAAAACTTAATCAATTATTTAATACTGATTTTATAGTTACATATTGTAAAATAGAATTTATGTATAACGTATATACGAGGGCAGTTTGATAAGTCAGCGACTTTTTAAATTTCCCGCGCAGTGCCTTTAACTGCAACAGTGCTCCCATAAATTGCCGTCTATAAAAAGAATACTGTCAAAGTTTGAGCAAGCTGTGTCTTATAGTTTGTGTTTGACAGCCATTGTAAGCAGATAACCACATGAAATTTAATAAAAATGAAAAAAAATAAATTACGTGTGCTGATTAAACATTATTTTTTACGGAAAAAAAAACCATCACCAAAACTAAGAAAAAAGTTGATAATTGTTATGGGGGCTCTGCACCATCAATTTCAATGGTTAAGAAGTGGTTTACCGAGTTCCGTTGTGGTCTTACCAGCACAAGTGATGCCAAACGTTCAGGTCGCCTTAAAGAGGTCGTCGCACCAGAAACCATCCATAAAATCTATGGAATGATATTGGACTATCAAAGAATGATAGTGCATGACGTGGATAAGGCTGTAGGCATCTCAACTAAGCGGGTACATCACATTTTACATGAATATTTTGACATGAAAAAGCTATCCGCGCCATGGGTGCCGCGATTGCTCACACTCGACCATAAGCACAACCGTGTGACAACTTCAGAGGAATGTTTGGCGATGTTCCGTCGCAATTCGAAGAAGTTTTTGCGTCGTTTCATTACCGTGGACAAAACATAGATCCATCACAACACACTAGAGACCAAGGAACAATCAAGACAGTGGGTTTCTTGGAGTGAACGTGCGCCAAAGAAAGCTAAACTAGGTCTGTCAGCCAACAATGGCTTAGCTACAGTTTTTTTGGTATCTACGCGGTTTCATTCATATCGATCACCTTAAAAAGGGTAAAACGATCACCGGCAAATATTATTCTGAACTTTTGGACAGATTCGATATAGATTTGAAGCAGAAACGACCGCATTTGGCAAAGAAAAAAGTGTTACATCAAGACGATGCACGGATGCACACGTGAGTAGTCACCATAGCAAAAATCCATAAATTAGGCTACAAACCCCATCCAGCATATTCTCCAGATTTAGCCCCCTGCAACTATTTTCTGTTTGCAAACCTAAAGAAATGGCTGGACGATAAAAAATTTGGGTCAAATGAAGAGGTCATCACAGAAACAAACGCCTATTTTAAAGGCCTTGAGAAACCCTATTATTTGGAAAGAATAAAAAAATTGGGAAAACGTTGGACTAAATGTATCGTACTAAAAGGAGACTATGTTGATAAATAAAACGCTTATTTGCCGAAAAAAATATCTTTGATTCAAAAAGTCACTGACTTATCAACCGCCCTCGTAACGTAACGGTATTTAGACATAGACTATATTCTATTATTAGTCTTATAAATGTCTATAGTGACGAATAAATCACATACAATTGTGTGGGCCCTGGTACAAAATATAAAAAGGAGCCCTAGATTTTATGTTATGTGAGTTCATTAAACATGCAATGTTTAAATGCCCAAATTAAAAATTTTTGAATTTAAATTTTTAATTTTGCCTTCACGTGTCATAGCCTTTTTCCACTTCGGCCGTAGTCCGGTGAAACCTGTACCCTTGTAAGTACGCCACTGTTATGTGATATTTGTATAATAAATAGGCATTCTTGAAATTTCCATGTTTTTGCCTTTCTATAAATGTTTCTTACTTCATTAGGCATTGCATTGTATAAAACGATTGCAATACTAAAATAGATTTGGGAATAAAAATTGAAAATACGTTATAGTTTTCGATCTCTCTTTGGAACCTCAGTACAGATCAGTTGGACTTGCAAATATTCTATCTCGCTATGCAAGCGCATTGCAAAAGCTAAAAATTTGTAATCCAAATATTCCTAAATCCTAAATCGAAAGAATTACTGTAAACGTGATGGCATGCATGTTGTGGTTTAAATTGCAGATTTACAAATAACTTCCGATGCTACATATTGCATTCTTTTGACACAACATTGGTTATTTTGACTCTGTAAATAAACCACATTAGACATAGTAGATATTACTCCTACTTCTTTTTTAACGAAACGATTATTGCGTTTATTTTCTAATAATCGTATTTATTTAAAATTTTACGCAAAAATGAAATAAGAACAAAAATTAATGCTTAATAAATTATTTCCTTTTAAATTCCATTGAACTTATTAAAAGTTCGTGAAATAATTACAAAACTTGAAGTGAAAAATTGTTAATTAATTTTTACTTCTTTTCTATTGATCGAGAAACGTGTCGTTGGAAAATTACCCAACAGGAAATATAACTTTCGTACAAAAAAAATTAAGGTATACCTCCTCCAACACTCGACGGAAATTTCAAATCGAGAAATTTAGTTCGAGATTTGATTCGCAATTTTTCAGCCTACTTGCGACAATATTTCAAGTTTATCTTTCAAATTCACGAATAGGATAAAGGTGCTCGTAAATCGAACAAATCTGATTATAAGCATCCAATTCCGTTCTTGACATCTTTTACATTGTTTTTTAAATTGAGAGGCATCTGCTTAAATTTTTCATACGTAACATTAAATTAATAAAAAGCAAAACATTCAACGTTGTTAATTTTTTCTTCCGATATTGTTTTTGGCGACAGGGATCGCTCTTGACAACATTACCGAAAAGGAAAATTATCAAATAAAACTAGAGGAAAGGTTCCATGTTTATTTAGGTCCAATTAAATTTTAAAACAGATCAAACCTTTATCTCAAAATCGCTTAGAGTTTTCTAAAAATAAAATTTACTACACTAAATAAGAAAGGAATCTTTAATTATGAACAAAACTGAAACTCATATTTTTAAAGTAACTAATTAAATAATACAATTTTAAAAAAATAACTACGCGAGTCGAGAAATTTTGTACAAGGTGACATATAAGTCGATTTTTCAGTTTGGTCAAAAAGTCGTGTTTACTACGTATTTTTCCTCGATCAGACGTAAATACCGACTTTTAAAAATCGTGTTTAGTTCTCATTGAGAACAAAAAACCTTTTTTTCAGATCGGTTTTCATTGAAAACAAAATATGTAGCGACTTTTGGAGATCGGTTTTTAGCGCTCATTGAAAAGAAAAAATCGACTTTTGTTCGGTTTGTCTATTTATATTTCTTGAAAACACAATTGTCCAATATTTAATGTAAGAATTGTAATAAAAAATTTTGCAAGTTTAAATTTTAAGATCAAAAGTTAAGTTTGAAGTAAAATCCAAAGTTTTAATAACGTAAGTTAAAATTTTGATCAGTTATTGATCTTCACTAAACTTTTGACTAAAAAAAATTTTAAATATAATTTTGTAGGGGTCTTAATTGTATCTGAGGTGACAAGAAATTGGTAAGTATTATATTTATGCTTATGAATACAAAGAATCGTACAAAATTTCTTACTCGGTTCGAAAAATCGAAGTATACCTACTAAAAATTGCAGAATATTTTTCGACTCACATAAAATTTATTTTACAAATAATAAGAATGTATATAACTACATTTAATAATAATAAAGAAAATCTTAAAGAAAAATGCAATTTACGATTTTTAAAACAATTATTTTCAAATATACAAAAGAATCGTTGAAATACTATAAAAAGTTTGATAATAAAATGGCACTGATTTTATAAAATTTAGTACACCAGTTAGACTCTTTAAAAGCAGTCTATCTGAAAGGATAGGGGATTTACACAAACCGTTAGAAGTTAAACGTTAAAGCAATTTGCCAACCAACTCCTAAGTTTGTGATAGATGTAACACCTTGAAGGATTTAAATTACTTTAAGGGCTCTCTTTAACTAAAAAATTACATAAGAAAATGCATACATAAGATTAACTTACTTCGTTTGTTCTAATATTAAGGGAGTCGAAGGCCTCTGCTTTCGTTGATACATTTTTAAGACGAATTGGTTTCTTATATGCACCAGGATAATGATTTCCCGGAGTGTGATTTTCGTAACAATTAGCTGTTATATGATTGCTGTTCATCACTGACATTTCAACAATGTTTGTGCACCTCAATTATTGCAAAACATATTCTACAAGAACTTATAGAAATGTACGTTGTTACAAGTTCATCTCTTACAGTATTCTAGAACAAAACGTGTAATAAAAAAAATTTTTTTTTCGTTCGAAGTTTGTTTTTTTTTAATTCAATAAAATTTTCAAAAGCAATTCCAGCGAAAAACTTTGATTTTGATAATTTAGTAACTTAATTTGAATTGCAAATAGCCAATTAAAAAATTAAGACTTGGAAGAGCTAGAATCGCAAAATGTTTAAATAATAACTGTGACTTTGTATTTTTAGAACAGATTTTGGTAATTTAATTGAATCGCAATTATTATTAATTTATTTTTTAATAAAATAAAAAATTATATGAAAAACAGCTTGGCATCGAAAAGCGACAAAAGTGAAATATTTCGAAAATAAAAGTGACCAGCAACAAACTTTTTTGAAGTTGAAAAGTTTCCGCGATCTTTAAGAGGCGACCGAAGTGCGTATACTGGAACTGGAATATACAACCCTCTGAGGGCTTTTGCGCTTCTGCAGAATCCTTGCGCTTCAATCCAAACTGTGGCGGTTTCCCCCACTTTTCTTATCAAGGTATTTTCCACCACCACTCTCTTGTCACCTGTTGACAATTGCTCCCTGTTCTCTATTTATATATAACTTTGATTGATGTGTAAGCAGAGGATTCGGAATTCGTATTACAGCACTGTTGTTATTGTTCAGTTTTCATTTTGTCTGGCATTTACATCATCGTTCAGATTAAGTTATCCTAACTACTATTAATTTAACCGTTTCGGTTACTTAGGTGTAATTTACGATAAATTTTCAATGGGACACCAAAAGTTAATGCTCAGTTTACATCTAATTTTCGCTTTGATTTGAAGTGCGCTATGAAATTATGTAACTTAATACCAATTAGCTACATTCCATACAAAATAATAAGAACATTCAGAAATTGTTTATTTAGAATGAAAATTATCTCTGGAGCAAAATCTAGTAACTTCAACCTTATAGACCAGTGATTTCAAATCGATGTAAGTACCATAAGAAACAGTTGGATGTGGCAAATTTGAATATCGTTAGTTTAACTATCAAAGCCGAAAGTAGCTACAATGAATGTACCTAATCATAAATTTGTGAATTATAATAACTTAAGTTTTTAGTAAAAGTTTAACTACAACTTCAACTGTTTTGCAAGAAAACTAATGTTTGTTTATCACTAATTTGCTAAGAAAATTATTTATGTTAGTTTATTTTGTCATTATTTATACAAAAATATTTTTAAATTCTAATGGGTTATATGAAATAAAAGATCGAGTAAGTTAAATTGTCAGTCAGTCATATTCAGCATATCAATCTATAGTCGGATTTTTTTCTCTATTCGCCTGATGTAATTCCGGTTTCGTTCTGAAGCTCATCATTTATTTCGGGGTTTTTAGCCATGACTTGCCGCGCTGGCTAGACGTGTTGGCAAGTTTTTGTGGATAGGAGTATGGTAATGGGACAAGGTATGAATGGGATATAAAGGATGTGACATGATTTTCTGCCCAGTGTAAGGAAAGAAGAAAATCAAGGCTTGCGTGGACAAGGTGGCTTCCCTGAAGTAGACCTCTCTCCTATCGGAGTCATAGAAGAGTGTCTAGCCCAGTGTTTTCCAACGTGGGCTCCATGCCCCACGCAAGGGCAATTTAAGTGTTTAGGAGGGCAATATCATTGTTCAAGGGGGCAATTTGAAAATGACTTAGAATGACTTAAGTGGGGCATGTTAAAAAAAGGTTGGGAAACACTGGTCTAGCCGCTACCCAAGTTAAATTGAGCATAATTTAATTCCTTATGTTCCTTCCAATTCCTTACTATATTTTGTTGCTGTTTTTTCATTTTAATAGCCCAGATTTATTTTCTCTGAGGGGTTTGTTAAAATTGTAAAAAGATGGTGTTAATATACTAGCGTTTAAGGGGTGTACTATAGGTGTAGAAATGGAAAGGAAGGATAAATAACATTAATGAGAAGTATAATGGCAGAAATGTATATAGAACGAAAAATATATATTAACTAGCTGTTTCGCCCGGCTTCGCACGGGTATTGCGAATTTCGAAGTAAAAACTATTTGTTTTCAAAATAAAAAATAGCCTATGTCAGGGGTTTCCAATATTTTTTATACTGGGACTCCCTTTATAAGTTGTAATTTTGCGACGCTTTTAAAAAAAAATATATTTGTTTGTTACTCTAGCAGATATTAAGATTAATGAATTTATTTCTTATGTTTATTTAATTATAGCTGGCCCGGCGAACTTCGTACTGCCTCAGAATTTAATAATGTGTCAAAATTCAATAACTAAAAATTAACAGAAAACCAAAAAATAAAATACGCATACACTATTTCCACAAAAAATACATACACATGACAATTTTCATGGTTATTGGTTGAACGGTGTTAGAGTGAAACGGTAATATACAAATATATACCTATCATCATCATCATCATCATAAGCTCATATTGTCCACTGCTGAACGAAAGCCTCTCTCAAATTTTCCCATTCCTTCCGATCTTGAGCAACTTTTATCCAGTTTCCTGTTGTTCTTTTTATGTCGTCGCTCCAACGTGTCGGTGGTCTTCCTCTGTTTCTATAAGCCTCGTGTCTCGGTCGCCATTCTACGATCCTTTTTGTCCACCGGCCATCTCTCATCCTTGCGACATGTCCCGCCCAATTCCATTTTTGATGCAGAATGGTTTTTACAGCATCCCGTACTCCTGTTGTTTGCCTGATGTTTCTATTTGGTATTCTATCTCTAAGAGTGATTCCTAACATTGATCTCTCCATATATGGTAGCGGGTAGACACCTCTTCACGATCCCGGTGGAGAGCAGGTCTACTACAGGGATGCGACCCTGCCTTTCGCGAGCTATGATTTTTCCTCCTACTACCTAAACTTTTTGGGAGGAAATCATATCCCAACCTATGTTTCCCACTCATACCACATAAATCCTATATACCTTATATATCCATACCATCCTCCAACCCGTCTGGCCAACGTGGAGGATTTAAAGGCTATCAAACCTCTCAAATAATATATACCTATATGTATATACAAATACAGTAGACGCCGCTTAATGTGATCACGGTTAATGTTATCAACCGCTTAGTGTGTTCAAACTGTCTTTGAATCGGTCCACCCAATACAAAAGCATTACAATTTGTTCGTTTATTATTATCATCAATATTTCGTTTATTGTGATTATTGTTGAGTCCATTAGGCATTAGGACAGCGGTTTCTCAACTATATGTAACCTCGCCTCCCTTCTAAAATATTTAATCATATGACGCACTTCTCAGTTTGACAACGTTGGATTAACCCCTTTGCTAAATATGAGAAAAAAAATTATATAATGGATTTGCTTTAAATTGTTACGGGACGTTTCTATAGACCCCAAACCGACATAGCCGGAGCCATTCTTCCTTGCTTCTCCTTCAACACCGTAAATTTTTACGAATTTCTCGAGAAATTAAAAGTTGAAGTTTTAGGTACATTTTTGTAGCACAAAAGTTTACGTTTAAAAAATTGTAACGCCGTTTGTATTAACGAAGAATCTACTTCCTTGGCACTAAATTGCTCTAATTTTGAAACAAAATCAGTGGTTGTTAATCTGTGATTTTGCCCTATTTCTCTAAGTGAGAATTTTTCATTACTGGTTGTTAATATATTAGGGCCCCCATAACGTGGTTTATCTTAAATATTACCTTCTTTAAATTATGGCAACATGTAGCATGTAAGTACTGTACTTAATTTTAATTGAAACATATCCGCTATTGAATAAAGGATTTTTTTTCTCTATAAAAAATGACAACAGATCTAATATTAATGTTGGTATTAACTATTTTATTTTTTTTACAGTGTGAAAAAATATTTCTCATCGCTGTAATTGCAAAAACAAACTACCTTACTCTAACAGCCCGTAGTGTATTTTTGAAATAATAATATTGCATTTTTATTGTACCTTGCAGATTTTTAACTAAACGGTTATTGTGATTTCCAAGAACTTTTTCACAGCCTCTTTCAATGTGTTTGTGTTTCAGATTTTATTTGCGCAAACATTTTTAATTGAATTTTAATCAAAATAAATAAATCGAGTAGAAGAATATTTCATCTAACATATAATAAACAAATTTTAATACTATAAACACACTTTATGTATTATTACGATCATTTTATTGTTCTAGGGAGCATTTCTAAAAATGTATTACATTACTGTATGTAATAACTTTAAAATACAAAATTATTTGAGCTCTTCATTAATAAATATAAAATTCTAACACGATTCGAAAGTATCAAATAATAATATGTAATACAAAAACATACTAATTTAAAATACTCCAAATCTTTTATGTAAGCAGTTCAGTTGCGACAACATCCGGCTTTATTTTATTTTCTTAGGATCTTAATTGGTAATAAAACGTGACTGATAAAAAAACACTTTTACAATACGATCAGTTTGTATGGGAAAATAAAATTGTTGTTTTTGCTATTTTTCTTGAAATTTCTTCATATTTTCTCACCTATAGTTTCCTTGGACTTCTACAAATATTTCAAAACCAAAATTGGCCAAATCGGCCCAGCCGTTCTCGAGTTTTAGGCAGACAAACACTCGCCAATTCATTTTTATATATAAGATTGTTCACAAATCGTGCACACGCATATAAAATCTGGATATAGACTCACAACACTTGAAAAAAAAAATACCAACACCGCAAAAATTTTAAACCCTGACATTAAATACAATACTTATTTTTAAATTTTTTTCCTGTAGCGGAGAGTTGTTTCAATTGTAACGGGGCGGTAATTGTAACATGTGTTTCTACTACCAACACATAGTAGAAAAAAAATTACCATTATGTAAGTAGGTATCGCACACTTGCTTTTACTTTAAAATTAGTTATATAAAATTACTAAGTAATAAGTTTGAGAAGCTATAATAAAAACTTCACTGCAGGAGTCTAAAAAGCTTCAAATCTCGTTTAAGCTTAAAGGCTTATATCTTTCCGGACGTTTCTATTTAAGAAGCAATTTATTAATTCGTAAGCAGTTTGGAAAAACTCGAACTATAAACTGATTTTAGAATTTAATGTTTAGCTATCAGTTTACTAATATACATACCTATAAACAATTAAAAATATATATTATTTTAATCTCTTTACGCTTTCGTGTAAAGCTGGAAAAAAATTGCAAACTTAAAAACGTAGCTATTATTTTAAAACGGCCTACACAAATAAATGATGTTAATCCGTTATGTTTTTGTATAAATTATCTTTTGTCAAGGGTAAAATTTACATTGACAAAATTAATTGTATAATTAAGCAAACATTCCGGCTATTTGTATGTGGACACAATTTTCTGCATTTTTTTCTGTAAAAAAAAGTCTAAATGCGCTACGTTTTCGCACTAGGATAAATATATTACAAATATTGTTTAAAATTCAAAAAGTGAATTTTTTTGTTGTGATTAATTTTGTGTTAAATAAACAAGAAAACCGTCGTGTTAAGGAAAAGGGCCTTTACATCGTAAATGGAAACTAACTGAAAAGGAAACTGTAGAAAATTATCTTGAACACCAGTGGGATGAAAGCAAAAAATTATTATTTTGTTTGAGTTATTTGTTGTGCGAGTACAATTTGGAAGATACATCATCCATATCATTCGAGATAAAAAAAGGCACTCAATTACTTTTGTGTAAACATAATTATGACTACAGATGTAATTAACTAAATAAATGAACATACAAAATTTAAACTTTGAGTTTACCTGTTTTTCTAAAGTTTATCTCAAATGAAACAAATTATAAATTTAATTTGGAGTTTCACTTTACTAATTAATTTTGTGCATACAGCAGAATAACTGCTCTTCGCCACAACTTCTAAATATTATTTAACATGAAAGTGTGCAAACCAAAATTTGAAACATCAAAAATTAGTATCGCGTATGAAATTCGTAAACTTATTCGTCAAAACAGTATATTTCTTCATTTTCGTATCTCAGATACCTGAAACCAAAAATATCAAAATCAGTACGTACACTTTTTGACATCTAAAATGCCTTAACAACACAAATTACCGTATTTAAAGAAAATACTTTGACAAAAATTAAGTAAACACTTTACAGAAGAATGTTATTACAGGCATGGTTGCTTCCTATAACATTCCTATCATCTACTTTTGATATATTTAAGACAAAAATGATTATTCGAAACGAATGCACGTAAGTCTATTTTCACATTCCAATAGGCAAGAAGCTGACAGGAGGATAAATTATATTTTCTCCAGTACGGAACTTCGAGAAATGTAATCAGGACACAACTTCCATTGAAGTCCCGTAGCTGTCCAACTCTCCTCTATTTACAATTTAAATGATTGAAACTTTCGATTCAAAAATTCGGTATTCTTGAATATGATAAAGCTATAAAATTTTTTAAAGTTTCAAACGGATAAGTATATTCAGTAAATTATCGAATAAAAACTTTTGCTATCGTATAGCATAATTCTAAGTAATAAACAAACAATATTGTATTACGAAAGTGCTTTATGAAAATCACATTTAGCTGGAAACCGAAATTGTTAATTATGTGTTCAAATTGTTTAAATATAAAGTCGTAACATAAAGTGTAGAGGGCAAATTGTAATCTAGGAAATACATATTATAGCGTGTTCTCTACATTTGGAAAAGCAAATACTAAACTCTCGTAGTGAATAATTGCGGTACCCTAAATCAAACAATGTTAGATCTGCAAAAAGTAAACAACACTTGCGAGTGAACTAAAAAATAATTAGATTTGTTTTATAACTTTTTTTTCACCAAATTACAATTTAAATTAAAAAATATTGCTCAATTAACCTTTTTAGTAGATCAGAATATAAAATATTGTGAGATTAATTAAAATCAAAAATAATTTTAAAATACCTTTAAAAATAAAAATACTAATGTTCAATGCTTAAACGGTTTAGTTAAATTACTATTGTAGAAGAAAGTTGCCTAATATGTAAAGGTCAAATTTAGGCTGAAGGCGAAGCCAAAACCGATTGTTAGGCCCTAGCCGTTACCTTCCGCCAAAGTCGAGACTGAAGTTTTAACTTTAGTAAGAAATGCTATAATATTGGATAAAAATTTTAATAATATGAATGAAAATTATGTAGAAAATCTTTGATATTATGCAATAAAGTACACGGAGAAACAAATATCGTCAAAATAACTATCTAACGTATTGGGAAGTGCTCCACTAAAATACGCTATCTGATGGTTGAAATATGAACTAGCGTAACCGGGTCGCGTTTATAACAGCTGATGTCTTATCCATGCTACAATTGAAATTTCAAAGCTTAAAAATATTTTATATTGTGTAAATAACAAGTGTTACGTTTATTTATAACATTAATTGTGAACGTAATTAATCGTTTTTTAAAATATCGTGATATTTAGTGACCATGGAGTTTCCTCCTCGAAAAAATAAAAGCAAGACTTTTTGTTGTGTTTATGGATGTAACAGCAAGTCTTGGAGGGATGATACAATTCGATTTTATAATTGTCCGGCTGCTAATAGTAATTTAGTGAAAATAATAAATAAATTTGGTGAAGATGAAATAATAGACCGTCGATTGGCCTGCTTCGAGAATGCTTTCTCCACCAATAAAATTTTTGTGTTTAGGTTCATTACACGCGAAATTACAAATTTCTTGAATTGCGATTCTCATATTATTAGATATTTTTTTTAAAACTATATTATGAACGAAATAAACAAGCACTGCTATATAAACACATGTCATCTGATTTAAAAATGCCCGTTAGAGTAGTTAACGCTTCTGCCGCAAGGAGAAGCCACGCCCCCGGGAGATTTCCCAATACTCACTTAACTTATTGTCAGAACAACTATTCGATTTGCTAATTTAATGACATTTATAAGTTAATTTGACAGTTCAAAGTAACATCAAAACAAGCGCTACAATATTATACTTATAATAAGGATCCATTTATTTCATTCAAGCGTTCAACGAAGAACTCTCGTGAACGTGTGCAGTTTACCTCGCGTAGGTAACTGTACAGTCAATTTGAGGATTTGTATAACTAAAATAGCGATACGTATGGTCATTTTGACGATATTTTGTTCTCCGTGCATAACCGTTAAATCACCATGACAAGAATCGTTTGAATGTCTAAAACAATAATACGTATCGTTACTTTGACGATCCGCAATAAGAAAACTCCGAAATATCTAAATTAGCTATACTTACGGTGTATCCCTGTGAAAGATGACTATACTACGTATAACTAAAATAGCGATACGTATGATCATTTTGACAATATTTTTTTCTCCGTATAGTTATATAAAAAAACAATCCCCCCGCTAATCGCTACCAACAACTATCGGCATGCATCTCGTGAGTTTTCGTACAAGTTCATTTATTTTTGGCAGCTGATATAGAACTTGGATTCGGCCAAACCTTCGGTTGATTTTTGGCAGAAGCCGAAGATGTGTTTTTTGGCCGAAGGTGGCCGAAGCCGAAGGTTCGATCGGACGTTACTAATATGGGGCACCTACATACATTTTCCAAGAATAGAGGGTCTGCCATCTAGTTTAACAAACTTTAATTGAAACTTATGTAGTATCCTGTAATTAAAGCACCAGTATTACTGGTTGCGACAACCCATAAATTAGAAATTGTTGATGTCAAAAATTTCAAACGATCCGCAAATAATCAATATTTGCCTATCGAAAAGTTAAGCTAAATTATTTATTATTGTAAAACCAGATCTATAACATGACTTATTTGCATTGTAACAAAGCTTTCTCATATACCTACCTATATTTTATTTTTGTTTGTAATTTATTGTTATCAGTGCAGTAGTCCTAATATGAGTTTGTCAAGAGTCGTAATTTGGGGTACTTCATATTTAGCCATCTCCGATGTATTATAAGCTCATTGCGAATACTACTAGAAAGATAATGAAAAGGGGGCCAGAAAGATATTCATGCCTTTTCAATTTCTTCTTCTACAATAATAGGACATGTCCTGTTTTTTTTATTATCACTTTCTCTTTTCAGATCCGGATGTCCAGCTTTCGCTCCATCCCTTTGGTAGTCTTTTTACTGAGACGTTGGGTGTTAGTCTTTTGTGACTTGATTTAATTAGCTTGATTCAATTAGTCTGTCTAAATTTACCCTATCTACATGATCTCTTACCATATGCATTGGCTTAGACTTACGCCCAGAATTTCAGTGCATCATTAACCATTCGTTTGCGCTAACGCATGTTTAAGGCTGCGCAGTATGTAAAATACATGGTTGTGCGCAGCCTTAAACAGGCGTTATCGCAAACGAATGGTTAATCATGCACTGATATTCTGGGCGTTAGACTATCACTCTGTCTGATACCCACTTGAACACCAATTTTTTGCGTTAACCTTCGGGCGGGCGCGCTGTGTAAAAAGTACAACAGCCAAAGATTTTTGCAAATATTCGGTTTAATCTGCAGGTCACAGTTTTAAGACTTCAGGTATTCCTTCATTGTTTTATCCACTACGTGGCTAGTTAATTAGTGTTGCTTATAGAATAGTTTTTCAAGGTTTTTATTATTAGTTAAGATCAACGCGTGCACTTTTAACATCGCACGCCTACTGCAGATATTGCAAGTGGAACAAAATTATTGCTGTTTGGGATGGTGCAATCTATTAATTAGTCATTTTTGGCAGTAATAATACAAAATTAATAAAATAGAATAGAATTTAGGGCTTATGCTTATTTTCTAAAAAGCAAATAACTAGAAATTCAGACACACTTTGCTAAACTAATTGTAATTCACTTTTTCACAAGAGCGAGCGTTGAAAATCAATTGTTATACTATTATATCTGATGATACAGCTCATACAGAATAAAATAAATAATTTTTTTGTGAAAAATATTTACAATTCTATACTAATATTATAAACAACTAAATTTTGTTTGTTTGTATCTCTGGAACTACTAAACCGATTCTAAATTTTTTTTTTTTGTCGCATAAACATCTGGGTCATGAGCGACTACAATGATAAAACAAATAAATAGTTAACATTATTGAGACCAACTGTAAGACATAACTGAAAGAAAAAAGAATACTTAAATTTTATTGAGCAGTTGGAGGGATCTTAATAAAACTGTCACTTTGCTGAAATTGATTTTGTCATTTAGACATGTAGATAGTTCAGTTGGCAAATCACCATTTATAACAGCAATGACTGGGCACGTGACCAAAAGGTGTTGAATGGAAGCCGGTGCTTCGCATTTTGGGCATTTGCTGGTTGACGTCTTAGTTAGAAGATGACTATGTGTAAGGCTGGTATGACCAATTATTAGTCGAGTACAGATAACCTGGTCCCTACGATTGTCTGTTGTAGGTGGCTTTACCCATACATCTTGTCGCACCAGATGGAGTAGCGATGTAGTGTTTGACCAGACGGTGTTCCATTTGGCCCATAGGTACTTATTTACAACTTCTTTAAATTCTTTAATTGTGACGGGTTTGTCGGAAATTGGGATGCCATCAGTTAACGCTGTTTTGGCGACCAAATCTGCTTTTTCATTTCCAATCAGTCCTTGGTGGGAAGGGAGCCATGCAAGTACTATAAGGTTTAGGTGGGATTTATATGGTGTAATTTGTGTTGGATTCTTTGGATTCTAGGGTCTTTATTTGTAGGGTTAAAGAGGGCATCGAGTGATGACTTGGAGTCAGTTAGGATTAGGACTTTTGACAGATTATTTTGAAGTGCTAGGTCAATTGGTTTATCAATTGCTAGTACTTTGCATGAAAAAATATTAAACAATTCCGATAGTTGAAACATGTAGGCACTATCCTTGTAGACAATTGCACATCCTTTTTTACCGTCTCTGACGGAGCCGTCGGTGAACATCCTGCAATATCCATCGTACTTGTTGTACATCTCCATTGCAAGACTTCTATACTCTAGTTCGGAAGTGAACTCTTTACCGATTGAGTTGTTGTATATATGGAGGTCAATGGATCGTTTAGTTTGGTCCCAAGGAGGAATAGATTGGATCTGACGTCTGTAAACCGTTGGTTCTAAAAATTCTTTCACTAATAAAAGCTACATTATCCTTGAGTAAAAGAAGCTATATTTTAATTTGATAAAAATAAGTTTTAGTTTGAAATTTTGATATCCGTACGAAGCCGAGGCGGGCCAGCTAGTAGGATATAAATATGCACTTAAAAAGTAACCAAATACCCAAATGTTTTGATTGGTGTACGTATTTGCTTCATTTATGCTAATTGAAACTTACAAACAAAGTCTTTAAAGCATCTGATAGAAATTCTCACTGTAACTATTAAAAATTGTCATGTAAAAAGTAAAACACGCGCCCGCTGGTGTTATACCATAATGCGCGCCCGTCCGAAGGTTAAATTTTAAATAAAATATATAACACCTCTATGTACTCGTATTCAATTTTAGGTGATTTCCCCGCTTGTACTTTTGTTGTAAATGTAGTAGTATTTCAAAGGTACAAGGGAACCTACAGTTTTACGTAGATTCCAAACCACGGCAATTTCTAGGCAAACTTTTCGAGCACTTTTTTTAATTCTTGCTAGGTGTTAAAATTTGTATGGTTAGCGCCGGGATTTGGCATAGCAGGCGCCGATTAATTAGTTTTGGTATGAAACTCGATAGTCTCGGTAGGAGGCTCAACGGTCGAGAGTCTCAGAAAGAGCCTTGTAATTGGAGTACTCCCAGTTTTATTCAAATATTCTAAGTGTGTAAATAAATTCGTTAAACAATTAACCAATATTTAAAATAGTTTAGTTGTTCTTCTTAAAGTGCCATGCCCGAATCCGGGCGTAGGCTATTTCTCCGCTTGTGCCTTTTGTTGTGTATGTCATAGTATGTCAAAGACACAAGGGGTGTTATTAAGAAAATTTTCCTGAGGCAGTTTTACCCTTGCTGGTTGCCCAATGCCTTGCAAGGGGAGAGAGGCGTATACCAGGTGTGCAACCTTAAAACGGCTGTTTTTTTATTTAGCAAAACACAATAATTAACGCAGAAAAGTGAAAAATATTTTATTCGAAGTAATTCCCCTCGCTGGCTATACATTTTTCCCCTCTTCGAGGAATATTGTGGATTCCACCCCAAAAGAATTCATCCCCTTTGGATAAGAACCACCCATCGAGCCATTTTTTAACATCTTCATAAGAATTGAAGTGCTGCTCAGCAAGTGCGTGTCCCATCGACGCAAACAAATGGTAATCTGAAGGGGCCAGATCAGGAGAGTAGGGCGGGTAGGGTAGCAACTCCCAGCCAAGTGCATCCAATGTATCCCGGACCAATCTTGCTGTGTGTGATGGTGCGTTGTCGTGCTGGAAAATGATACCCTCATGCCGATCCGCGTGTTCGGGTCTTTTTTTGCACAATTCACGATCCAATTCGATGATTTGTTGTTGGTAGCGTTGAGTATTGATCGTTTCACCAGGTTTCAACAGTTCGTAGTAAACCACCCCCTTCTGGTCCCACCAAACACACAGCATTGTCTTTTTCCCGAATCGATTTGGCCTAGCAGACGATGTTGAGGGTTCTCCGGGGTCCACCCACGATTTTTTGCGCTTAGGGTTTTTAAAAAAGATCCATTTTTCATCGCCAGTGACGATTCGATGCAAAAATGATTTTCTGTTGTGCCGATCAAGCAAGATTTCGCACGCGGTCTGGCGTCGTTCCATCTGTCGATCGTTCAATTGATGTGGCACCCACTTTCCGATCTTTTGGATCTTTCCCATAGCAAAAAGGCGTTTCGAAATTGTTTGGTGGCTAACATTCAACTTCGCGGCAAGTTGTTTCTGCGATTGGATATCGTCTTCGTCCAATAAATCTTGCAATTCGGTGTCCTCAAAAACTTTTGGTCGATTTTCGCGCTTCTTGTCGGTGACGTTAAAAATTCCGTCTCTGAATTGCCGAAACCACGCTCTGCACCGAGTTTCACTAAGAGCACTGTCGCCATAGACCTCCACAAGAATTCTATGCGCTTCGGCGGCGGATTTCTTCCAATTGAAGATGCTCTTTATCTGGCACAAAATTCGACATGTTTATCGTGATCAAAGAACACGTTATTGTCCGAAATTGCTGACTTTGTCTTTTGTTTACTAATGGCAAAGATCAAAGCAATGAGAAAAAATGGCAGGCAAGGTTGGCTAATGCCTAATGCGCGCGTACTGCCATCTATTAGAAAACGGCCGTTTTAAGGTTGCACACCTGGTAATTTTAAGATGGTTTTAGCGTGCGATTGAACCCAGGTCGCTTAGCGCATCGGTCCACACACTCAACCTTTGCGCCACGACACTCTCTATTCAAACTAGTTTAGTTATTAAGTGTTAATTCATTATTAAATTAATTAGTTGTTAGGTAAAATAAGTTGTTTTTGTTTTAATATTCTCAACCTTAGTTGGAATTTCCAGTGAACTCGTTACAATACGTTTTACATACATACAGTAAAACCTGTTTTTGTGCGGTAGATAGGGCCCGCATAAAAAAAATCGTACAAAAAAAAATTCGGAAATTTTATAAATACTTAGATATAATAAACAACTTTGTACGATATACTACCTAAAATTTTTTTTATGCTGTGGATAGGGACCGCATAAAAAAAGTCGCACTTAGAAAATGCATCAATTATTTACGAAATAGATAAACAAATGCTTTCAATTAAATTAAATAATTAAATTAGACCTGGAAAAATTGTAAAAATATTTAATTCTTCCTTGTAAATATACCATCTGATCAAATTTGACCCGGACTGGTCCATTTAAAACGCGCGCGTAAACCGAATCGGTAAAATTTTTTTATTACTCGGTTGATACAACTTTCTTTAATATTCGTATAAAGTTTGAGAGCAATATGATAATTAGTGTAAATTTGACAGCTATTTGTTTACGCCGCGAAAAGTCTGTCTGGCGATTTTTACTATGAATGACAAAATTGAACGAGTTTGCATGAAATTTTGTGTTTCCAAAGGAATTACGGCTACGGAATCATTGAAAATGTTACAGAATTGTTTTGGGAAGTCTACTCTATCTAGAACACAAGTATTTGAGTGGCATTAAACATTTAGTGAGGGTCGTAAAGTCGTAGAAAACTTGCCTCATGCGAGTCGTTCATCCACCTCTGTTAACAACGATAACATCGGAAAAGTGAAGGAAATTGTGCTCGAAAATCGACGTGTTGGCATTAGAGAGATAGCAGAGACTCTGAACATCTCTTATGGATCGACTCGACACATTGTGGTTGATGTTTTGGATATGAAACGCGTCGCCGCCAGACTTGTACCGAAAGACCTGAATTTTTTACAAAAACAACGTTGTTTTTGTAAATAATTCATATCCAAAACATCAACCACAATGTGTTGAGTGGATCCATAAGAGATGTTGAGAGTCTCTGCTATCTCTCTAATGCCAACACGTCGATTTTCGAGCACAATTTTCTTCACTTTTCCGATGTTATCGTCGTTAACAGAGGTGGATGAACGACTCGCATGAGGCAAGTTTTCTACGACTTTACGACCCTCGCTAAATGTTTTGTGCCACTCAAATACTTGTGTTCTAGATAGAGTAGACTTTCCAAAACAATTCTGTAACATTTTCAATGATTCCGTAGCCGTAATTCCATTGGAAACACAAAATTTCATGCAAACTCGTTCAATTTTGTCATTCATAGTAAAAATCGCCAGACAGACTTTTCGCGTCGTAAACAAATAGCTGTCAAATTTACACTAATTGACATATTGCTCTCAAACTTTATACGAATATTAAAGAAGGTTGTATCAACCGAAAAATAAAAAAAATTTACCGATTCGGTTTACGCGCGCGTTTTAAATGAACCAGTCCGGGTCAAATTTGATCAGATGGTACATAAAGAAGTTTTCAAATTGTACACTAAATAGTTCGCTGCAACTCATCGTAATCTTAAACGCGCATCTTTTTGGGATAAATTGGTCCAAAATCGCTTTCACCGCTTGAAGATAGGATTTCAATTGATTTTTTTTTTGTACCATAAAGTCAGTGCCAACGCCGCCGAGATTCATATATCGCATAAAAATAAATCGCACAAAAAAAATTGCACAAAAATAAAATCACACAAAACAGAGCACACAAAAATAAATTCGCTTAAAAAAGGACCGCACAAATACAGGTTTTACTGTATTTACAAACCTTTACACCAATACCTTTTCTGACCCTAGGCACAACCGTAACTAATTTTTATACTCCCCCTCGTAATATTACAAATCGTCGTATCATGCATAGTTAGTACTGTATTTGTTTCTTTTATAGTTTTGATACTGTATATTATGAGCTAATAGTGCTTTGATCAATATATTTATTAAGTTTCTCAAATTGATAGGATGCCATATTGCTTGTCAACACCTTTTGGGATTTCTACGTGATGAATCGTAGACAAGCAAGATCTCTTAATCCAATTCACGTTTTAGATAGATAGACACACGTACAGTATGGAGATAGATGATTGCTGATGTCACAAAATCACATCTGTGATTTCTACCTAAGTTTATTAATTAATGTTGGACACATTAATCAACTCAACCGAATAAACGATTATTTATAACAACTAATTATTACTAACAAATGTGTATAAATACATATATATTTTGTCCTTAAAAAAAAACCAATTACTATGACTAATATTAAATATATTTTAAAATAAAATGTTTTTAAATTATTTAAGAAAGTTACTTAATATTGAACCATAAAAAATCATTTAGGAGATATCGAAGTTATTGCTTTTGAATAAATTTTAGTATAATAGAATCGCATACACTAAAAAAGTTTGTGGAATTTCGAACAAAAAAACGTTCTTATTATGTTATACAGCTATAAAACCAGATAGATTGGACATTTATTTAATAATTCATACCACAATCCTACCCTTGAGAACAAAAAAGAAAAACGACATGTCATCTCATAGCATCGGTTTTTCGAAAAATATTTGCTTTTTCCATTCATATTTACATTTGCGGTTTTGAATAAGAATTATTATAAAAACCTATTAAATAAAACAAACCGTCGCTTATTTGAGAGTTTTAAAAATTAAAAGAAAAATATTTACTGAATTAAATAAAACTACAATACAAATTATTAAATTGTTAATTTATGTTAGTAGCAGTGACGAAAAGAAACAGACGTTGGTACAAAAGAAAGCAGGAAACAAGTCTCAAACGTTTATAAAATAATATCGTTTGTGTTCAGTAGTTGACAAGCAAATTTAAACAAATTTAAAATTATAGATTATTTTAGTTTTTTTTTATATAACCCGAGTCGAAATTTAAATTCTTCTTACAATCTAATAACACCCCTTATTCGTATATTTCACAAAAGGAATAGATCCCTTTCTATACCTAACAAGTGTTGCTTATTTCCATTTTCGACTGTTAAAAGGTGCTATTAGGATTACTTTGAAAACCCAAATAAGACCTTTTTGATTCGTATTGTATATAAAAAAAATATGGCGGCAAAAATGTATTTTCAAATATTAATATTATTTCTCAAATTAATTAAAAACTATATAAAAAGAAAGTTATTTGTTTTGAGCGATAAATTTTATTATTACAATTGTACATAACGTGACTAAACAGGAAACTATTTTAATAAAATTTAAACACATGAATTATAGTTAACTTGATATCATTAATTATGATGGTTTATCTTTCAATTTTTGTTTATAATTCCCCTTATTACACATGCATTTATTTAAATATTTAATATATTCCTTGGTTGTAATGGCTTCTCCAGGAACACGATTACACCATTCTAAAAGTAAAACATTTTATTAAAATTTATTAATATCTTTAACAATACATACCATACAATCCGTAAAATAGCCGATATTTTGCTTCGCTTTCCTGTTGCCGAATAATTTTTATAAGTTTTATATCACTGTCTATTGGTTGAGTATAATTAAATTTTTGATCTGTAGAAAATATTGGTTTCTTTGATACTGTTTTATTTTGGACTCGTCTTTTGTTTCATTTTGTAATACTTTTTTGTAATTTGATCTGATTATCGAAGCTCTTTTTTTCTTGTAAAACAGAAGCTGAAAAAACGGTATTCGATGGCTCTTTAATCTCACCTTTATTTGTTACAGTTATTGCAACTAATTTTTTTTTATCATCTGGAAAAAGTTATAATATAGGTTTTGTCGTCAATTAAATAAATAAATTATTTCACGAACAAATTACACTTATTTTATAAAATATTTAATACTGAAATATTTAGAACTTTAGTTTTGCTTCTTAAATAACAGAAGAAAAAAAATTTATCACTAAGAACCGCCTAAATATATTTATTCTTGTTATTTAAAAACCAAAAATTAAATTTAAATATTAATTTAATATACATCACTTTTTTGACATTTTTCTTTGTCTATTCTTTAAGTAAGTAAAACACATAAACTATACATACTGTCTATTGCGAGGATTTTTGCTTCCCTCTTCGACTTTTTTGCGGTTTAAGGATTACATCCTGCCAACATAGTTTCACAACACTATTTACATGTCTTTTCTCTTTAGGAAAAACAGACAACTCCACCACATCTGAATGATCCGTATTGACCCACCATATAATATCGTATAATTTGTTTTTTTTTCTATAAACCATATTTAAGTGTACTGCAACAGCGCTGTAATTAATTTTATTTAAGTTTTAAATATTTATTGTAAAATATTTTAACACATACCCTTAAAAATGTTTCTATTTTTTTATAATAATTTTCTTAAGATGACTACCAAAGCTTATTTCAAGAAAATATATCAACGATCACTACACTACCACAATAGTTCTGCGAAAGCCAAAAAATATTTCAAGCTTTACACGAAGTGGCCGAATACTGCGACGCAGAAGCTTTACCTACGTCTACCTGCAATATCTTAATTCTTATTTCTATGCACCCCATGCCGTTTTCTAAATATTACAATCCTCGTTTTGGGACGTTTCTATTTATGTAACCGTTATTTTCTAAAATTACCATTCGGCGAAAGCCTTTTCTCAGGTATTAGCACCGTTTGACTACAAATTCCTGTTTTATTTCATTGTGATAACAATTGCTAATGACCATTTTTCCAAACATACAACTATAAATACCTTGGTTTTTTATCTACTTCCTTTATTTTTTAATTTCATTTATTATAAATATAATTTGAAATGTTTAAATGTTTGTTTTTATAAATAAAGCAGGCGCTGTGTCAATTGTTAGAAATATTTCTCCTTTTAACACACACTTTTACCTAAAACAAACAAGGGGTGATTAGAGAGTGAATATTGTATTTTTTCATTTCAATAAGAAATCATTCTTTATTAAATGTTTTACAGTTTTGCACAAGAAATCAGCGACGAGTAGGTACATAAATGGCAATGAAACTACAGAAGAGGTGCAAATAACTGATAGTGAAAGTGATTCTGATATTTTACGAGAAGTAATAGACGATGAATGTGACGATATAAATATAGAGAACAATACAACTAATGTAGAAAAGAATGAATTATTGTACAAAGGAGCTACGTTAAATGTTTCTGATGGTATGCTGTTAATATTGACAATTTTTCTGCACAACAATGTCATTTTAACATGTCTTGCAAATATTATTGGCGTAATTAACTTACATTGTCTTATAACAAATTTAAAAAAAAATAAATTGTATAAATTTCAGCAATATTTTCCTATCAGTTCCAAGCAAAAACCAGTAAAAAAACATTATTATTGTGCTACGTGTACGCGAGCATTAGATAATGTACAAGATATTAGTCATCATGTCCAAAAAAAAAATGTTCATATTATGTCCAATTTCCATTTCTAGATGAATTGAAAGAAATGTATATATAAAAACAACTGCACCTATTAGATTTTAAAAGAATATATGGATCTAATAGTTTTTAATGGGATCCATCCGATTCTCAAAATAGTTAATAGGGTTATAATTCCAACTCGGCTTAAAAATGGCAGTATCTACACGGTTTTAAAAGGGTTCTTAGAATTTAAAAGTTGCTAATGGGGTTCTTTTCCTGCTCTAGAAGGCATTGTGCGGGACTATTTTTTCGATTCGGGAACTTATATCGGTGATTTTAAAAATGTATATAAATTAATTTTATCAAACAGCATCAGTATTTTGTGAAATTATTTAAATTGCCTAAATATTAAACATCCAAATTGTTAGAGAAACATATGTATGTAGATATATTAGACTGGGCCAAAAAAATTGAATTTGTTTTTGAATTGGACACCGAAAACATTATTTAGAATGATCAAAAAAAGTTAACTTCAAAATTTGAGCTCTTAATTTTAATATTAAGAGGTCTATCATCGAGAATTTCAATTTTTTACACCACACGTATCTTTCACTCAAATCTTAACGATCTTAACAATATACAGAAAAATATAAGTAATACAGTCAACTTGCGTTATAACGAATTTCAAGGGACCCATGAAAAAGTTCGTTATATCGAAAGTTCGTTATATCGAAATTCTTTATTATAAAAGCATAAATTAACAAACTTTTACAAATTTGTTTAGAGATATAGAATAAATCAATCCAATACACCACAAATTCGTTGTCGCTTAATAAAATAACCAATATAACGCATAAATGTATTTTTTTTAAATAAAACTATAGAAAACAACAATAAAAAAAACAATAGAAATAGAAACAAGTATAATCTAAAAAAAAAACCGTAATTTTAGTTTGTATGCAGGTGACTGTACGTGTCCGTTCAATTGGGTTCTCCAGATTTAAGATACTTGAGAATACACTGTCGTCAAGGTCATGGCTTTGCAAGTAATTGATAATTGATAGTGTTAAGTTTGCATTGCTTTAAGATAAAAAAATCAAAAATTGTGTAGAAACACATTTTGTAAATTATATAACATACCTACAGTACTTACTTTTTTACCAAAAATTATTAGACTGGTCAAGAAAACTTCGTTATATCGAGGGGACCAAAACCCATTAAAATTTTCGTTATAAAGCGAGATTTTCAAGGGACCGGCGGTTTCTTTCTTTATATCGAGATTTTCGTTATATCGAGCTTCGTTATAACGCGAGTTGACTGTATATATTTTTAAAGAAAATTAAATTTTCTATAAAAAATATTGATAATTTATTAAAATTTAATTTGGCTTTAAGAGTTTTTAATCCATTGGAATACAGGTATATTTAATTTAACTAGTTCGAAGAATAAAAAATCCAGGCTTTTTTAAATTAAGAATTATTTAATTATGATACATATTTTTATGTATAAACTTGCCTTTTTAATCTTCCCTCCCCTCCCCCTCTTGTTGTTTAGATTTTTCAAATTTAAGTCAGTACTCGAACTTAAACTTCATTCAAAATAAGTTGTAATATTAGCTAATTGCACTTCACATATAATTATAATAAAAATGATTTATTCAGAATATTAATTAGCTTAATATATGTAGGTTTTGGTTCTTAATGTTTTAATATAAATTATTGCTATTTTTATTAAACTGTTTCCAATATAATGACGTTTGGAGAGTTCATTAAACTACTAGAGCAAACGCTTCTGTTCATATTCTTCATAACGTACAAAGTGTCATATAAAATGTAGTCATAAATAAGCCATAATCCGAAACAAAATTTTAATTGGTCCATTGACATAGGTGGTCCTCCAAACACTTTGTTTATGAACATCATTAAAAATAAGGTGTTCAATATCGTCAAGAATAAACCTGCCACACACATCCAGCATCCATTTTCAGCTATAAATCCACATATCGTAAATAACTTAAAAATAAATATAATTCCCACATAAGCTGGTTTAGCATCTTCAAAATTCATGTTAATAATGTTTTTTATAACTTGGCCCATTTCTAGGCCACTGGCTATAATGAGGCCGAGAAAATAATTTGTTTCAATTTGCCATTTTTCAACGCAATCCTCCGAAAAAATCGTCATTAAAACCAAAGTTATTAGCGAGATGAAGTCTGTCAATAATCTTATTTTGTATCCACCGAACAAGTGTATGTAAGAGCCGATAATTCCTGACACTATGGATAAAACTACACAAAGGTAAACTGAGTTTAGGCGTTCTCTGAATGGATATTCTGAAGTTTTTTTGAATGTTTCTATTAGCGGAGTGATTGACAAATTCATTACTGAAATGTTTGACATAATGGTAACAAATGAAATGTAATGTATTACGTTTAAATGTAATTTTGATCTATTTCAAATTATTTAAGCTTTTTTGAGCTTTTTTGTACCTCTACCTAGCTACTTCAAAATGCATAATTATTTAAAACTGTATGTAAGTACATTAGGCTGATTAAAAAAACCGACCATTATTTTTTTTTCGAAATCCCCACTTAAAAAGTTACGGGAAGGAGTAAAAAAAGGCCTGTGAAAAGTAGAGCCCTTAATATTAATATTGAAAGGTGGCGCATCGTGAATTTCTATTTCCCCTTTAAATAACATGGAAAATTATTTTTCCTAAAGTATGAAATTTTTTAACTCTTGAACGGCTCATTCCACAGCTAAGACCATAACATATTCTTGTAGGAAATTATATGCTCTACAAAAAGGTCTTTTGTAAATTTTCGATAATCCTACGCTTACAAAAGTTATTCAAGATCAAACTTGAAACTACAAAAAAATTCAAGATTTTTTGAACTTTTTGGCTGATCTATCAAACTTTTTGCAAAATTTTGCTTTTAACAATATTTTCTGAAGTATTTATTTCAAATATTTGAACAAAGACAGCTGAAAATAATAAATGCAAACTGAAAACATACAAGCTAATGGATAACATATCTACATACAGGACGTTACCTGTTTTAGGCAGATTTACCCTGCTTGCTGCAAAATATTGCAACACTATTAATTTTTGAGGTGTACCTAATTAATTAAACTGCGATTTTCCAAAACGCTAATTAAACGCCGGATAATAAAGTTTTTATTTCAGATATACAGTAATACCCCGACTTACGCTACCCCGTTTTACGCGAATTCGGAGATACGCGGTTTTTCATTTTGAGAAAAACTTAACTCGTCAAGCAACATTGTTAGAATATATGAAGCCTTCGACATCAAAATAACTTCGGTTTAGGTTACTTTATTCATAACAATATAAATTGTTTTATTATCTTACACTTTATTAAACATTTTTCTTCTAAATTATTGTTTTCTTTAAACTCTGGTCCCGATTAAACATACATACTTTATATGTATTTATATGCAAAGTTGAACCCCGACTTACGCGAATTCGACTTACACGGCAATCGCTCGGACCCACCTACCGCGTAAGTCCGGGGTATTACTGTAATCGAATATTATTAATTCTATTAAACATCTATAAATAAAACAATAAAAACATTCACTATGTAGGGCTATTTTTTAACGAATTCAAAAGCAGTAATTTAGAAATTCTTGTGGTTTCCAAGTTCAAATATTTTAGAATTAACTTTTCTATGCTTTACTGTACTCGTTTGATTTTCGGGACAAAGAAGCCAATAAAATCCAACACGCGCTGCTTTATCACTTTTCGAAAAAAGGATTTACATATTTTCTTAATGTACTTTAAATTTTTATACTTAGTGACTGAAACAAGGTTGTCAGCACATTTTATGTGGCATCAACAGATTACTTACAAACAATAGAAAAATCGCGTTAACTGCATTTCAACGTTGATGGGAATAAAAAATATTATTGAAATACCAACCTGCTGTGAATTGGAAATCTGGAATTAAACAGTTTGGAATGTAAATTCTATTTGTGCAAATATTTCAAATCTGACGTACATATACCTACACCTACATACATAAAAAATAAATGTAAATTTTGTTAAAAAAATATTAAATCTTCTGTACTTATGTAAACATTTGATATTCAATAGCTGGTTTAATAACAAAAAAATATTTTTCATAAATTATTTTACTTTTAATAATTTATTCAAAGAGATGCGTATTTATTTACTTGTAGAATCCTAAATAAATACTTTTGTAATTATATGCGGTTACCTGCAACTGGAATTTAATATTGTCACAAATGTTTTGAAATATTCCCAAACTGAGTTGGGATAAGTTGTGTAGTAAAAATACCATAAATTTTTTTATGATTTTCCAAAACCAATACAGCAAAAATGTTTTGCAAAATTACAATACCAGTTTTAACATTGCAAAACTACTTTGCAAAAAAATTCATATGCATGTTTTGTAATATTACAATAGAAATTTTTAACAGTGTAACTCAAGTATTACTAAATATGATTGAAATGTAAGAGCATTTAGTTATCAATATAGAGTTCAATTATTAAAGGGCACACAAAGTGTGATGATAATTAACATAATTAACTATATTGCTTTATTAGCTTTCAATTAATTACTTAACATTAATACAAGAAACCCAATTCTAACAGCAGACATTATTTAAGAAATATTAGTTGATAAGTTTACCAGCTAAAGTATATTATCTACCTTTAATTCAAAATACTTAACATTAAACTCTAGTTATTCTATCATAATCTGATAAAAACAGTATTTAAAAATAATTTATTTTATTGTAATATTTTGCAAACTATAATTTACGTAAATTACAGCTTTATGCAAAACATCAAACCCTATTTACTTATTATTAAGGTAGACATTACGTCGTAGTTCCCAGTTAATTTGATGTGCTATCCCTTATGTTGCAGATTATCCTACATTTAATTGGACTAATTTTGTTAAATTGTGTAATTATTTGGAAGCAGTTTACAAATTCCACTCTTAAATAATCAAAGTAACATCAATCAATTCTTTAAATAATTAGTTATTTAATCACATTTATGATTTACAATTTAATCTAAGTACCAATCAAAACTTTAGATAAAAATGCTTTATTTAAATAATGTAGTTAAAGCAACTTTAATTGGATGACATTAATATCTTTAATTTTTGTATTAGCAAGAAATAATGAACTTTCCATAACGAATTTAATCCTGTAACAAAGAACTAAAAGGTTTCAGTTTAGAAATTAGTTGCTCTCAAATATACATTTCTTGATAGATAACAAACACGATAAATTAGAAACGATATGCAAAAAGTGCAGGGTCTAATTAAATCCGTGGTTTCTGTCGTCTGTGATTAAGTGTTTTCCAATTCTGTTTCATTCTCTTGAGAAATTTAGTTATATCTCAATTTATATTACACTTAGCCAATTTACACGACAAACTGCAAGTTTAATTTTGTGTAAGCAATCGATAACGTTTGGTGCAAATATCTTCAAGTTCGGCTATTACCCATATTGCAGTAATACTCGAAGTAATACATTGAACAGATTAAAGGTTGACATTATCGAAAAATAGTGCATCTCCAAATTGTTTACTAAATTATAAATTATATATAAACGTAAAATAAAATAAAAATCAATAACCGAATTAAAGGTTCACGTGATTTTGAAAAAATTTGATTGTACTTCAATATGTGAAATTGTCAGAATTAATAGTGCAAACGCCATATGCTGTAACATTCCCAACTCGGCAAACCCATTACCTCATACATGCCACATAAATATTAACACAACAAACGAAACTGGGATTTTAATTCTATTCCGATTTTAATCAAAGATAAAAGTGAATCTGTTGTTGGTTTATTTGCTCTATTACAACATTTAGAAGCTCATTAATTTACTAAAACGTGCATATCCCGAATATACATATAGTGGCGCTCATAAGTATTTGGACAAAATAATATTAATTGATGTTACGTTTAATATGATATTACATAAACAAATTTACATAGTACAGTAAAACCTGTTGTTGTGCGGTCTTTTTTTATGCGAATTTATTTTTGTGCGCTCTGTTTTGTGCGATTTTATTTTTGTGTGATTTATTTTTAAGCGGTATATGAATCTCAGCGGCCTTGGCACTGATTTTGTGGTACCAAAAAAAAAATCAATGATATCCTATTTTCAAGCGACCAAAGCGATTTTGGAACAATTTATCCTAAGCAGATGCGCGTTTTAGATTACGACGAGTAGCAGCGAACTATTTAATGTACAATTTGAAAACTTCTCCATGTATATGTACAATAAAAATTAAATATTTTTACAATTTTTCCAGGTCTAATTTAATTATTTAATTTAATTTAAAGTATTTTTTCATCTATTTCGTTAATAATTGATGTATTTTCTAAGTGCGACTTTTTTTATGCGGTCCCTATCTA
The DNA here is from genome assembly GCA_036325965.1 of Sinopyrophorus schimmeli. Lineage (NCBI taxonomy): Eukaryota > Metazoa > Arthropoda > Insecta > Coleoptera > Elateridae > Sinopyrophorus > Sinopyrophorus schimmeli. The sequence goes on from JARFIZ010000396.1 coordinate 878,306, forward strand.
CTGCATAAAAAAAATTTACGTAGTATATCGTACAAAGTTGTTTATTGTATGTAAATATTTATAAAATTTCCGAATTTTTTTTGTACTCTTTCTTTTATGCGGTCCCTATCCACCGCACAAAAACAGGTTTTACTGTATTATCGAGAATAATATTAGTATAGTTATTTACACGTACCAAGTTGCAACTTCTTTGTTTACATTTCGCCCCACTGCAGATATATGACACCTCCTAAGTTCAAAATATTTCACAATCGGTTGGATTATAATTCTAACAAGCGTCAGATGCTATTTAGCTTGAATTAGTCTTTATACTAACTTATTGTCATTATTTTAACATACCAAAATGCAAATAATATTTTGATAATTTAAAAAAGCAGTATGTACTTATTAAACACACTAAATCAAGCACCAATGCAAACAAAAATCATTGATACTTTTACAGTCTCTCGGAAACTTGTTAGTACAAGAAACAAAATGTTTAATAATGGGAAGGCTATCTAAAATAAGCCGCTCAAAAAAAAAAAAAACAACTTGCAAGAGAACGTATTGTAACGGGTTTGCTAGAGGATTTGAACTAGGGTTATGAATATTAAAACAAAGGTTACTTTATTTTAAAATAAATAATATAAATATAACTAAATATATTTAATAATGAATTAACACTTAAAAATTAAACTAGCTTAACTCATTCATTTTCACTGTTATACTCTTAATTTATTTATTTATACACTATTTATTAATTTTAACTGTTGACCGTATTTACTTCAATTTAAAACCGTGAGCACTCCAGTGAGGAGGCTCCTTCGGAGACTATCGACCGTGGAGCCTCCTACCGAGACTGTCCAGTCTCTCACTGTGACTAACTGTTCAGGGCCTTCCGATCGCCTTACATTTATATGCCGAAGAGAAAACTTTTTGAATGCTTTGGTATTTCCAAACTATACCGTTCAAGATGTCACCTTCTAGTCTTTCTAGTTATCGTACTTTCAGGCTTACTGTAAAGATTACTGGAATATTCTAATGCAGAACTGTTACAATATCAAAAAAAGTTATCTAGAAATGATTGTCGTAAGTCGGCTTTAATAAAAAAAAATGATTTGCAAAATATTACCCCATAAACGTCCACGTTTTAATTGGTAAACGACACATAAAAGCCTTTGGTTTACATAGCCGTTGACCAGCAAAAAAGCTCATGATATTTGCGCATAATACAAAAGCTCAAATTGCGTTTACAAAGAGCTACAATTTTTGAACAAGTTCAGAGTGGTCTAATGTTTTGTAGAGCAATGAATGAAAATTTAATTTAGTGTCATCTGATGGTGTCATGATATTCGATACCAGTTACCAACGGTTAAAGATTGAGGCGGCAGTGTGATGGTTTGGGAATGTTTTTTAAGCCATGGAGTTGGACCTATAGGTTGAATTGAAGGCAATATAAATCGATTCATGTGTGGTGATATCTTGACGACTGATATGGTACTATATGCTAAACAAAACATGCCAGTTAAATAGTATTTTTAGTAAGTTAACAACCCTAAACACAATTCCAAACACCTTAGTGATATCCTGAAACGTAAACAAGTCAACGCTCTAGAGTGTCCAAGTTAGAGTCCGAATAACCCATAGAACATTTGTAGGAAAAATTAGGTCGCAAATTAAAATGCCAAAATTATTCAAATAAGAAGAAATTATACGAAGCTCTTAAAAATAAATGGGTCCTAATTCCTTTAGAACGCATACCAAAGTTAGTTAATTCAATATCGGCACGTTGTAAGGCCAAAAGATATACCACTAAATATTGATGCACTCCTTACTATAGTTGATAATCGGGGGGTTTTAACTTCTGTTCCCTTTCGTGCCCAATTTTGTCAGAGTCGGTTTAACTAAATGACAACTTATCAAAATTAATTTTTCAAAAATTGATCACGTGAATTTGGTTACCCTGGGAATACTAATCGTTAATAAAAATTTCTGACTTATCTACCGCCACAACTCAAAAACCAGCGATAAAATAAGTAGAATTTTATCTGTTAATAACTTAGGAAACAAAATATCTATAAAAAAATCTAGAAATTGCAAGACTATACTTTTAAGTTGATTTTGAAAAACCAAACCGAGTGACAACATTGACTCTCATCTAAAAAAAGTGAATGGCACTCTCTGGTTGATAATCATTGTGTTAAAAAAAATTATAATGTCAAAATACAGTTTGATTTTTCATTTTTCTAATTTTTCTTAAATTAAAAGTTATTTTTGATCAAACTTTACTAAAATTATGTAAAAATATATATAGAGGAAAGTTGCCTATTATTGGATACTTTTTTGTTTTTGTCGATTAAAGTTGTTTTTTTTGTTCCAACTAAATCTAAATATTGGCAAATTCTTGCAGCATACATATTTTTTAATAATATAAAAGCTCTAGCCCGTAACTTGTCAATTTTTTCGAGTACCATAAAAAACCATAAAATGTCAAACTCCAATATTCTAAAAATGGGTTTCTAATATCTGATATTAGAAAAATGAGAGAAAAACTAAAAGATGTAATTGAGAAACTATTTTTTTTAGAAATAAGCTCTATAAAAAAGAGAAAAGTAACCGTCTAAGCACATTTCACATAGGAAAGCTTTTTTCTTATCAGTACCTGCACATTCTTCATGGCACCAACGGTAACACATATTGCATCTTATCCAAGACTCCTCCTTTGTGTCTTCCCAATAATAAGTGATGCAGTACATACACTCTGCGTTTTCTTCACTTTTATCCATAACGTTGCCCGTATTTGGAATTTGAGAAATATCCGATATTCGGCACATACACTGCTGGCCAAATAAAATGGAACATGTTATAATTCAAAAACTAATGAATAGATTCTGGCCAAACTTGGTATATAATATTCGTATATTATGATATTCAAAATACAACATCTTCAAATATTTAACTTAAGTAATTAAATTTAAATTAATGAAATTAATGTAATTTAGGTGGACAATTTTTTTGGAACAAGCTATTTTTAATACATTTTTACACTACCATTATTATTTAATAATTGATGAAACCTCCTTTTCGTTCAAAACAGTCAAGTGGACGTTTGTTAATGGACATATACACAGTATCAATATATTCTGACCCTGTATGATTTATTTCAGATACTGCCTTTTCAATAGCAAATTTTAATTCATTTTTGAATTAAACTTAACTTTGTAGCGTACACTTTCTGACTTAAGTGTGACCACATGTTCTCAATAATATTTAAATCAGGACTCTTCGTGGGCCATTCTAAGACTTCAATATTGGAATTTTTAGCCATGTTGTTTGTCGAGATTTATGAATTGAGCAATTATTTTGTTGAAATACATAATTTTCATCACCAAATTGTTCATCAAGAATAGCCTTGGCTTCCTTGAGAACATAAATGTATTGAGTAGAATTAACTTTGTCTTTCAAAATTTAATCCAAAATAGTCCGGTTGAACTCATCATGCCCCAGATCATGTATCCGCCTCCCCACATCAAACTCTATCTCTTACATTTTTGCAATCAGGATCAACATACGTCGACCAATTATCAGGACCATCTAGGGAAAATCGCTTTTTATCGATGAATATAACAGTTTTCCAATCAATGCAAACTTGAATCCACGTGCGACAAGCCTTATATCGCTTTACCTTATGTCCTTGCGTGCGTTGAATCTGTTTGGTTAAGGTTTTGTATTTAAAATTGAATATATTAAGCTTCCTTTTAATTGTCCTAGTTGAGACATGATTTAAATAAGCTTTATTTTGAATACACGACTGGTACATCGCCTTAACTCATCGCTGCAATTGTGCACAACTCGTTGAATTTGTCGTTCATCTTGTTGAGTGAGCTTAGGCTTTGGTCTAGGAGTCTTTTTTCACCTTAGATTCATCCTTGTTGATAAATCTATGCACTGTTGATAACGATACGCCACTAATTTCTGACACTTTTCTGTAATTCAGAAGTCGATCATAAAGGTGTTTTACAATTTTAATAAGTTGTTTAGGATGCATAATTAACATAAATAAATTCACATATAAATAAAAAGACATTTTGGGTTAGCTAAACACGTCTGATTTTCACCCAATTGTCAAATTATTTAGTGATTAATTCTGCTATCTATACTTGTTCCATTAAATTTGTCCAACGCAAATACACCATTTTATATAATAAATTTAAAAACATTATTATTAGTTGCGTTTTACTTATGATTTTTTAAAACCCAATTAATAATTATTTATAAAATACATATACAAGAAAGTTTTCAACGTATATTTATTATATCATACTTATTTTGTGTGTTCCATTTAATATGGCCAGTAGTGTAACCTCATTACATCTTGCCTTAACTTTGAAGAGAAATAAAAATAAAATCATCATAAATTTATGTACACACTGAAAGTTTATGATGTCCTAAATCAATTGAGCTATGAATAATTACTATTCAAACTTACCTTTTAGACAAATAAGAGCACTAATTATCAACATTAAAAATTTTCTAGCATCCGCACTTTGAAGAATCGTAAAATAATGCACAGGTATCCTTCCAAAAAAACGTACTTCTACAAAAAAATGTGTATGCGATTGAACTATTGTTTACCGTACAGATAGACAGCTGAAGCCAAATAACTTATAAGATATTATAGTATGCGATATTAGGAACCTATACGGAAATAGGCAACTCTCCTCTATAGTTTAATAAAAAATAATAATAAATCTCTGTATTTCAATTGCATTGTTAATTAAATCTATTTTTATCAGTGTCAAAATACTTTGAGCACTACTGTAGCTTAACTTTTTTAATAAAATTTATACAATTCTTATTTCAACAACATTTCTGTTAAAAATAATTGTAACGTAATAGCTGCAATATGACAGAAAACTTCAGCAGAAAAAGATATATTGCGGCGATGAGTTAAAAAGCATTTGTGTGCTTTTATAATTTTATTGATAATACCTTGGTAAGCATTTATCGAGATGACATATAAATAAAAAAATACACACAGAAGAAGAGCTTATCCATTCATCAAAACGATGTTCTACAGCACACGGTATTCTTACAATGTAGATTCCCTGACAAGTATCAAAGAATACAATACTAAAACAATTATTTATACGTCACTTTATTTTTCTTCTTGTTTTGATGATAATTAATAAAAAAAAAACAATTTTGTTATAGTATAGTAGACTTGTTGGAATTTCACATTACAAATTCCAACTTACTACATATGCTTGGTTTAATAGCTTTCTCGTGCTGGAGATAGTTTGAAAAGCTCTGTTTACCAGAGTTCTGATTTACATCCTTTTACTATAAACAGTCGCAGGCTGCCGGTTTTATGTCTTATTTTTAAATATTAGATATTAAATAAAATTTCTCAACGAAAAAGAAAACTAGAAAATTAAATATCAGTTAAAGCTGACGTAGTTATTCATTTGAAAATAATTGATTGTTATTAATTTTCAGGCAACGTTAAAAAATAGATTAGACAATGTTAATAAAATATTTATTTTATTATGAGTAAGTAGTGATAAAATATATATCTATAAATTACTTCTTCTTTCGTACATATGTAACATAATTTTTTCGAGTTAACGATGAAAATATCGTTAAAGTAGATCTTGACATAAATTTAAAAGATTAGAAAACTTGTATGTAACTTTTTCGGAGGCTGTATAACCATCATTTTACGAGATAAATCTTTAAAGTTAACTATCCATATATTCCACAAACCCTTTTTAAATCCAAAGACAAAAGTGTAATAACCGTATAATATAATGTTATACTTATTTAACCTATATTTCTCAATCCTACTAAAGTATTGAGTTTTAAATTCTTATAGAGCGTGAAATTTCAAATTTTGTTCGCTGCTTTTCGATAAATTTTATCTTTACGAGTGTTTTGCCACTTAAAGCCAATTTCTCTTAGTGGCAAAGGTAGTTAAACGAATTAACGTTTAATTATTATTTTTTATTTAGTATACACTAAATATTTAACAAAAAGGTGATTATCTTTCGGAAGACGGTATGTCTGGACGTTTTCTGGTTTTCTCGTAAACTAAACTCGAAATGTTTTTTCACCTTGGTGATATACTTTTTTTGTTTTTCCAAAACCCCCCAATTTCAAATAATATCTAAAATTCGCTCTAGTTCTGAACATTCTCCCCCCGTTGTGAGATTAATCGAACAACAAACATTAATACATAAGAACTATGCTAAACTACGGTCTTTCAAATAACTCAACTAAACTAATTTAATGTCTCTAATTTTTGGAGACTCAATTTCTGATGACGGCACTGGTAATACGGCCACTTTCTTCACATTTCTCACTATAGACGAATTTGCTGTTTTATTAACACTGTACGCACTATTCCGTCACTACCGGGGTAACACTCAAGGATTCTTCCCAATCTCCATTGAGTAGGTGGGACGTTGTCTTCGCGTAACAAGACTACAGCACCCTTTAGAACTTCAGGTCCTGTACGTTGCCATTTGGTACGAACGGTTAATTCATTTAAATATTCGTGACTCCAACGAGTCCAAAAATGTTGCTTTACTTTTTGTACATGTTCCCAGTGTGGCAACCGATTACTAGGAACGCACGTGTAATCATGACCACGTAAGTTGGTCAATGAATCACCTATTAAAAAATGGCCAGGAGAAAGTGCAATAGGATCAGTAGGATCCGAAGAAAGGGGAGTTAACGGTCTTGAATTTAATATAGCTTCGATCTCTATAATTAATGTGTTAAATTGTTCATATGTAAATAACATATCTTCATGATATACCTGTTTTTGTATGCATTTGATTACTCTAATTTCTACGCAGTGTAACTCTTCTACAGTCAAAGGTTTGGTAGTTTGCATTCGCTTTACAAAACGAAAACAATAAGCTAAAGAACGTATCATTCGTTCTAAACTAGAAAATCTGGTTAATGTTGTAAAAGGTCTAATAAACGTAACTAAACATATTGGTCGTCGTTGTTCATGTAATTCTTCGTCATTTGGTAGCTCAAAACTTGGCCAATACGAAATGGTTTGACTTAACCACGGTGGTCCATTTCGCCATAAAGTTGCAGTAATAAAATCAGCAGGTAATATTCCTCTTGATACAAGGTCAGCTGGATTGTCATACGTGGATACATGTCGCCAGCAATTTACCTCGGTCACGGTTAGTATATTTGCAATCCGATGAGCAAAAAAGGTTTTTAATTGTTGAGGACTAGTTCGAAGCCAACGTAGAACAATAGTAGAATCGGTCCAGTAAAAAGTTGGAACCTCTTTACGGAGAGCTGTTTTTACAACTTTCATTAATGAGGACAAAAGCTTTGCCCCACACAGTTCTAATCTCGGTATCGTCAAAGTCTTAATAGGTGCAACTCGGGATTTGGCACATAATATTTGAACATGAATAATACCCGATTGATCAACAGTGCGCAAATAGACGCAAGCTCCGTACGCCTTCTCACTAGCATCGGAAAAGCCATGTAATTCTATTTCTTTTACATCAGCTGTCTGTTTTCTAACTAAAAACTGTCGATACATTTGCTTCAAATCACTCATAATTACAATAGGGTGTTGACGAAATCTAATTAAAGTCGTGAACAAATCAGGTTGAATAGTAGGCCCAGTATACAAAACATCATTCAAAGATGTGCCTGTGGTAGTCTTTAAAGAAGCATCAAAAACCACACGTACTTTTGTGGTTAAACTAGACTCTTTAAAAACTGCGTGGTGTGGCAAATAATAAGTATCTGATATTAAATAATTGTCAGTAACAGGAGACATATGGTTTTGTTTTAAATAATCATCTAAAACTTCTTCGTACTGAACTTTCAGTGCAGGTATTTGATTTAACTTTCGTTCGGTATTGTCAAATCTTTTACGAGCAATATTATAAGATTGGCCTAATTTCGAGCACATGGATTGAAGGGTAGGGCAACAACATAACGCCCACTAGAATTCCTTGTTACATGTTTAAGAAAATGTTGTTCGCATTTTTCTTCTTTTTCGGTAAATTTTTTAACAATAGGACATTCTTCGACTTCCCAAATTTTCTGTAGGTCGAACTCAGCAGGAACGGTGGTAACATGACATTGAGATTTTGTTTGACAGATCGAAGGGGCATTTCCACCTATAATCCATCCAAGAATTGTTTTCTGTAGGTATAATTCCTGTTGATTAAAAGTAGGTAATTTTATCTGTCCGACAGACAATAATGAAAGGGTTGTGCCTGCTCCTAATAAGATATCAACTGGTGCAGGTTGATAGAAATTTGGATCAGCTAGATTAATATTATGAGGTAATTTTATTAATTCACGGTGAATCGGTTGCTCTGGTATGATATGTGAAATTTGTGGAACGATTAGAAATGTAAGGGTTTTTTTATAACCATTTAAACGAGATTTTATGGTAGCTGTGGTTAACTTGGTACAGTAAGTAGTCATAGAATTTAATGCTCCTACAGGTATGTTGCATACTGTTTTCTTCAATTTTAAAATATCTACAAGACGTTGCGTCATAAAATTGGTGGTAGAGCAGGTATCGAGTAGCCCTCGGCATCGAATCGGTTTTTGTTCCTGGTCCAAAATATCAAGGACAGCAGTGACCATTATGTCATTAGACATAGCATTTACTACAAAAGTTACTTGTTTATTATCTGTTGATGAACTGGAATTAATATGCTTTTCGGCTTCTGGTTGGCAGTACATTTCTTTTTTATTTTGAGCCGATTGTGGTTGAGAATTTTCCATAACATTATGATCGAGATATACATGTAATAAAGTGTGATGACGTTTATTGCATATTTTACGAGACGTTTGTAGTCTACATGCCTTAACTTCATGTCCTTTTCCAAAACAATTAAAACATAAATGCGCATCCTTTACTACTTTTCGACGATTTTCAACAGTTAAATCTCGAAATTTATTACAAGTATGCAATAAATGGTACATAGGACACGTTGGACATAAAATGGACTTCTGATGATACGTAGTATTATTACTTTGATTACTGTAGTGAGTAACTAACGCTTGAGATCGCGATATTTCTTTACGATGATTATATTCTCCCTTGAAATGTTTATTGTAAGCTATTTAATTGTGTGATGATTCTGCACAGTTTGCCCTCTTACTTAAAAACTTCAACAAGTCTTTAAACGATGGAAATGTATGATCATTTATAGTTAATTCCCATTGCCATACAGTATGTGAACTGATCTTTGATAAAATCAAATCGACTAATGGGATATCCCAAAATTCAACTGGTGCTTTTAAATTATCCAAAGCTCTGGTGTGTTGATAAAATATATCAACAAGTTCATTGATTGCAGTTGGTGTATCTCTTTGTAATTGTGGAAGCTCTCTTAAGATCGTCATGTGTCTTTGTGCCATACGACGGGGATTTTCATACTTTTCTTTTAAAATAGAAATTGCAATGTCGTAATTATTGTCGGTGAGTTCTAATGACTCAATACTTCTTGCAGCTTTACCGGTTAAAGATATTTTTAAATAATTAAGTTTTTTAATTAACGGAAGATTTTCTTGGTCTATTAGAGTTGAAAATAAACTAAAAAACGAAGCCCACTTTTCGGGAGTTCCGTCAAAAGTTGGCAGAGGTATAGTAGGCAGGGTTACTGTTGCCTTAGTTTCTGACGGTATGATAGCGATCGGTTGTGTCAAATTGACATTTGTTGACAGTGGATTTAATTCTTCTAGAAGATCTAATGCACGACCAGTTTCTATATTAAAATTATCAATATAGTTATTGCGATTTTCAATTTCGTTTTCATCTAATTCTTCTATTCTGTCTTGTATGCTTTCAAAGTTTTCAAAGGTTTTTACAACAGTTTTTAGCGAAGCTTGAATTAGATGTCGTTGTATTTTCTCCGGTTCAGAGTCTGCTTTATCAAGATGTTTCTTTAATGATGTAATTGTCGCTTGAATGTGACCACGTTTTCTTTTTAATGTTGAGAGATCGGACATGATGTATTTATTTATAGAAAACGTAAAAAATACCGTAAGGAATTGAATAATTGTACGACAAACGTGTACTCAAAAACGACTGGCCAAATTTTCAAATAGGTAAAATGACCAACTTACCTTATTACTGCGATGGTTGATGCTCGTTACGACTGTTGATACGTGTTACAAAGATTGATGCTGGACTTGTAGTTTCTCTGGGGGTATTCTCTTGAAATGCACTCACTTAACACTTATTAAACTGCTTCTTCTTAGCTCCTTATATCCGGCTCGAAGGACCAAATGTTTTGCCACTTAAAGCCAATTTCTCTTAGTGGCAAAGGTAGTTAAACGAATTAACGTTTAATTACTATTTTTTATTTAGTATACACTAAATATTTAACAAAAAGGTGATTATCTTTCGGAAGACGGTATGTCTGGACGTTTTATGGTTTTCTCGTAAACTAAACTCGAATTGTTTTTTTTCACCTTGGTGATATACTTTTTTTGTTTTTCCAAAACCCCCCAATTTCAAATAATATCTAAAATTCGCTCTAGTTCTGAACAACGAGAATGAGCGATTTAACAAACATTTATACTTCATAATACACAATATAAATTTAAAGTAAACTAAAAACCAATTATTTAAAAAACAATTTTTTAATTTAATTTTAATTTAGTATTCGTTTGACTTTAAAAACGTAAGCATCGTGTCGTAGCTGCCGCTTATAAATAAGTGTTAATCGGATATCATACAACGCGAGTGATATCCGGCGGCCGTGTCACGGTCGTTGAGCTATCGCGGAGTACTTATGTTTTATCAAACACCGTCAGCACAATCTCCGAATGAGGCCATATTAATACAACAAAATAATGCACTTTTCCAGGAAAATAGTGCGAGGTCACAAAATAAACAAGTGCTTTTTGCTGCTTGGCAAAAATCTGAGAACGAGAAAGCCAGTATTATTAATAGATTAAATGCTCTTCAAACGCAATTAGAAAATGTACAGAAGGTTAATGCGGATTTACATGTTAAATTTGCAATGTTCGAAAAAAGTTCAACCCAAAATCCTCCAACGCTACAGAAGGAGAAAGAACTAATGGAGTACTTCACGGATGAAGAAGAGTTAGCAAAAGAGACCGAGTAGGTAAGAGTAAAGAATAAAAAGAGAAAAATGAATACATCGCTTACCCCCCCACAAGATAGGCAAAAGGTCTTAGAAAACAAAACAATACAACCAAAGAAAGACCCACAACCGCCGCCTATAATTGTGGACGGAATTAATAACTTTAATGACATCCATAAACTCATAAGTAAATCGATTCGTGGTTTTCAAATTAAGATAATAAACAACAAGAACATTAAAATTAACGTCTCAGATGGGGAAAGCTATCAAGCTCTCACGAAGGCTCTGCTTGACAATGAGTACTTGTGGCACTCTTTTGAAAACAAACAAAATAGACCTATTAAGGTGATGGTTACTAGGCTTCATCACTCATGTAATCCGCAAGAGATAGTTAGCGAACTACGAAAAAGAGGATATAAAATACTTGAAGCCACAAAAAAATTACAATACAAAACAAAATATCCTCTAAACATGTTCATGTTATCGTTTAGACATGATGAAGACACTAACAAAATTTTCGAAATAAAAGATATCATGGGCATTCAGTAGAAATTCAACCAATAAAAAAGTAAATTAGTGCCACAATGTAAGCGGTGTCAAGCATTTGGACACACACGGAAATATTGCGCCAAAGAACCCAGATGCGTAAAATGCACGGGTAAACACATTACTGCAGAGTGTAAGAAACAAAGGAAACTCCCCGAAATGTGTACATTGTGGGGAAGCACATCCAGCTAACTACCGTGGATGTATGGTAGCAAAGGAAATGCAGATGTTAAAGAATAAACAAATGAAAAAACCGAGTTTACCTAAACAGCCAAACAGATATGACCAACAGAAAATAGACCCCATTCCATCAAAGCAAGATAATACTCCTAAACCAAGGACTTACAGCCAAGTGGCATTTGAAAAGCCGCAGAAACAGATCGAGAAAACACCAAGCCAACAAAACTCGTCAGTTGAACACACGCTCCAATTGATTTTGCAAAAATTAAGTAAAATGGACGATCGTATTTCAAAGCTGGAATATCGCGCTCAAGGAGCGATGCCTAAATCTAAAAATGGGTATTAGTAATATCAGAATAATGCAATGGAACGCCAATGGACTGCTTCAACATTATCATGAGTTACAAGCAGTCCTGGACCTAGAAAAGATCGACTTATGCCTTATTGCTGAAACCCATTTTACCAAGGAATCGCACATAAAATTCAAGGGATACAAGGTATATCACACTATCCACCCAAAAAACACCGCCAGAGGAGGTAGTGCAATAATTATAAGAGAATCCATTGCACATTATCTAGAAATGGAATATCAAACAGAGGAAATTCAGGCTACAGCTGTTAAAGTTAAAACAAAAACCTACGAAGTTGTTATCACATCATTATATTGCCCACCTAGATACGCTATTAAGAAAAATCAATACTTAGATTTTCTCGAAACCCAAGGATGTAGATTCATTATTGGCGGTGATTTCAACGCGAAGCACACCCACTGGGGATCGAGGCTAACGACTACCAAAGGTAGAGAACTTCTATCAGCATGCAACCAGCTTAACTGTGACATAATATCGTCTGGGAAGCCTACCTATTGGCCAACCGACAGCAGTAAGATTCCTGATCTTATAGACTTTTTTATAGTAAGGAATATATCCCCCAATTATTTATATGTCGAGGAGGTATGGGATATGCATTCTGACCATTCTCCCATACTACTCACACTAACTGACAAGATAATTAATAAAGAAAACCTACCGAGGCTTGTAAATAAACTGACAAATTGGAATAGCTTCAGAACACAACTTGAAAATTCCATTAAACTCTCTGTTCCACTTAATTGATGAAGAAATGGAATTGCTTATTAGAAACATTCAGCAAGCAGCCTGGGATAATACTCCTGAAATTAAACGAAAGATAAAGGGAAATAATTATCCGAAAGAGATTATGCACCTAGTCACAAAAAAGAGAAAACTAAGAAGAAGATGGCATCAAACCAGAGCTCCTACGGATAAAACTGCCCTTAATAATGCCACTCAACAGCTAAAGCGGGAGATCTTACGAATTAAAAATGAATCTATGAGCAACTTCTTAAGTGAATTGAGCAACGACAACAAAACGGACTATTCCCTCTGGAAAGCCACTAAAAATCTGAAACGACCTATTCAGCAAAATCCACCAATCAAAAATGCAGATGGTACCTGGGCACGTAGTAATCAGGAAAAAGCTTGTAGATTTGCAGAGCACTTAGAAATGGTTTTCCAACCAAATGAAGGAGACGATTCACAAGACTGGACAGAACCAATGCAGGAAGATACAGTTATTAGACCAGTTACAGCTAAAGAAGTTTCTAACGAAATCAAGAATAACATTAACCAGAAAAAAGCTCCTGGTTTTGATCTTATTACAGGTGAAATTTTGAAGCAACTTCCAAGAAGAGCCATAGTAAAATTGACCAATCTCATGAACGCCTCATTCAGACTTAGGTATGTTCCCAAGATGTGGAAAGCAGCAGAGGTCATAATGATCCCTAAGCCAGCAAAACCGCCACAAGAAGTTTCTTCATACAGACCTATCTCACTTTTGCCTGTTATTTCAAAACTGTATGAAAAATTACTCCTTAAAAGGCTGAAACCGATAATTGAAGAGAAGGCTCTAATTCCTCATCACCAATTTGGCTTTAGAGAAAGACATTCAACCATAGATCAAATACATAGGATCACAACTGTCGTCGAAAAATCACTAGAAGAAAAGAAAGTCTGTGCTGCTGTTTTCTTAGACGTGACACAGGCTTTTGATAAAGTGTGGCACAAAGGTTTGTTCCACAAGTTAGATATATTGTTACCTCTGCAATATTCGCAAATTTTAAAATCTTACGTATCAGAAAGATACTTCAGAATAAGACAAGAAGACACCTATTCTGAATTGAAGGAAATTAATGCAGGAGTACCGCAGGGTAGTGTACTGGGTCCAGTACTGTACCTACTTTATACCAGTGATATTCCTGAACTCGAACACGAAACTATCGCCACCTTTGCCGATGATACCGCAATCCTCGCATTTGGAAGTGATCACGAAGAAGCCACGAGGAAACTCCAAACGTCTATTAACAAGATCAACGACTGGACTACTACGTGGCGGATAAAATTGAATGAAAGCAAATCTGTACATATCAACTTCACCAATAAACGGAAACAACACATACCCGTTAGAATTAATGAAACCCTGATCCCATACGCCAATACAGCTAAATATCTAGGTATGACACTTGATGCGAGGTTACGCTGGAAGGCCCACATTAAAAAGAAAGAGAAGAACTCGGTATAAGATATAAAAAAATGTATTGGTTAATAGGACGAAACTCCAGTTTGTCCACACATAATAAGCTGCTACTATATAAGCAAATACTAGGGCCCGTATGGGCATATGGCATCCAGCTCTGGGGTTGTGCCAGCAAGAGTAATATTCTTATCATTCAGAGATTCCAAAATAAAGTATTAAGGAACATTGTAGATGCACCCTGGTACTGCCGCAACAGTGATATCCATCGGGACCTCGAGGTGAAGACTGTAGAGCAAGTTATTCTTAAGTTTGCCAGAAGTCACGAACAACGACTTCTTCAACATGTGAACATAGAGGCCATCCAGCTCCTCGATACTTCACAGTTAGTGAGAAGACTCAAGAGGACCAAGCCCTTTGAGTTAGTTCAGTGATTTCTTCAAAGCAGAGCATAGTGTGTGTTTAAGTGCATATGTTAGGGATAATATACCTACTTAGTATTATCAGAATCCTAAGGACACTGATGAGTAAGACCTTAGTTCTAAGTTTCTTTTTAGTTTTTTTAAGTTAGAATTGAATTACTCATTGATCTATTAAGATCAGATTGTAATAACATAAGTGTCTTTGCACTTACAATAATAAAAAAAAAAATTTTAATTTTTCTTTTTGTTGTTTCTCTTTGCGTGTTTTGGTTGGTGATTGGAAATTACATCGCCCTAAAAAACTTATTTAATTTTACATATACATATTATAAAAGATGTACCATTTTTAGATAAAAACAGTTAATAGTATATTGTGCAACTAGTGCGATAAGTTGTCGATTGCCCACGAGAGCGAAGTTAAGCGCCCGAGCGAAGCGAGTGCGCTTATTCATTCGCTCGAGGGGCCAATGGACAATATCGCACGTATTGCAAATACTATTTTTTATTACGAATTTTAATGTATTAATTAATATGAGTATAAATTTTATAAATGTCAACCTCACTTTTTTAATATTGACACTTTTAATTTTAGCAGTTTTTGCGTGCGACAAGGGTAATTTGCGTGCGATAAGTATAATTTGCGTGTGCTAAATAAACTTGTCGCACTCAAATTAATGTTTAATTTAAAATGGGCAAATAGCTTCTTTTCAATCGCAACAGCGTGCGCTAAGATACTGCTTATCCCGTATGAGTAATAAAAAATATTTTCTGATATAGAACGTTTTTTTAATGTCCTTGAAACTGACTTTTTATATAATAGAAAAAGCAAAGATCTCCGCCAACTAAAACTTATTTTCTTTAGTCGTTTCTATCTCGCTGTATCTTTTAAAATAATATAAATTAAGCGAAAAATAATATATACTTTTTTGAATGTACCTCAAGGTACTTCGTTTTTAAACAATTTTTTTACGCTCCATTGACAAAATATTGGTCTAAACGTCGAAAACAAAATTCTCGTCAAATTTCAACTCTTAATTTTAATTCTCAATAGTCGCTAGTTGATTTACAAAAAAAATTATTCATTTATCATGTAAATATAAAATTTTATTTTCAATTAACTATATCTTTGCTGCATTTTGTGCAATCGTCTTGTTCTTAGCGACTAATTGTTGTAAAACTATTAGTCTTTAAAAGTAGGTACTCATAGTTGGTACCATGTAATTTGAATAAAAAGTTATTTAAAAATTTAATATAAATTTATTAATACAGGGTGGCAAAGATAAAACACATGTTTTTTGAACGCGTGGTATTTTGTAAAGATAAGAGTAATCACGTTGCCGCACCACCAACTGACAGCTCAGGTAAGGCAGTTTCAATTATGTCACCGTGGACCTTGAAGCACTGTGTGTTTGGGGTGGAGCAATTTTTTGGAAACTATGAGTCTGTAGTAACCATTTTGGCTATGTTCTTTGACCACCACGTTCTCAAGACTTGTCTGTATGCAACTTCTTTTTGTGGGATTACCTTAAGTTTAAAGGGTACACTAACAAACCCCGCAATATATTAAAAGTTACTATTTGTCAAGAAATCGCAAGAGTGCCAGAAAAAATGATTTTGAGAATGATGCACAGTTTTCAAGAGAGGTTGCAAATGTGTGACCGCGAAGCGAGCGACGCTTGTCTGACATTATATTCCACCATTAATTTAAAAGTGCATTATTATTACTTCATTTAGCTGTAATTAAAAAAAAATTGTAAATAAACAACGTTATCCTTAAGCCAAAAACATGCATTTCCTCTGCGCCACCGTGTACGATAATCTCGATAATATACAGAGTGTTTACGAATAGTTGTCAGAGCCGGAAATGGGTGGTGGAGGGGATTTTTTGGAAGACTTTCTACTTGGTAATATTTCTAAATTCATTGATTTGACAAAGTTATAGCAAAATCAAAATTGAGACCATATTTTGAAAACCGCAGGTTTTTTGACCTATGACAACGTTAAATTGGCTAATTAAAACATATCCGACGGCCTCAAACAATAAAACAATTCATGTTATTATACCACACATAAAATGAATTGTTCATAAATTATTTTTATTTTTAAAACAAACGTGCTTGAGTTAAAATATCGAGTTTCACTCTTTATCAGCTTTAACACTTCTTTCTTTTTTAAAAAAAGATTTCCGATGCTCTTGTTAATCATTGTAAAACACGACTTATGAAAGTAAGTGTTATAAAAATTCGACAATTTGGGGGTGGTTTTCGTCACAAGACAACTTTCCAAACTGTATTAAATTTTATTATCATAATTACCTTATTTTGTGTATTCATTTATAAAGAAATTCTTTTTGAAAACTTGAATAAAAAACAACGTATCAACAAAGATGTTTTTTACATAAAAGAATTTATACTGTACGAATAAATAATGGAACTAAACGTACTACTTATTTTTCTCGTAAGTATAAAGTATCCGTTTCTTTTACGTGTTAAATTTGAAATAACATATTTATTGTTGAGCTAGGTCACTATTAAGTCGGTGTAAAAACAATTAATTTCAAGTTCAAGAATAATAGGGGACAAATATTGCCTAACATAAATACAGTAACAAAAAAAACAACGATAAATACATAAATGGCTGATGATCTAAAAAACGTGCAATTATTAAGCGCTGATGTTGAATTTTTAAGCTTATATTGCGGTGGCATTCATTACAAGTAGCTCGCTTCCACCGTTGAAGGTCAATTATTTGCTTACCGACGAACAAGCTCTGATTGCTATTTGACGTCCCAGTGTAGTACGAGTGGACATCTGACAAATCTAAACGTATTGGAAAAAATAGTTATGATGGTAATTTGGGTAAGTCTGCAGAGAAATCATATCCAAAGTGTTTTAAATATTATTAAATAAATTATTTACTGTGGATTAAAAGCATTTTATGTTAGTTAAAACTTGGATAAAAACCAAAGCGTCAAAAAAATAGAATTTTAAATACTAAATCCCTTGCAAGGAATTGGGAAACCAGCAAGGGTAAAACTGCCCCAGGAAAATTTCCCCAATAACACCCCTTGTGTCTTTGACATACTATGACATACACAACAAAAGGCACAAGCGGGGAAATAGCCTACGCCCGGATTCGGGCATGGCACTTTAAGAAGAAGAAAGCTCTGATGACAAAGGGTTTAAACGTACTTCTTGTTTCTGCGAAGAATCCTTTACTAAAAAATATTAACGTGTTAAAATTCTAAATATAATGTTAATTTTTGACTTATGTCAAGATTAAATGATTATAAGAAATAAATTTAATTTCAAGTTCAAGAATAAAAAACAATCTTGTAAAGTATAAACGAAACGGTAAAGTAAACTCCGCCGAGATAAAACAACATAATTAAAAATATTGTATTACTAACATTCATAAACACATAAGCGATTTCCGTTATAATAAATTGCAATTTTATAAACGATAACATTTTAGAAACGACAAAGATTGGCTTCGAGTTCGCTGTTTTTATATTTACATGACAAGGACAAAATTAGTAAAAGGCGTCTTAGGAGAATATTTCGCAGACTTGCATTTATCGTCCATGTATGTATGTAGGTATGCATTATTTTCTGTTATTCATAATACGATATAGGTTGCACACGATTTCTTAGGCAGCAAATCTTACGATCTTTTCTGAACAACATTCATATTTACTCCGTAAACTCAATTAATATTTTGACATACAAATTTTAACCCTTTCTTCCCTTAAAGTGCCGTGCGTAGGCTATTTCGCCGCTTGTGCCTTTTGTCGTATATGGCTTAGAGTATTCAAAGACACAAGAGATGTTATTGGAGAAATTTTCCTGATGCAGTTTTACCCTTGCTGGTTGCCCACTACCTTATAAGCGGGAGAGGCGTAAAAGTTGTACGATGATTTTAGCTTGAGTTCGAACCCATCATTGCACATATAAAACCTTTGCGCGACGCCACTCTCTTTAGCCCTTTGTTGCAGATGAATTATAACTATTTAAATGTAACCGCAGTGGAAAACAATAGGGTAGGTCAGTGTGTCTTTTACTTGTAATCAAAATTCTAGGTCATGATAAAGTTCAAGGATAAATTTCCGAGTCGAGCTAGTTTGTTTGTTTTATAATAAAAGCTTATCGAACAATAAATAATCCCTGCGAGATTAAATAAACGTGGGCGATCTTTGTACGTTTATAAGTATCAATTACTGTTGTATTATAAATAGAAAAAATCTAGCGGTTCTCAAACAGTTTTTGGGAAAAAAATTGAATTTTTTCAATTTCTCTATACTAGATTATTTTAATGTGACTTTTTTGAAAACGCCTTCTATTAATTGTCCCCAACCACCCCTTTTCGGCTCTGATAGATCTTCGGAAACACCCTGTATATAAAAATATTTTAGGTTTTTATATGTATAAATTTACAAATAGAGCGATCTGAATACAATAATGAATTGACTGTATTATAGGAAGGTTGACTGTACCTTTAAGATTCAAAATAAAGATCCCTTGTTAATTAGGTATTTGAAAAAAAAAATTATTGATTTTTTTTATATATTTTAAAACTTTATTATTAATAATATGGATATTTAATGCAAACTACTTAAAAAAAAATTTTTTTCAATTAATTATAAGCAATTAAAAATTGATAAAATTTAAAAAAAATCACGTGACTATGAACGCGCCAACATTGGTCACCATCTTTGTGACGTCATAATGTTATAGCTGTTAAACAACAGGACAGCGTTTACGGCTATTACACGTGAGTTGACAATAATATTGAAAATTTACTGCTAAAAAACGATTTGTTAGTTAATTCCGATTAGCTATGTGTGATAAAGGATTTATAAAGGCAAAGTCTGATAATATTCCTGATGTTGATATATTTTTGACTGAATTCTACTTATTTGATTTGTATACTTAGAGAAATAATAATTAATAACAATAGTGTTATAAAATACTTACATCGAAATGATCTTCACAACAAAAAAAATTCGATTTAGTTTTGGGATTATAACGATGCACTGTTTGAAACCATTTATTTCGACGTTTTTCATCTTGGGGAACATTTAAAAACATTTTGTCAGGAGTTGTTTTTGTAGTATTCGTACATAATGGTACAAAACAAGAACGATAACTTTTGAGGTTCGGTATTTTCAATATAAACTTGAGTATTTAACTATGACAACAGAATTAAATAGATTAAAACACTGCATTTATTATTTCTGTATAAGCTGCAATGAATGAAAACTAACATTATGACGTCACACACGCTCTGGTTTGTTCAGGAGCTGTCGGCGTGTTTTCGGTACTGGATTCAAAAATTAATTTTTATTTTGATATAACTTTTGAAATATTGCGCAAAAAATAAAAATAAAAATAGTTTTGTTATAAAACTTATATATGATCTTTCCATTTATCACAAAAAAAAAAAATTCAAAGACCTAATTAAATATTTAAAATGTGGATAGCATCTCCCTGTTTTAGAATGCGATTTTGCTTCTCTAACACCACCGACCTAGATGAAATCGAAAGTTAGGTTTGTTAAAAAACTTTTCAATTTAGAGCAGATTAGTTTTATTTCATTTCTATCATAACTCTTCATAAGGAGTTGTACAATGCTCTACATATTTAAGCGTTAAAAGTTAAACTTTTATACAATTAAAGTAATAAACAAATAATGTTCGAGCTCCATGAGAATAGTAATTGCTAGCTCTTTCATTAAAGAAAACAAATTCTATGTGTTTTTTTGTTAATTTTGCACCATTTTGGCGCTCCTTTCGTATTGACGCTTTCATACATTGGTTAGTTTGCTTACCGATTTCCTACAGCCCGAATACGAATTAAATAAAAATTGATAAATTAAAAAATAAATGCACTACTAAGTACATAATAATTAAAATTTTAGATGCATGACAAAAAATTCTACAAATTCTTGTGAGAAAGAATAGGTACCTAACTCAAAGAACTATTACACGTAACCAATTATATATAATTATAGCTTAAGAATGAATCGAAGGTACAATGTGGGGGCAAAAATACTGAAATATATAGCATATCGCTAACATAAGTAAACAAATAGTTAACAAATAGCTAACAGCATATCAACCCGTATCTATGGTGCGCGGCCCCCGAGTTATGGATGTGTTCAAAAATAAGTTTCCAGAAAAAAAGGCAAAAAAGGACATATGTGCAAATAGTATTTGACTATGTTAGATCCTAGTATTTCTAGGATCATTGTTTTTCAGTTTTATAATACATACCTATGTAATTGTATAATAGTTTCTTATACTTTTAAATATACTTTTTTTGTTAATGGGGGTGTTTATTTTTATGTAAAAAAACATTGCCCTATTTTTGGGCTTCTTCACTATCGAATAAAAAGGGCCTCACAACAAATATTAATCCAAGGCCCATTTAGGACTAGCTACGCCACTGGTCAATACTAAAAAATATACATAATTTAAAAGAAAATTACAAATCTTACCAATAATTTTGAATTAAGGATGTTTAGGACTTATATCGACATGCGTCAAAACGCATTTTACTAAATTTTCATTTATTTTGGGCCATATTTACTTTGCTATATGCTATAACACTTAGATATTTACAAATTTCTAATTTTCAGTACTTTTTCCTCCGATTGTACCTCTGATACAGCCTTAAATAAAATATAACAAGTAAAATAATCTCACAATCAATATTTTCATTAAAAATCTTATTCTTTAACATTTCAAAAAGCAATCAGAAGTCGGCATGTACACTTTCTTCTTTTCAAATAAAAACATAATAAAGTTGAAGTAAATTTTATATACTAATTATTCAACAGAAATAAATATCTATATCAGTTTTAAATAATAATTTTAATATTCTTTATCGCAGAATTCTGACTATTATAATATATGTTATACCTACCTACACATAGATAAATAAAGTTTAATCTATGTACACTTAGATGCGTTTGAAAATGCCCGACCGACTTAATCGACAAAACACGTTATTTATGAGTATTAAAAAAAATAATTATAAACAAATGACAAATGTATACGATAGTTTGCACTTGTAAACACACGTTATAAAATTTTTGACCAAAAATAATGATTTTAAAGTGTTCAAATACTAATCATTCTAAGTAAAAATGCGAAATCGGCAGTGCGTTTGAAAATGCCCGTTTTAATGTTTTCCATTTAGAACCGTTTTTTTTCCAACAAACTATAAATATATTGTAGATGTTGTTTAAGAATGTATATAACAAACCATTAAAGTTTATTGTAAGTGAAATTTTAAATGGTAGCACCAATAAATAACGTAATTTGTATTTATTACATAAAACAACCATTTTTGAACAAATAATGACAATAGAACGTCCTGTCAAATTAAAATTTGACAATTAACATTACTAAGATTATTCTTCAAACACTGTAGATTACATTCCATATTTTGGGCATTTTGAAACATATCATTTAAGCATCATAATAGTAGAATTCATTTTATACACATCTTATTCACAAATTTATCGGAACTAAAAGTCCGAAATAAAATAAACAACGTTGAATATTTTTGTGCTTTTTTCCCCTTTTGGTAACTACTAAACTTGCACGAGTTTATTATTTAAGTTACAGTACAATTTATGCAGGGGGGTTCCAAATAAATATGGTGCAATTATTACCTTACTTTGTGAACTAAATTGGGTGTGCAGTTTCAAACGCACTTTTTTATACGGCGTTTAAAACTCGACTGCACAAGAACAGAATAGCGCATATATTCACTAATTGGTCATAAATATTATTCTTAATACTCATAAATATAATATTTTGTCGATTAGATGGGGGCGTGCAGTTTTAAACGGCCGTATAAAAAAGTGCGTTTGAAACTGCACACCCGATTTAATTCACAAAGTAAGGTAATAATTGCACCATATTTACTTGGAGCCTTCCTGCATTGATTGTAATGTAACTTACATAATAAACTCGTGCGAGTTTAGTAGTTACCAAAAGGCGAAGAAAGCCCAAAAATATTCAACGTCGTTTATTTTATTTCGGACTTTTAGTTCCGATAAATTTGTGAATAAGATGTGTATAAAATGAATTCTACTGTTATGATGCTTAAATGATATGTTTCAAAATGCCCAAAATATGGAATGTAATCTACAGTGTTTGAAGAATAATCTTAGTAATGTTAATTGTCAAATTTTAATTTGACAGGACGTTCTATTGTCATTATTTGTTCAAAAATGGTTGTTTTATGTAATAAATACAAATTACGTTATTTATTGGTGCTACCATTTAAAATTTCACTTACAATAAACTTTTAATGGTTTGCTTATATACATTCTTAAACAACATCTACAATATATTTATAGTTTGTTGGAAAAAAAACGGTTCTAAATGAAAAACATTAAAACGGGCATTTTCAAACGCACTGCCGATTTCGCATTTTTACTTAGAATGATTAGTATTTAAACACTTTAAAATCATTATTTTTGGTCAAAAATTTTATAACGTGTGTTTACAAGTGCAAACTATCGTATACATTTGTCATTTGTTTATAATTATTTTTTTTAATACTCATAAATAACGTGTTTTGTCGATTAAGTCGGTCGGGCATTTTCAAACGTATCTAAGTGTAGCTACATATTATAACAAAATTGTTTCTTCCTACTATTTCTGATTATGGCGCTAGAATTTTTGAAGCAACTGGCCAGGGGGGTGCAACTTACATGCAGAATTGAGCAACACGGAATTTTGTAGCCATGGAACTTCTGAAGTTTGAGGGGTAAGGGGAAGGACCATTCTACAATGCTCTGAACATAGCGTTTTGTTAACCTAAAAATTAATTTGCGTTGCGTTGTTCAGTTCATTAAAATTGCGTTTTTTTTATGAATGTAAAATGACTATTTTTGATTAATTAAAGTGAATGGATTGCACAAAATAAAATTAGAAGTTAAGAATAGGTACGTAAACAGATTAAATACACTTAATCAATTAGTTTTGTTTTTAGTTAAAGCTGCAAGGGATCCATTCTGTAGATTCTGGTCTATCAAGCATTTGCATAAATCGTGATTAAAAAATGGAAAAAAGAAATACCTTTGTAAGTACCCAGAATGCAATAAGAGGTATTATAGTAAAATTAAAAGTCATTTTGTAAATAAGCATATCGATTATTGGACTGTATGGTCAAAATGAAGATGGTACATAATCATCTAAGGATATATTATATAATCAATATTAAATTAACGCAGGATACATAGATTCTTGAACTTGAGAATGTGCTATTTGATTTAAGTTTTGTACCTATTATATATATATACATATTTGTCATTAATTTTAATGTTTGATTCATTTTTATTGTAAAAAATATGATTTTAGATTTAATTTTTGTACTTAAAATTAAGATTTTTTGCTAATATAAGAATAACAAGTCGAACTTATTAATTATAGTGAATTACAATTAATAAGTTCTATTTGTTATTGTTTTACATTGTATGTATAAAGACGATTTATTTTTTGTATTTTAAAAATATGTGAGTACCGATATATATTTGTTGTTAATTTGTCTGTTTATTTTGAAGTATTGTATGCTGTTTTGTATTTGTACATGATATATTAAGTAATAAATGTGAAAAATAAACTAATTGCGTTTAATTAATTTAAATTTAATAATTCTTGAATAAAAATGGCAGTAAAGCGGGAAAAAAATGCTCATGCCTAACGGTTTTTTTAAATTCGCCGATATAAATTTTAGTACCGGCCATTTCCCTCAAGAGGGTCGGGTTGCCAACAATTTATACGGAGATTGCATTTCTCTACAATACCTTTTCTCTGCAACTGGCAGTAGAGAGCGCCACTATATGTTGTTCACAGCCATGTTTGTTTGATGTGAGTTTTGGGTTATCGCGGTTAAAATAATAATTACTTACAACAATAATTTAAAAATTCAGTTGCAATTTAAACTATATGTAATAATGGCAACTCAAGAAACGGCTTTTGCAAGTACAGGTAAACGGAATATGCAAACGAATCAAAAGGAAAGCAGATATCATCCTTATTCTAAATGGTTAGTTCAGCAAACCTAAATCTATATTATTAAATTGAATTTAATAAATATTATAGTGACATCATATCTATCGAAAAATCAACTATAACTATTAATGGCACAAAGTATAAGGATACTGGGGGTGGCTTTTTGTTAGAAGAAGATATTGAAAAAACAGAAACTCCAGTATTATAAACAATACACTAAGAAATAATTATAACAATAACCCAATTTTTAGATCAACTGCGTTGAGGAGAAGGCACCTCTTTTAGAAGAAGATAGGCCAACATGTAGAAATTGTAAAAAATTATTTGAACGATCTTGGTTGTTTGATACATTCGATTATTCTGTATGTGATAATTGCAAGTATGATTGTCAATTATTAGTTGAAATAGATTTTAATTAAACTTGTTTAGGAACACAGAGGAAGAACACAAATTGATTACAAAAACAGAGGCTTTGAAGGAATATCTTTTAAAAGATTGTGATTTAGTGAAAAGAGAACCGCCATTAAAATTTATTAAGAAAAAAAATCCACATAACTCTAGATGGGGCGACATGAAATTATATTTATTACTACAGGTATTTCTAAAAATAAAAAGAAATTTATTAATTATTCATTTTATTAATGTAGATTGAAGAAAGAGCATTAGAAGTATGGGGCACTAAAGAAAGATTAGAAGAAGAGTTTGAAAAACGTGAAGAAAAAAAAGTAATGTCTAAAAGCAAGAAGTACCATAAACAAATGAAAGAATTACGGATGACAGTAAGAAGTAGTTTATATAACAAAACGTCTGCTGCAGTACATGTGCATGAATTTGGTCCTGAAAATTATAATGAAGAAGATGACTCTTATACTCATATTTGTAAAACTTGTAATTATAAGGAAACTTTTGAGCGCATGTAATTTACTTTATTAATTGTTTTTTTTTACTTTTATATTGTATTTCTTTTGCTATAAAAAAGTGTTATTTTAATTTGTTTTTTACCAGAATCGAAATATCAATGAATGTAGCGTTTTTAAAAATTATAATTAAATTTTTTTATCTATAGAGTATCCTTTTTAATCTTGCTTCTCCTTAATTCGTTCTTTATAAGAAATAACAAGTGAGGAAATTACTTATATCTTAAAACCAGTTTTAAAATCGCTATTAAAGAATGCAATGCTTTGTTTAAAAATAAAAATTAAAAGCATGTAAATATGTTAATTTAACGTTAAATGACGTCATGTTCAACACGAACGAATGTTTCTTTCTCGCACAATAAACCACAAAAGAATTTTATTATTCATAGAGTGAAGGTCTTTTAATTTGCTCATTTCAGTTATCTTCTGATAATCGTGTCACTTACCCAGCGATTTGTTTAAATAGAAAAAATATTGTTTGTCGAGATAATTATCAATCATGAAATCAAAGGAAGAATTACATTTGTCTGCGAATATGCCCAAAACCGATTTGATGAAAAAGAGTTCTTTTAATTTCCTGGAAAATGAGCGTACTTATAATATGGGAGTGCATAATTATCAAACGGATGAATGTGACACTACTCGTGAGTAATAATTCATTTATACATACTACACTGATAACAGTTTCAACGTTTATCTTTGTACATTTGTCATATATGCTTTTTAATGCCATTATACATTAAATCGCTCAATTAACAAAACAATTTTTTTGATGCAACAACCACCTACGTATATACATATATAATGGATATAACTTGAAATAATTAGATTTATTTTTTCTTGCTGTTTCTCTTAACAACGTTATAAAAAATTTAAAAAAAAACTTAATTTTTTACTACGGCATTCGAAAATTGTTTGCAGCGTTTAATCGTAATTAAGGTGATACATTCAGTAGAAACGAAATGGAGCGCATCAATTATTTGTCATCGAAAATGAACCGATAATATTAAAATTAATATTCCATTTTTAGAAAAAAAATCTTGTCCTAAATTTCTTTAAAAATATGTCATTAAATTTGCTTTTGATCTAGTTGTACAGAGATAAGATTAAGAGTATTTATTACTTTTAGATACATATAAGAAACGCCCAGATATTCAAGTAAAATCTAACGACAATGAATTACTGAAAAACACAAAATCAGAGGAATCTATAAGGTAAATATTACAAGTTTCGCATAAAAGACATTGTTATCCATTCAAATATTTGATAAACCATATATCATAAAATGTTAGTTTAACACAAATTTGAAAAATGTTTACATCTGAAAAATTATTAATCGAAAATAGGAAAAAGTTTATTCCAGCGATAATAGTAAAAGATGCAGATGAACATAGTCTTTACATTAAAAAAGTTAATAAAAACGTTCGCGTGTAGGTGTTGATCATTTGTTATTTTAAATTTTATTTAATATACCTATGTAAATCTTTTAGTCGTACAACGAGTGAAGTAATGTCCGAAAACTCTTTGATAACTACTGAAACCCACGTTAAACCTGGTCGTCATAGTCCGAAACGGTAATTACTAAAATAAATAACTATTTTGACCTTCTGCTAATATTATTACTTTTTATAGGTACACTACAACATGTTTCTTTCAACCAAAACCCAATCCGGTGTCGTACTCTGAAACAGTCATTATAACTATAGGGTCTAAGAAAAAGCATTATTTTGACACAGTTTTATATCAGGTAAACCTATTGCATAAATATAAACATGTAGTTTTAAAATGAAAATGTGTAAAAAATTTTAATGGATTGTCTTGATATATTTTTCTAGACTAAACTAGTTCCATATCGCTGGACTGAAAGTATGACGACAAAAATTCTAAATACAGAAGAAAAAACGTTCGAAGCAACACATAACGCTTTTGTAGAAGAACCAAAGTACCATTATATGTCTCTAGAACCTCAACAATTAAATGGATTTAATGATTCAACTTTAGAAAAGATTACCGTATAATATACATATTTAAAAAAAATGTGCTTTATAATTTTTGTATGATTTTTGTATTTCAAAGCAATATTCTATTTATTTTATAATATAGTCTGCTTTATAGTTGCTGCTAGTGAATTTGTTTAAATTTGTACGCCCGCTTTTAGTGTTATAGTTTAAATTGTTTTTAATATAAAAATGGTTGGTGTACGTGTTTGACGTCATCTTTGACGTTAACTTAACCTGGAAATTGCATTCTTAGAAAATCGTTTTTGTTAATCTCTTAATACTTGTGTAGTTTTTAGTGTTAAATATATTGTTAATTTTAGAGGCAAATAAGGTAAGTTAATTATAAGTTAAAATATTATTACGTATTTTTTTATGACAATGATCGATTGATGATTATTTACTACTTTCATATTGTTATTAAAACTGTTTAAAAAGGAAAGCAAATGAATTAATTTTTTTTTATATTTTATCAAATTGGAAATAGAAATTTGTTGTGAACTATTAATGAGAAGTGAATTATAGAAAAATTAGTTATGTTTTAACTAGCCTGTATAAGTAGAAATTCTTTTCTTATAGCAATGATATAAATAAAATAATATGATAATACTGTCTGCATACTCTTTCAAAGATAAAACAATCTACTGCGTACTAATATTTATAAAATTGAATGTACCCATTTACCTATTGATTGTTGATACTATAAAATGAGGAAGTTAATGACTTTACCCATTACAATTAACAAGAATCTTGTGATGAATCTGTTCGTAAACATCTTTGCATATTTGCTTCAGAATGTTATTTTCTCTATGTTAAAATTTATTGTTTTGAATACCAAAAGTAAACTTACATGAAAGTTGATACATTTCTAAAAACTTTCTCAACGTCACGTACAACACTATCAAAAAATAGTAAGCTACATATTCATCTAAAATATGGTACACTTTACTAATTTCCAATATGTCATTGTAAAGCAATGACGACTAGGACCATACATGGTACTGAAAAGAAAAAGAGGTCATCAACACAGATGGAAGTGCACTTTATTAAATTAAATTGTATAATGTGTGTTTATTTATCTCTTACACATCTACATTTTGAATGCAACTTTTACAATTGAAAAGATAAAATTACATTTTGAATTGTTTTTATCACAAGATTATTTATTTAAAAAAAATATGTTTTTAATAACTCAATAAATTATAATTTATTAATATTCCCTTATAAGAACCTCTGACAATGAGATATATTCGATATTTGAAACATTGACTTAATGTTATTATCTAGCTACTATTAGGTAAATACGAATTATATTGAAGTGAAATTACAAATTATTAATGTCAGTGCCGTAAATAAACTTATAACTACTTCAACATTAACAATAACTTCCACTTATCTTATATGAAAATTTTAGATTGAATTTTATCAGTTGTTTGATAAGTCTAGGACTATAAATATTTAAGATTATGATAAAACGTTTAGTAATTCGAATATTTTGTTTTATCCTGTGCCATTTCAAAATAAAGAAATTGTGATACTGCAATTTTTATGTTTCTTAACAAATGGGTGATGTTTTGAAATTCTATTGTGCAAGTCGGATTGTGCAGTTTAAAAACCAATCAATTAAACTGGAGGAATCCGTTTATAATTTATACAAATATCCACAACAGGATCTAAATCTGGTTACTGCACTTCACCTTTGGGAGTACGATTACAGTTTTGTGCCCCCATGGTAGTAACAATAATCTCTATAAAAAATAAAGTTTATTGTACTTCCGAGATAAACTTTGAAGAATGAATGTGTTTATGTCACTTTAGTGATATATTCATGAATTTATTATAAACGTTTTACTATCTTGTGCAATTATTTTTATCAAGCTGTTGTGAAAATGCCGGTTTTAACATTGCAGAGATCTTACAAATACATGATGTATGCCACAAAGCAGCCCACGTTGCGAATTAAGCAGGCAGACTTCAAATGTAAAAATGGTTGTGGTTTTTTTGGAAACCCTGAATGGGATGGTGAGTTTTATATATTTATTATTAAAATTATATAAAAATCAGATACGATATTAAGTGAGATAGGGTACGTTATATCTGCATTTATTTTTATACAAAAACTAGTAATGATTAAAAAAATATTAAAATTGCCAAACAGGGCAAAGATGTTATTCATAATATATTGGTTTTTGTCTGAGATTTTTTAACTCCTAAAAGAGTTTCAATAAATATTAATATATCACTACATAAAGGACTGAATCATTCGCAGAAAACGTGGACCATCTGTTTAATGATGCAATTGCATACTTGAAAATTTTCGGTTTTAGTTAAGGTAGCAACAAAAAAAATGTATTTATCAGATTAAAGTATGCTAAGATCACGCAGGCCATTAAAATTATAGTGATTTGTTATCAGGTAATTTAATTTTAAATTATATAATAGTAAGCATTGTTTCTCTATTTTCGAATTACAATATTCTGTGATCTATAAAATTAAAAATTGTTCAATTTATATCATTTTAGAATTAATAAATAATCGATATACTTGATTACGAATGTTAAAGTCTCGACTACATGTTTTGTAATCGTCATATTATTATTTTTAAACTTTTGTCTTGATAAGTACTTTATTTATAATGTTTTAACGAATAGTAGTAATCCAGATAATATTTTTTTTCATATTGTTTTTTTTTCAAATACACGGGTATTATTTTTACATTTGTATACTCAAAGAAATAATATCAACTTGAACAATCACTACGTAAGAAATAATAGTTGATTAATAAATTGTCACACTACAAATTGATTTATTAATAAAATTCACTCGTTCCAGGTTACTGTTCAAAATGTTACCGCGATCAAATGCAAAAAGAACGAGAAAAAAATTTACCACAGGCCAGACCGGAACATAGCAAAAGAATTGGTTTTACAAAGTTTGAAGAAAAGAAGAGACAACAAACTGATAAGAAAAATAAGTACCTGAAAAATTTAACTCCAGTATTCCGAAAATCGTCCAATGCCAAAGGTACATTTTGAAACATTTTCGTAAAATTTGTATTACAAGGGCTTTTCTTTAGATTCTGTCAGACCAGACAGACGCCCCGATCTACATCATGCAAATCCTGAAATGGAAAAACTAACTTTAGAATTTATTGCTACGTACGGTTGTTGGGGAGAAGATGTTCGTAAAGATTTTATTAAATGTGTTAATTCCGTTTACACAAAAATTATATCAGAAATCGATAACAAACTTATAGAAGATATTGCAGAAATGGTACAAAAGTATTATAATATGTTTTTAAATCGCTTAAATAATTATCAAGTTTATGATAAAATCAATTCTGATATAAAAGAACAAATGTTGGAATTTTTTGAAAAATTTGTTATGGTGGGGTTATATAGGTAATCAAAGTACGATCATTTTGCTAACCACATAATCCAAATTAAATTTTTATAGTGCTTTATTTTGTCCGAATTCTACGAATGATGAAGAAAAAGACTTGACTATTCAAGAACGCATTCGAAAATTAAGTTGGGTGACCGCTCATCATTTGGGTTGTTGTATCAGTGAAACAAGCATGGAAGTAAGAGATTTAGTTTATACCGCAATTACAGATTTATTAGGTAATTTGTCCAAACATATAACAGTATCAGTTGGTAGTTCTATAGATTTATTTATAAATTTTGTTTTAAGGCATCGATTCTGTAAAGGCACCTCAAGAAAAATTGGCGTGTGTCGTTCGTTGTTGCAGAAGTATTATGGAAGTATTACAACATTGTCAAGGGGGACCTGTAAGTGCTGATGAATTTTACCAGCTTTAATTTTATTGTCCTTAAAGGAAATCCTGCACGTCTAAAAAGTAATATTCATTATGTTACAAGATTTTGCAATGATTCTCGACTTATGCAAGGAGAAGGTGGATATTATTTTACAAATTTGGTATGTTTTAGTGTCCAATTTATTTCTTTTACACATTTATTGTATATTGTAGTGCTGTGCGGTGTCTTTTATTGAAAATCTAACAGCGGAATCGTTAAACATGTCAGAAGAAGAATTTAAAGCATACATGACTGGAATTATAACACCTGTTAGTGCATGGGAATCTGCTTTAGTTGCATGTGAAAGTATGCATCAACTTCGAGAACATCTATCTCTTTTGAAACAGCTTTCAGAGAGAACCGATGCCGTTCAAAAAGGCACTTTAGAGATCAAAGAAAACATTCATAAATTTAAGGTAAAATTTTATACTTACTTGTATAACTAAAATTTCTCCTAACACTAATGTTGTTAATTTTAGGAAGAAATATCAAAAACTGTTACTTCAGTATTGGAAAGAACGCCATTAATAATTAAGCCCAGAAAAACTCCTATTGATATAGACAAGCAAGATTTCACAAATGAAAAGTTACAATCACCAATTACTCCTACAGTAGTAACTAAACTTGTAGATGATGTCGCCAATAACCCACATGAGGAAAGTCTTAATACGGATGAACATGCTACTGAAGGACAAACGCATTATCCGAGTTATTATCAACATAATCTACAATTGCAACCCTTAGCTATTTCAATAGATAAGCAAAAAATTGATTTAGAATTAAATGTCACGTCATGTGTTTTGGAAACTTCACAGTCTGGTGAGTTTAGTCTTGATAACCAAAGCTTAGACGGACTTACTCCTGAAGATGGACAGTCCAGCTTTCTTGGATTATCAAATGTTAATTACGACATTGATTTTTCCGATTTA
Organism: Sinopyrophorus schimmeli; assembly: GCA_036325965.1. Taxonomy (NCBI): domain Eukaryota; kingdom Metazoa; phylum Arthropoda; class Insecta; order Coleoptera; family Elateridae; genus Sinopyrophorus; species Sinopyrophorus schimmeli. The sequence goes on from JARFIZ010000396.1 coordinate 910,791, forward strand.
AGTGCTGATAACAGCATGGCTGATGAACTAACACCTGAAAAACATAAATCATTAAGCTTTACGCCTGATCCTTTTAGTCCTGTTGGTAGTTCTTGTAATATAGTACAACCTCCGTTAATACCTTCAAGCGCCCCTCTACCTACTGCTGCCAGTTTCGATATTAAATTAATTCAAAACAAAACTAATGATTTAAATTTATCGTTGTTAGAAACAGAACAACCGAGTGCTATTTTAGATGAAGAGGAAGAAAATTCTCTTATACATTTACCATCGCCAATTAAACCTCAATCACAGTATTCGGGCTTTTCTAAGCAGGGTTGGCAGATTCCAAGTATACCATGTAATACAGGTGATTTTCACTCTTTAAACGTAAACCAAGCTCAGTCATCAAACAGTACCGATTCCGATGTTTTACCATTCAACGACAATAAAGAGAAAGAAGATTGTGAAGAAAGTGGAAATAAAGTCGTCAAAGCCCTTGGAGATGTTATGCATACTTTAGATAAATTGTTTTAAAATTTATTTTTTTTAATAGGGTATAAGTACCGGTTTTGGACACGTTAGGCCCAGTTTTAAACACTTCAGTAATTTTAATAAAATAGCTTTTAAAATACAAAAAAAAAACATTGATGTTTCTATCACAGTTAAACATACATTAATTACACTTATATTTGTCAAAATAAAGTGGAAAATGTCCACAACGGCACAGTGTCCAAAACCGGTGCCTCAACGCTATATTGTTCATATTTAATGTGTTATTAAATACATACATATATCTGTTAAATTAGTTTTTCCTTTATTAGGCTTACAAGATTGAGAAAATTACAAGTATATATACTCGGGCCACTAAATAGAGGCTCTAAAAGCATGCTGTGTGCAAGGCTGTCTGTCCTATTACACCGCCAGGTTTACACTATTGAAGTACTTAACACTTAATTTTAGCAACAAGTATCTTATAAAATTGGGTACAGATGAATATATTTCTTCTCTTTTCAATAGCCAATCAGAAGTTGGTTAGAGGATTGGTTCACTTAACCAGCGGGTTTATTTATTAGCCTTAGAGCTTAGATTCTGAAGACCTTTGTAGCAAATTTAATGTCCCCAAAATTATCGTTTATATTTTTGCTGTAAGTCGAGCCGTTTACGAGAAAAATGCAATCATTGGTAATAATTGACCTTAAGATTCTTTAGGAGTAAGACCGTTCAAGTTTCATAGATCAACGCCCGCTGTAGCAATTACGTCGCCTCGTACAAAAAGACAAATTGCCACCCCTTGAGTAAATATTTTTTTAAATAAAGGTCCCTACACAATTTTTATTTTCAATAAAAATAAACATGTTCAACAAATTCAAGCAGCCTTTTTTACAGATTCTGTGTTAATTTTTCAATAATAGTGTAAGTATTTTTTTTTTAGACAAACAATTTAACTACGCTAGGCACTGCTAATTTTTAGCGAGCGAAAAAATCCATGTGCAATTTTCTATTAATTGGGTATTTATCACATCAATATTTTCTTACACTTGCAGCCAAAATCGCTCCCTTAAATTTTGGCGCCCCGGACATATAACCGGGTTGTCAAATCCTAGGGTGGGCGCTTCATGGATCTATGACTGGACACTTTTAAAGGTTGATATTTTCCTTACAATTTGTTGTTATGAACAAGACGATAACATAAAATGCAGCAGAGATGTAGATAATTGAATAAAATTTAGATTAACATGTTAAATTTTTTGTTTATTGATTGCCTATTTACAATATACTCGCACACCAATAAGGAGTAAATTTTATATATTTTGATATGTCAGAAAGGGATACGTCCAGCGCCTTTCTTCTCGTAGACTATACACTAGGTCGTTCTGGGAACTTACACAGGTAGGTTTTGTAGCCAGTGACGTCTGTTGACACAGAGATGGGTTGGAGAGCTCTTCTAACAAATGATTTTAATATCATGGCAGGTTGTTTGTATATGTTCGGACAAGTCTAGAAATCTCTGAGGGGTACTTGTGCCTTGGAATGAAACAATTTTGAATTTATGCGCGTCAACGAAAGTTTTATCGATTTTATGGCTCGGATATTGTAAGTCAGTGAAATACAGCTGTATTTTGAGTTTGACCTAAAAAGTTGATTTTGAAAGTATAAGGTATATATTATTTTGTTTTATTAAAGAATTACTTTATCTTCACACGTATTAATATTGAAGAGATCAATTTTAAATAAAATTTACTAATATTATGTTACGTTAATTTTAGATAAACAGCGATACTTCCAAGTTATAAAATCCTACAATAATTCTGGCAATTTTTATGTATCATTCATCTGAATCAGATCGTCGAAGAATATTACTAATTAAACAAGTTGTAGTAGAAAAATCTGCATCCTATTAATTAAAGAAGACTACAGGTAAAACGTTACACTAATTATGATGAAATTTAAGTATTTATGTATATTTTAAAAACCACAATAATATATGACAGGTATATTGCAGGAATATCTTTTTGGATTAAAAAGGATGGACCAAGAAGGTATTTACAAATCAAAGACTAGATTCAAATGGCCAAGAAATAATAATAGCAAAAGTATGAAGGCAGAAAGGCAGGCCACAAAGAATATAGATGGGGAGTCTATGACGACTAAGAACATTTATATACTTATTTCAACAAAATATAATTATGAATTTAGAGTTGTTAAAAGTGCATAACTCAAATCATTGAAAATTGAATTGCGCGCTTATAATAAAAGAGGTGGCATTAAGAAAATAGAATATATGTAACTACTTCTATTGAGGCGTATTTTGGGTAGCATATACTCACCAAATTTTACACTACAGCATCATCTAACGCGTATTATTTGTAAACAAATAGAATCGTTGACTACTTTATTGGTCAACTGTTAGTAGGAGTTGCCGAAACGAGAAATTGAGAAGCGCGCGAATGCGCGTTTCATGAATCATTGCAAGGCACAAATACCCGAAGAATTTTTGTTTGACATCATGTTAAATGAATAAGACCATTTTAACATCAATAAGCGACCGTTTAGAATTAAAATTAGGGGCTAATTTTTGATGAAAATTTATTTTTCGATGTTTAGAACAATATTTTGTGAGTGAAGCGTAAAAAAAATCAAAGAACCCTAATATATATATAGGGTAGATGTACCGTTTGTGGCCACTTTAAGCAATTTCGTATCTTTTATCAAGAATTAAATTAACTTAAATATAGTATATTGTTAGAAATATAATATAGGAGATATACAAAACTTAACAATAATGACCGAACAGCAAAAATACAAATAATAAGTTTAACTCTCAGACGCAAACGCCAGGCCGTCGAGAAATAGAGTGATCCCCTTTTCACTCATTCCGCGGACAAGCAGCGCCTTCCCCTTCCCATGTATCCAATCCAACAGTGTTAAATCCAACACGGCCAGACTGACTTTTGTTTCGTTCTCGGAACAATCTCTCAGTCTTGCTCGACTCCATCTAAAACCAAATATATTTTTGTCTTAAACAATAAGCCAGGGTTCACCTGGGCACATCTTAATCAGATGCATTCACTGTACGCAATACATAAGATTTATGCATGTGTTGTCACTATGTCAACACCCTCTATCGATATCCCAGCCTGATGACTACAGCACGCAGGACTGGTATTCACATAATCATTCTCATTTGCAAAAGGCTAATGAACGCAATATTGGCACCCTTAGCCAATATTCCAGCCTGATGACTACAGCACGCAGGTCTGGTGTCCACACCACAATTCTCATATTTAAAGAGGTAAATAAACACAATATTGGCACCCTTAGCCAATATTCCAGCCTGATGTCTACAGCACGCAGGTCTGGTGTCCACACCAACATTCTCACATTTAAAGGTAAATGAACGCAATATTGGCACCCTTAGCCAATATTCCAGCCTGATGTCTACAGCACGCAGGTCTGGTGTTCACACCAACATTTTCATCAAGTACAAAACATAGGTTATACATTACCCTCTTTTCTAAAAGCGTAATCAAATCGGCCACTTCTGACGTCAATGCCCAATCAGTTGGCCACTTTCGTAATTGTTCCTTGGCTGCCTTAATGATTTTATGTTTACCCACACCAACTCTTTTCAATTCATATCTTCCTTCATTAGTAATACTGACAATTTCATATGGTCCAAGATATTCAAAATCCATTTTACTTGCATGTAACTTACTGGTACGATGAAGTAATACAAAATCGCCCACGTTATACTGGATAGTATCTCGTCTTTTATCGTTTAACTTCTTTTGATCGGATTCGCTAGGGTACAGTCGCTCCGCAATACGTTGACGATCCAAACTTAAGTTGCGGATAGGTACCATATCATGTGATAGATCATTCAGCGTAGCACGAATCAAAGGAGTTGTGGATTCAATACCAATAAGTGCATGCAAGGGGGTTATCTTTGTTGATTTTTGAACCGTGGTGTTCAGCACTAACTGAATCTTCCACAAGGTCATAGGCCATTCCTTCTTAACTCGAGTCTCAATTCTTATGAGGTTCATGATTGTACGCATATAACGTTCAACTTGACCATTTGCTCTATGGATATCAGGCGTAATATAATGATATTGAATAGAAAATTCATCTAAAAACTCGCATACCGACAAATTATGAAAGTTTGTGCCACTGTCCATAACAAAAACTTTTGGAGTTCCAAAACATGAAATAAACTGTTGTAACGCTTGTTTAGTTTCGTTAGATTTTACTGTCTTCAACGGTATTAGATTGCAATATTTCGTAAAAGAATCGACAAGTACAAGTACATATTTAAATTTATCGGTTGACGCAGATAGGGGACCTAAACAATCAACATGAACAATTTCTAAAGGTACGTCTGGATGTTTGGGCAGCACGACTTTACCTTGCATCGGACCACTACGTGTTTTTAACTGCACAAACAAGACAGTGCTTGACATAACTTTTTACAAAATTTCTAAGTCGAGGGAACCAAAAGTGCATCAGAATTGAATCAGTAGTTTTATCAATACCGATGTGACACTGTTCATCGTGAAAAATTCGTAGCAGACTAAGTCTGCTTTGTCGGGGTACAAAATATTGTACTAATTGCGTCTTATCAGATAACGTTTGTTTATGGCATAAAAGACCCTTTTTCTCCACATACTGATTTGAGTCCAATTTTCCCTCTTTTAAATCCATTAACATCTGTTGAATTTCCGCGCTCCCTTTCTGTTCAATATGTAACCAAGAATCATGTGAAACCCGTAATACAGTCACCGGATTCCTACTCAAAAAATCAACATGGCTCAAAGAACAACCCTTACGGTACACGATTTCATAATTAAAATCCTGAAGGTAGGTCCACCAACGAGCAATCCGCGGTACAATCTCTCTCTTATTGACGGTGGCCTTTACAGAATTGCAATCTGTCACGATCAAAAACTTTATGCCAACTAAGTAAACCCGAAAATGTTTCAAAGCATTTACAATCGCTAATGTTTCCAACTCATACGAATGATACTTAGCTTCATAAAGGTTTGTCCGCTTACTAAAATAGGCTACAACCCGGTTTTGCCCATCGTACTTCTGAATGAGGATTGCACCATAACCAATAGAACTAGCGTCCGTATGCAACTCCGTTGGCAATTCAGGATTAAATATTACTAAAAGAGGTCTAGATGTTAAACAATTAATAACATAGCTTCTGGCTTTTTCATGATCACTGGTCCATGCAAATGGAACGTTATTTTTAGTAAGTTTTGTTATGCAAGCTGTTTTGGAAGCAAATTCGGGAACAAATTTCCTAAAATATCCCGCCAATCCCATAAATTGTCGAATTTGTTTAACATTAGTCGGAGTAGGCAACTCCGTCAGCGCTTGTATTTTACGAGCACTTGGTTGAATGCCTTCGGAGGAAACCTCGCGACCAAGATATTCAACTTTATTTTGAAGAAAAGAACACTTATTAACATTCAATGTAAAACCGGCATTTTTCAAGGCTTGCAACACTTGATCTAAGTATTGCAATCCCTGCTCCACTGTTTCAGAAGGAATCAAAACGTCATCAATGTAAACTACAGCGATCGTGTGTGCCAAGTTACCTAATGCAGCATTGATAGATCTTTGAAAAACTGCCGGAGCGTTGGCAAGACCAAATGGCATTCGCAAGTATTCGTAATGACCATCTGGCGTAACAAAAGCTGTCTTGTGTACAGACTCCGAATGAACTGGTATCTGGTGAAAGCCAGAAGTCATATCTAAGGATGTAAAAAACCTACCACGACCAAGTCGGTCTAATTGGTCGTCAATACGTGGTAAAGGATACCTCTCCTTAACGGTATGCGCATTCAGCTCGCGATAATCAACACACATTCTGTAAGTACCATTCTTTTTCTTTACCAATAAAATAGGACTTGAGTACGAAGAAGTGCTAGGACGAATAATATTCTTGATAAGTAACTCGTCAACAATTCTTCGTACTTCCTGCCTTTCACTAATCGCGAGTCGATAAGGTCGTCGAGAGACGATGAAATTATCAATTAAATTAATTTGTAAAGACGCATTGTTTACTACCGAAACATTTGTGCCCGAAGCTAAAAGTTCTGAATATCTTGCAAGTAGAACGTTAATTTCGGAATAGTATTGTTCAGGTATGTTTAAATCTGATTTACCGCCGCCTGCAATTCGTAAAACGCCCGGAAGTTGTCTACTAATAATGCGAGTACCATTATAGTCGGTAACGGCTGCTAACCGCATATCGGCAAATAAATTGCACCCCACGATAACATCATAATCAAGATCTTTTTTAGGTACTAACATAAAAGTTAATTTGGTACTTTGCCCGGTAATTCCTACATCGGCAGTAAATTTGTATTTTGATACAACACTACCTGAAGCGATACCCCTAAGAGAAATATCGTTCGGGGCTATTTTGTATTTAAAGTTATCATAAAATTTGTCAGACATTAAAGAAACATCGGCCCCAGTATCAATTAAACCCATATAATTTTTACCGTCGATAACAATTCTTGTAGGTACTGACAATTTTTCTTTAGCTACAAAATTAACGTTACGGCGCTGATCAATTGCTTTTTGGTAAAACACTCATCAGCTGTGTGACCCGTTTTAAAACAAAAGAGCATTTATTTCTTGTTTTTTAAATTTTTCGTCAAAATTTGTTGACGTTGCCGAACACATGGGCTGACCGGGTGTGCTTTGTTTAGTTTTCGACTCGACGCGACCATTCAGTTTGCAATGCCGTTGAACGTGTCCCATACGCCCACACTGGTAACACGATACGTTACGCTTAGTTGCAGAATAATCGAGTCGTGGTTTTTTTGAATTATTGCCGGGCTGGTTTTCGTTATTAACCACATTGTAAATTGGTTTCGAAATTGTACCTAAATATGCAATTAGATCTGAAATAGTTTTAAAATCCCGCATAGAAACAGTTTCTTGTACTTTTGATTCTTGAATACCATACACGATTATTTCGATCAAATCAGCGGTATTCCAACTCGCACGTAAATTTTTTAATAACGATAATTTTTTATGGACATAAGCAACATAAGTATTGCAAGTTGAACTATTAAAAGTAGCAGCTTCATAGAGCAAACGACCAAGAATTTTTCTTTGCGGAAAGGACTCCAAAAACTCGTCCTTGAAGAGAAGCCAATTACGTTCAGTAGGGCACCAATTTTCGTACCACTGTTTCGCATCATCGGTTAAAAATCTGCCAATTCTTACCAATGCTTGAAGATCGGACCATTCAAACTCGTCTTTGATTTTTGTTACCTCATGTAACCAGCATTTGGCGTCATCGGTTTGCGGATGAAAATATGGCAAATCCACTTGTTCCGGGGAAGTTTTATTTTTTTTTATCGTTTTTAGTAGATCAGTAAATAATTCTTCCATTGTAACGGTGTAACGTGGACACTATCCCACTTCTGATGTTAGAAATATAATATAGGAGATATACAAAACTTAACAATAATGACCGAACAGCAAAAATACAAATAATAAGTTTAACTCTCAGACGCAAACGCCAGGCCGTCGAGAAATAGAGTGATCCCCTTTTCACTCATTCCGCGGACAAGCAGCGCCTTCCCCTTCCCATGTATCCAATCCAACAGTGTTAAATCCAACAATATCATAACGAAATATGGATTAATAACCTCATTGGTGTATTAACAATCGAATTATTGAGAGCGAAAACCTTTAAAACTTGCTATATTATTAAAAATTAATAATATTCAAACGTACCTCCTTTTGCACTAGTTGTGGCCATCGACGCACTATTTTTGGCCATTGATTGCTCCACTTTTGGCCATAGTAAATATTTTTTTTTGTTGGAGAGAATATTATTAATATTTACTCAATTAATAATCAATATATCAATTTATTTTTATTAAAGTAGAACAAAATACAATAAAATAGGTATACAATGGGAATTTAGAATTATTTTTTAGAATTTTTTCGCGGTTTTACCGATTTTTTCGCATCTAAGTGTTTTTTAACTTTGTCTTCTAATTGCTCTTGTTTTATTTTTTTCTGTTTGGCAATTCATTCTTCTCTTTCAATTTTTTCTTCTTCTTTATCATTTTTCTCTTTTTCTTTAGCTTCCATGATTTCTATGCATTTATCAGCTGTTATTACTGAAGGTAAATGTTCAACAGCACGTGTCCGCTTTGAAGGCTGTTTTTTAGGCCATACATTAATTTTATACATGACTTCATCTAAAGATTTTTGTTGTATTGTTAAAGTATTATAATTAATTACATTTTCTCTACTAGAAACTGTATCAGGTTCTAAAACAACCGACGGATAGAAAACTGAAAAATGGTTATTATTAAGAAATTGCGTTTCGATTTTTGTTTTACTTAATTACTTAAAATTAGTTTTTACTTTAATGATTAAAATTCTTTGTCAATTAATTTATTATTAATAAGTAAATAATATACGCGTAAATAACATAACATATTAAGTCAATATGTACTATGGCCAAAACTGGATAACGTAGGTACCACTAGTGGTCATGGCATGGCCAAAAGTGGCATTTTTATATATTTGCTGTACCAATTGTGGCCATGGGTTGTTTTATTCATATTTTAGGTTATTATCGGCAAATTTCTTTTTTTTTATTTACTTTTAAGTTATTTAAGTAGAATAAAAATAAAATTTTAAGAATATTGTGATTTTCAATAAATATCAATAATTTACTTAACAGGGTGGTGTGCAGATTCTTATTAGAACTAAGCAAAATGGCTCCCATATATGACGCGTCCTGATATGTTTTCAATTATATCTTAAGCTATACTTTTAACCAGTAGAGGAAAGAGATCACAGCATTGACAACATATCAAAAAACCCTATAAATACACTACATAATACTATAGTAAGAACTAAATCTTAAATATTTTCTTATAAATGTCAAAGTGGCCACAAACGGTGCATTTACCCTATATATATATATATATATATATATATCTATATAATCAAAGTTTAAGCTATGCGAAGAAAAGAAGAGTAAAATTTTTCGATGGTTAATGCGGGGATTCGAACTACTTCGAACCCTAGTCGCTAGTGAAACAGCCCAAATACTAAACCACTTGCGCCACTCTGAGTATTTTCACATATGAAAATCAGAATGATTCATAAAAACAATTGTACGTTTCTTGTATACAAGAACGGCCAACGCATACAATTGCTATTTGACGTAAAACATTCTTTTTCTTCTTCTTCTTCTTTAAAGTAGGACTAAGTCCTGTGTATTTTCTGTTATTTTATTTTATTGTTGGTTTGTCTCTTGAGACGCTGACGTCCAGCTGTCCCTCCATCTCTTTGGAGGTCTGCCCAGTGGTCTTCGGGTGTTAGGTGTTTGTGTTTTTGCCCATTTGGCTAATCGGTCTTCAGGCATTCTTTCCACATGGTCTCGCCAAGATCTTCTTCGTGCCCTAGTCCATCTTACCACATCTGGAACTCCTAGTTCCTCCCTTATTTGTGTGCTTCTTGTCCTGTCTCTGAGTGTGACTCCTTTGATACATCTCAAGATCTTCATTTCAGTTGTTCTCGTTATCCTTTTAGTGGCCGATGTATCTGCTCTGGTTTCGGCGGCATACGTTAGGACCGGTCTCACGCATGTCTTATAGATTCGTATTTTACCTTCATTGCTCATGGCTTTGTTAGTCCAGATGATCTCTCTGAGGCACCCACCGATTTTCGCTGCTTTATTGGCTTGAGTCTGGACTTCTTCTTTGATATGCCGATCGCTTGATGTAATTGCTCCCAGGTAGTTAAATCTTGACACCTGTTGTATTATATTGTCATCTACTGCTACACGGAGAAAAAAATATCCTTAATATAACTATCTAACGTATACCCAATTGACGTATTGTTCTGACAAGGATTCGAATGTCTAATTTAACGATATTTATAAGTCAATTTGACAATCTATAGTATGATCAAAACAGCTTTACATAGTATACTTATAATAAGGATTCGTTTATTTGTTTCAAGCGTTCAAACGAAAAGCTCTCGTGAACGTGTGTAGTATCCGTCGTGTAGGTAACTGGATAGTTAATTTGAGGATTTGAATAGCTATAATAGGGATACGTATGGTTATTATAACGATATTTTGTTCTCCGTGCATATCCGTTAAATCACTATGACAAGAATCTTTTGAATGTCTAAAACAGTAATACGAATCGTTACTATAACGATCCGCAATAAGGATTCACTGGATAGCTAAATTAGCTATACGGCGTATCCTTGTGAAAGATAACTATCCAACGGATAGCTATAATAAGGATACGTATGCTTATTATAAGGATATTTTTTTCTCCGTGTAGTTTACACCGGATAGGGTCCCTCGAGACGACCATTGATTGGGATTTTTCGCAGGAAATACGCATGTTGAATTTTTCTGCGTTTATCTTAAATGCGTATAGGAGTCGCTGTAAATCATCTTCATTCTCTGCTGTAAGCACTGCATCGTCTGCGTAACATAGTATTTTAAGACTACGGTTTCCCATTCTATAGCCCCCGTTGGTTTGGTTTACACTGTTAATGATTCGGTCCATGATCATATTGAACAACATCGGGCTAAGACTATCTCCTTGTCGTATGCCTGTCGTCATTTTTATCTCCTCTGATAGGCCATGATTAGTTTTTATCCTTGTCTTGCTCCCAGTGTTAAGCTCTCTTATAATTTGTTGGTATTTCCTGGCGATGTTAAGTTCTAGGGTCTCGATTACGTCCTTTAAGCGTATTCTATCAAATGCCTTAGTTAAATCCAAAAAGCACATGAACATCGGTTTATTAAATTCAATAGATTTCTCTACAAGGTGCCGTAAGATAAATATAGTGTCCACTGTTGATCTGTTGTTTCTAAACCCCTGTTGTTCCTCGGAGGTGATCATTTTGGTAGAGATTTTTGTGGACAAAATTTTTGTAAATAGTTTTAGGATTGAACTCAGTAGTGTGATGTTTCTATAGTTGTTAGGGTCCTTCTTCTTGCCTTTTTTATATATGGGTATTGATATGCTAGTCTTCCATTCGTCTGGGATTGTACCCGTATTTAGAATTATGCGAAACAAGTTTGTGATCTCTTGTTGAATATTTTGTCCGCCACTTTTAATCATTTCATTGGTGATTTTGTCTATTCCCGGTGACTTTCGGTTCTTGAGTTCCCGTACTGTTGTTTCCACTTCTTCTCTTGTTATATGATCTATGTCGCTGTTATCATGGGCGAAATTGGTTTTTTCCTGGCCTTCTGCGTTTTCCTCAGTGTCGCTATATAAGGTCTGAAAGTATGTTACCCACATCTCCGGCGTTACTTTGTTTAGTTGTACTTCTTCGTTAATTTGTTTTCTTCTGTTTCGTAACATGTTCCAGATTCTCTTTTGCCCTCCATATAGATCGTGTTCCATGTCGGCCGAGAACCGATCCCAATATTCTTTCTTTAGTTGTTTTATCGTGTTGTTTGTTCTATTTCTGACTTCTTTATATCTCTCATACTCTTCTGGCGATGTGTTATTGATGTATTTAATATATGCTTCTTTCTTTTCTTTAGCTTGTTCCTTCACTTCGCTATTGAACCATGGTTTATTGTTCTTCCTTCCATTGATGTTAATTGTTCTTTCTCCTAGGGCTTCTTTTGCACTTTTTGTCATATTATCTCTTACCCTATTCCAGGCTTCTTCTACGGTGTCAGTTACCTCTATACTGTTCTGAGCGATTTTCTCGTTTAGTCTTTGTTCATACAGTGTCACTGTACTCTCGTCTCTTAATGATTCTATATTGTATTTGGTGACGTATAGTGGTTTTTTCTTTCTTGTTAGTATTCGTTGCAGACGAGTTTCGCATAGCACCAAGCCGTGTTGCGTTGCTACATTAGCCGAAGACAGGGTTCTCACATCAAGTATTTGGCTAGGGTGTATGTTTCGATTGGTGATCACATAGTCTATTACTGATTTTTGGCCTCTTGTGTAGAGAATGTGTGTTTATGTTGGGCTTTATGGTCGAAAAATGTGTTGTTAATTCTCAGTTCATTATGTGTGCATAGTCCTATTAGTAGGTTACCGTTTTCATTTACCGTCTCCTCATTGTATCTCTGCATAACACCCGGGATTATTTTGTTACCAATTCGCGAGTTAAAATCTCCCATTATGAAGATTTTTTTGTTTTTTGTCATTTGGTCCAATGTTTCTTGCAATTCATCAAAAAATTGTTCTCGTTGTTCTCGCGGCTTTGTGATGTCCAGTGTATAAACACTTATAAAGTGGACCCTTTCATTCCCTACTCTTAATGTTATGGATATCATATTTTGATTAAAATAGTTTACATCCTCCACGGAGCTCTCGAACTTCTCATGTATAAGAATGCCCACTCCAGCATGTGCTCTTGAGTCTTTGTCAACTCCACTATAAAACAGGATGTAGTTCTGGTATTTTGTTGATCCCTTGCCTTTCTTTTTAGTTTCTGCCAGCAAACAGATATCTATCTTATGATTAATTATTTCCAAGAGGACTTCCTGATCTTTAGAGTTCCATGATGTAATATTCCAGCAGGCCAATCTCAGTGTATTCCTTTTTCCAAATCGTTTATTCCGTTTTCGCGCGTTGTCGTTAATCCTTTTTGACCGTCCGTAATCCGAGGCTTCTTTAACAGTTCTTTGAGCATTTTTATTTTTTTTCTAAAAGGCAGGTCGCTGGCCTCACCCTTTAACCCTCCTCCTTTGTCCGGGCTTGGGACCGGCAACGACAGCTACTGAACTACTCAGTCCATCCAGAAGCTACCGCAGGCGGAGTTACATTCTTTTTAATATTCATAAATAAAATATGTTTTCGATTACATGGGGCATGTAGTTTTAAACTCTTGCAAAGTTTGGGCTTAAAACCGAACGCCATATATAATTCTTAAAACATGATAATAATTGCAACATACGTTATAAGAGCCTTTGAACGATTGTTCGAGTGAAACTAACAAAGTCAATTCGTCATATGTTAGTTTATTGTTTGCCAACATGCGAAAAAAGCATAATGGTATAATTATCGTTATTTTATTTCGGTCTTTTAGTTGCGAGACATTTCTGAGTAGGATGTTGATACAATAAAATAAACTATTATGACGTCTAAATTTTCAATACCCACCGTAGGGACCGTGATCCATGGAGTTTTAAGAATACTCTTATTGTTAGATATTTGTTTTTAAATTAAAATTTGTGTTGATGTTTTGTTGTAATTATTTGTACAAAACTTGCTGATTTAAACCAATCGACGCCTTTTGGCGGCGTCGAAAATGCCAATCTCCTCCTCGGTGGCGGCCTTTTTGGCAAAAAACGATTTTCGAAATCGCATTTGTTCGCTTTCTCTTTCGATTTTCTCGAAATCCAATGCGACGACGTACCTCCGAGAAGCGAGGAGGTACCCTCAAATTGAACGAGCTATCGATTAGAAACAAAAAAATGGGTAGTCGTGTTGAAAAATTTCGAGCTACGGCCCTTTTCTCGAGTTGCGTTTTCGAGCGTTCGCTTCGGAAAGCGTAGCGGCGCCGTTTCGCGAGATACCACCTCGCAGCCCGATAACAAAATTTGCGCGCGTGCAGGGCCTTTCCGTTACCAAAAACCGCATCCCGATATTCCTATGCGTTCCGAAACTATAATTTTTTTTCCGTCCAGCCAAAAAAAATTGTCCTTTGGAGCCCTATAACCGGTTCCTGGAAACGTCCGAGGGCGTCGAGACCCCCAAAAGCGGAATGTCTGGTGTCTGCCTAACAAAAGTCCTGCATGTCAAAACGACGTCGGAGCGTCGCCGGCGCCTCCACAGGAGCGCAAAGGTTGTAAAAGAGATTTTTTAGAAAATGAAAATCGCCCCTAACTTTGGAACGCGTGCCCTTATGGACTTTTGCTTTATCTTTTCGAAAAGCGCTAAAAATTTCAAATTTGATAGCAAAATTTTCGTCGTCGAGACGCTTTCGGTTACTTTGGTAGCGCATTTTGTAGCATAAACGATGCGAAACGTTATTGAAAATGCATTCTATTTTCTAACTACGTACGCATTCAGATTCGTACCTATCTTTATTTTTCTAATTATTTGAAATAGGAATAACTTTATTTATATGTAGATGCCATCTTTTATATCATTATATTCATTACTTTAGTTAGAATATTTTAGAAAAATTCCCAATAAAATTCCAAAATGTTCTAATTTTTTTAAACGACATTCCATTTTATTTATTTTTTTCATTTTCTATTTTGGTAAGGTTGTTTATATTAATTCAATGATGCTTTATAACATTAATTTATTTTATTTAATTAAATAGAATAACTTGCAAAAATATAACGCAAAATTGATGGTAAAGTTGCACTTTGGGGTCAACGGCCTTATATGCAAAAACGAAGTCGACTTGCTAATTTTAACGTATGAATTGCAACTGTACAAGATGGTTGCCCTGTCATGTAAGTACGTTCCCGTATAAGGGCTATTTTAGCTCGCATTTTTTATACAAATTAAATTTAACACTAAACATTCGTTAAAGGAAATGAGAAAAAGTGATCCAAAAGTACTTCGACTACAAGAGAACGTAGTTATATGTAAGTAAATTGATAAAATTGAATTTTCTAATTAGAAAATTATAAGCACGCTTATGACGAGTTTGAATAACAAGTCGTTGTGCGTAGACCTTTCGTCACCCTTCGTCTCCTTATTAACCGTTGCTAATGCTTTAGGTATCTACTCTTTGTTTATTTTAAGTTATTTCTATCGTTATTGGAAATGCATTCTATTTCCTAACTACCTATCCACATTTTTCTAATTATTTGAAATTTTTATCCCGATTAGTGCATATTTGATTATCGCGGTATTATTCGTCGCCTTTGCAAATAGCAGATAGAGAATTTTCCCGTGCTTCTTTTTCTGTTTTGCCATTCTCCTACGACGCCATTTTTAGTTCTCATTTTGTATTTTAATTTTAATAGATATCTAAGTATTTTCTAGAAACAAAATACGTCGTATCTAAAAATAGAATAGGCATAGCTAATTTATTAGTTAGTTTAGGTTAACGTAATACTCTTTCTGACAGGGTTTCATCGTAAAGTATATATTTTATGGTTTTACAGAGATTTGAGGGCTCAAACGTTTTAATAGTTATTTTAGTTGTGCTTCTGATAACAATCGGTTGTGACAAGGATACAAATGCAGATGAAGGTAACGCTTAAAATTATTATAGTAGTGTGAATTAATTTTTTAGAAATTTTCCTTAAGGCCTCGATTTAAACAAATTAAAGGGACTTTTGTGGGGTTTACTGTATGAAGAACACTTAATTTGAGCGCGATTTAAACGAATGAAAAGTACTTTTCTTGCAATTGGTGAATGTCATTGCTTTTCTAAATTACGTTTTGGATATTTATAAGTGGGGTTTACTGTATGAAGTAAACTTAATTTGAGCACGATTTAAACGAATTAAAAGGACTTTTCTTGCAAATGGTCAATGTCATAGCTTTTCTAAATTACGTTTTGGATATTTATAAGTGGGAGTTTACTGTATGAAGACAACTTAATTTAAGCACGATTTAAACGAATTAAAAGGACTTTTGTGGTGGTTTACTGTATGAAGAACACTTAATTTGAGCGCGATTTAAACGAATGAAAAGTACTTTTCTTGCAATTGGTGAATGTCATTGCTTTTCTAAATTACGTTTTGGATATTTATAAGTGGGGATTTACTGTATGAAGAAAACTTAATTTGAGCGCCATTTAAACGAATTAATAGAACTTTTCTTGCAATTGGTCAATGTCATAGCTTTTCTAAATTACGTTTTGGATATTTATAAGTGGGGGTCTACTGTATGAAAAAAACTTAATTTGGGCGCGATTTAAACGAATTAAAAGGACTTTTCTTGCAATTGGTTAATGTCATAACTTCTCTAAATTTCGTTTTGGATATTTATAAGTGGGGGTTTACTGTATGAAGAAAACTTAATTTGAGCGCGATTTAAACGAATTAAAAGGATTTTTCTTGCAATTGGTCAATGTCATAGCTTTTCTAAATTACGTTTTGGATATTTATAAGTGGGGGTTTACTGTATGAAGTAAACTTAATTTGAGCACGATTTAAACGAATTAAAAGGACTTTTCTTGCAAATGGTCAATGTCATAGCTTTTCTAAATTACGTTTTGGATATTTATAAGTGGGAGTTTACTGTATGAAGACAACTTAATTTAAGCACGATTTAAACGAATTAAAAGGACTTTTGTGGTGGTTTACTGTATGAAGAACACTTAATTTGAGCGCGATTTAAACGAATGAAAAGTACTTTTCTTGCAATTGGTGAATGTCATTGCTTTTCTAAATTACGTTTTGGATATTTATAAGTGGGGATTTACTGTATGAAGAAAACTTAATTTGAGCGCCATTTAAACGAATTAATAGAAATTTTCTTACAATTGGTCAATGTCATAGCTTTTCTAAATTACGTTTTGGATATTTATAAGTGGGGGTCTACTGTATGAAAAAACTTAATTTGGGCGCGATTTAAACGAATTTAAAAAGGGCTTTTCTTGCAATTGGTAAATGTCATAACTTCTCTAAATTTCGTTTTGGATATTTATAAGTGGGGGTTTACTGTATGAAGAAAACTTAATTTGAGCGCGATTTAAACGAATTAAAAGGACTTTTCTTGCAATTGGTAAATGTCATAGCTTTTCTAAATTACGTTTTGGGTATTTATAAGTGGGGTTTACTGTATGAAGAAAACTTAATTTGAGCGCGATTTAAACGAATTAAAAGGACTTTTCTTGCAATTGGTCAATGTCATAGCTTTTCTAAATTACGTTTTGGATATTTATAAGTGGGGTTTACTGTATGAAGAAAACTTTTAAATTTTAGCGCGATTTAAACGAATTAAAAGGACTTTTCTTGCAATTGGTAAATGTCATAACTTCCTAAATTACGTTTTGGATAATTATAAGTGGGGTCTACTGTATGCAGAAAACTTAATTTGGGCGCGATTTAAACGAATTAAAGGACTTTTCTTGCAAATTTGGGTTTAAAGTCATAACTTCTCTAAATTACGTTTTGGATATTTATAAGTGGGGGTTTACTGTATGAAGAAAACTTAATTTGAGCGCGATTTAAACGAATTAAAAGGACTTTTCTTGCAATTGGTAAATGTCATAACTTCCTAAATTACGTTTTGGATAATTATAAGTGGGGTCTACTGTATGCAGAAAACTTAATTTGGGCGCGATTTAAACGAATTAAAGGGACTTTTCTTGCAATTGGTTAATGTCATAACTTCTCTAAATTACGTTTTGGATATTTATAAGTGGGGGTTTACTGTATGAAGAAAACTTAATTTGAGCGCGATTTAAACGAATTAAAAGGACTTTTCTTGCAATTGGTCAATGTCATAGCTTTTCTAAATTACGTTTTGGATATTTATAAGTGGGGTTTACTGTATGAAGAAAACTTAATTTGAGCGCGATTTAAACGAATTAAAAGGACTTTTCTTGCAATTGGTCAATGTCATAGCTTTTCTAAATTACGTTTTGGATATTTATAAGTGGGGGTTTACTGTATGAAGAAAACTTAATTTGAGCGCGATTTAAACGAATTAAAAGGACTTTTCTTGCAATTGGTAAATGTCATGACTTCTCTAAATTACGTTTTGGATATTTATAAGGGGGGGTATACTGTATGAAGAAAACTTAATTTGAGCGCGATTTAAACGAATTAAAAGGACTTTTCTTGCAATTGGTAAATGTCATGACTTCTCTAAATTACGTTTTGGATATTTATAAGGGGGGGTATACTGTATGAAGAAAACTTAATTTGAGCGCGATTTAAACGAATTAAAAGGACTTTTCTTGCAATTGGTAAATGTCATGACTTCTCTAAATTACGTTTTGGATATTTATAAGGGGGGGTATACTGTATGAAGAAAACTTAATTTGAGCGCGATTTAAACGAATTAAAAGGACTTTTCTTGCAATTGGTAAATGTCATAGCTTTTCTAAATTACGTTTTTGATATTTATAAGTGGGGTTTACTGTATAAAGTAAACTTAATTTGAGCGCGATTTAAACGAATTAAAAGGACTTTTCTTGCAATTGGTAAATGTCATAGCTTTTCTAAATTACGTTTTTGATATTTATAAGTGGGGTTTACTGTATAAAGTAAACTTAATTTGAGCGCGATTTAAACGAATTAAAAGGACTTTTCTTGCAATTGGTAAATGTCATAGCTTTTCTAAATTACGTTTTTGATATTTATAAGTGGGGTTTACTGTATAAAGTAAACTTAATTTGAGCGCGATTTAAACGAATTAAAAGGACTTTTCTTGCAATTGGTAAATGTCATAGCTTTTCTAAATTACGTTTTTGATATTTATAAGTGGGGTTTACTGTATAAAGAAAACTTAATTTGAGCGCGATTTAAACGAATTAAAAGGACTTTTCTTGCAATTGGTAAATGTCATGACTTATCTAAATTACGTTTTGGATATTTATAAGGGGGGGTATACTGTATGAAGAAAACTTAATTTGAGCGCGATTTAAACGAATTAAAAGGACTTTTCTTGCAATTGGTAAATGTCATGACTTCTCTAAATTACGTTTTGGATATTTATAAGGGGGGGTATACTGTATGAAGAAAACTTAATTTGAGCGCGATTTAAACGAATTAAAAGGACTTTTCTTGCAATTGGTAAATGTCATAGCTTTTCTAAATTACGTTTTTGATATTTATAAGTGGGGTTTACTGTATAAAGTAAACTTAATTTGAGCGCGATTTAAACGAATTAAAAGGACTTTTCTTGCAATTGGTAAATGTCATAGCTTTTCTAAATTACGTTTTTGATATTTATAAGTGGGGTTTACTGTATAAAGTAAACTTAATTTGAGCGCGATTTAAACGAATTAAAAGGACTTTTCTTGCAATTGGTAAATGTCATAGCTTTTCTAAATTACGTTTTGGATATTTATAAGTGGGGTTTACTGTATGAAGAAAACTTAATTTGAGCGCGATTTAAACGAATTAAAAGGACTTTTCTTGCAATTGGTAAATGTCATAACTTCCTAAATTACGTTTTGGATATTTATAAGTGGGGTTTACTGTATGAAGAAAACTTAATTTGGGCGCGATTTAAACGAATTAAAGGACTTTTCTTGCAATTGGTTAATGTCATAACTTTCTAAATTACGTTTTGGATATTTATAAGTGGGGTTTACTGTATGAAGAAAACTTAATTTGAGCGCGATTTAAACGAATTAAAAGGACTTTTCTTGCAATTGGTAAATGTCATAGCTTTTCTAAATTACGTTTTGGATATTTATAAGTGGGGGGTTTTCTGTATGAAGAAAACTTAATTTGAGCGCGATTTAAACGAATTAAAAGGACTTTTCTTGCAATTGGTCAATGTCATAGCTTTTCTAAATTACGTTTTGGATATTTATAAGTGGGGTTTACTGTATGAAGAAAACTTAATTTGAGCGCGATTTAAACGAATTAAAAGGACTTTTCTTGCAATTGGTAAATGTCATAACTTCCTAAATTACGTTTTGGATATTTATAAGTGGGGTCTACTGTATGAAGAAAACTTAATTTGAGCGCGATTTAAACGAATTAAAAGGACTTTTCTTGCAATTGGTAAATGTCATAACTTCCTAAATTACGTTTTGGATATTTATAAGTGGGGGGCTACTGTATGAAGAAAACTTAATTTGAGCGCGATTTAAACGAATTAAAGGACTTTTCTTGCAATTGGTTTAAAAGTCATAACTTCTCTAAATTACGTTTTGGATATTTATAAGTGGGGTTTACTGTATGAAGAAAACTTAATTTGAGCGCGATTTAAACGAATTAAAAGGACTTTTCTTGCAATTGGTCAATGTCATAGCTTTTCTAAATTACGTTTTGGATATTTATAAGTGGGGTTTACTGTATGAAGAAAACTTAATTTGAGCGCGATTTAAACGAATTAAAAGGACTTTTCTTGCAATTGGTCAATGTCATAGCTTTTCTAAATTACGTTTTGGATATTTATAAGTGGGGGTTTACTGTATGAAGAAAACTTAATTTGAGCGCGATTTAAACGAATTAAAAGGACTTTTCTTGCAATTGGTCAATGTCATAGCTTTTCTAAATTACGTTTTGGATATTTATAAGTGGGGGTTTACTGTATGAAGAAAACTTAATTTGAGCACGATTTAAACGAATTAATAGGACTTTTCTTGCAATTGGTCAATGTCATAGCTTTTCTAAATTACGTTTTGGATATTTATAAGGGGGGGTATACTGTATGAAGAAAACTTAATTTGAGCGCGATTTAAACGAATTAAAAGGACTTTTCTTGCAATTGGTAAATGTCATGACTTCTCTAAATTACGTTTTGGATATTTATAAGGGGGGGTATACTGTATGAAGAAAACTTAATTTGAGCACGATTTAAACGAATTAAAAGGACTTTTCTTGTGATTGGTCAATGTCATAGCTTTTCTAAATTACGTTTTGGATATTTATAAGTGGGGTCTACTGTATAAAAAACTTAATTTGGGCGCTAAAGATTTCGAATTCGATACCGAAATTTCCGTCGTCGCGACGCTTTCGGTTACTTCGGTAGCGCATTTTTTAGCAAAACGACTCCAAGTTGTACTGAACAAAAGTTGAAATGTTTTAATGTGTTTTACTATTTAAAAAACAATTGGAAAAAGATGAATATTGACCTATTATAATAAATTTCACCAGTCAGCGGCGAAAACTAACACTTTATTTTACAAATGTAATTCTTTGGTAAAATCGGTTGTAGAAATATTAAATCCTTTAGTAAAGGAACCACTAATTTTTATGTTAAAACCGGTTTTACCCTACCGAATATCCATAATTTTAAATAACTTTCGAGAGACTGCGGTAAATGTTTTCTATTTCTATGTAGGGTGAATGCATCGGTTGTCGGACACTTAAAAGTTATCGCCACATTCCTGAACCTCCCTTTATAAAAGTTTAACAACCTACAGGAGATTCCATTACAGCGGCTCATCAAAGCGCAATAAGTTTAGATGTTACCCAGTCGGTCAAAATGGACACTCTTGCTCGCTGTTATGATGTACTTATTGAGATTGTTTCCATAAAAGAATTGTCAACACAAATTATAAAGAAGGCTTTATAGTTATTACAAAATGTGTTGTTTACTGTTGCGAAATCGGTAATGCGTTTGAAAATGCCCGTTTTAATGTTTTCCATTTAGAACCGTTTCTTTCTAACAAACTATAAATATATTCTAGATGTTGTTGAAGAATATGAATAAGCAAATCATAAAAAGTTTATTGTAAGAAAAATGTTAAATGGTAGTACCAATAAATAACGTAATTTGTATTTATTACATAAAACAACAATTTTTGAACAAATGATGACAATAGAACGTCAATACAAATTAAAATTTGACAATTAACATATCTAAGATTATTCTTCAAACACTGTAAATCATATTCCATATTTGGGGCATTTTGAAACATATAATTTAACTATCATAACAGTAAAAATAATTTTATACACATTTTATTCACAAATGTATCGGAACTAAAAGTTCAATATAAAATGAACTACATTGAATATTTTTATGCTTCTTTCGCCTTTTGGTAACTACTAAACTTGCACGAATTTATTATGTAAGTTACATTACAATCAATGCAGGGGGCCTCCAAATAAATATGGTGCAATTTATACTTATAATTTAACTATTTTTAAACCCCATTTTAAAGGACTTTTAATGCATTTTAATCAAAAAATGTAAATTTTTGGAACCCAAAAGGTTCCATTAAAAAATATATAGAAAAATTTTTTATGGTTCTTTAAATTACTTTCCGGAGCTCCTTAACCGTTTTGGAAAAAATTTATTTTGTTTCTTCAATTTCCCCCAAAAGCCGACATAATAGCTGTTAGTTATATTCATAAAAGAACCTGTTTAGTGTTATCATATACGCCTTTTCGTTGTTAACTGTAAAGCCTTCGATTTGACTTCAGTAGATACAGACTACATAGATAAAACGTGTAATTGCAAAAACTTAATAAAAGGAAAAATTTACATTATTTATAAAATTAAATTAAAATTTTAACATAAATACATGTTCTTCAAAATTTAATTGATAAGTTTAACTTTTTGATTAATCATTAGTTTTTGGGAACCCACCCTTTACCCATTTTTCTATAAAAAAATTAAAAAATTTTTTTAAAAAAAGTTTAAATTTATTTAAATTAAAAAAAACACTTTTTTTACCAATTTCATTTGATGATAATTAACCTAACGTTTAGGGCCCTTTTGCTTAATCTATTTACAAAAAAATTTTTAATTCTATTTTGTAAATTAAATAAGCACAATTAATAAATCCTTTAAACCCGGGCAAAATCAATGCAGGGGCCTCCAAATAAATATGGTGCAATTATTCTTATTAGAATCATATTAAGAATTAAAAGGATTTTCTTGCAATTGGTATGTCATATTCAAATTACGTTTTGGATTTATAAGTGGGGTTTACTGTATGAAGAAAACTTAATTTGAGCGATTTAAACGAATTAAAAGGACTTTTCTTGCAATTGACAAATTTGTCATAACTTCTCTAAATTACGTTTTGGATATTTATAAGGGGGTTTAACTTATGAAGAAAACTTAATTTGAGCGCGATTTAAACGAATTTAAAGGTTTTTTGCAATTGGTAAATGTCATGACTTTCTAATTACGTTTTGGATATTTTTGGGACTGTATGAAAACTTAATTTGAGCCATTTAAACGAATTAAAAGACTTTTCTTGCAATTATTAAATGTCATAAATACTTATTTAAATTACGTTTTGGATATTTATAAGTAGGGTTACTGTATAAAAAACTTAATTTACATTTAAAAGTATTAAAGGACTTTTCTTGCAATTGGTAAATGTCATGACTTTCTAAATTACGTTTGGAATTTATAAGTGTTTACTTATGAAAAAACTTAATTTGAGCGATTTAAACGAATTAAAAGGACTTTTCTTGCAATTGGTAAATGTCATAACTTCTTAAATACGTTTTGGGTATTTTTAAGGGGTTACTTTAAAACTTAATTTGAGCATTTAAAACGAATTAAAAGACTTTTTTGCATGTAAATGTCTACTTTCTAAATTACGTTTTGGATATTTATAATGTTACTGTATGAAGAAAACTTAATTTGACATTTAAACAATTAAAAATTTTCTTGCAATTGGTAAATGTCATGACTTTTCTAAATTACGTTTTGGATATTTATAATGGGGTTACTGTATGAAGAAAACTTAATTTGAGCGCGATTTAAACGAATTAAAAGGACTTTTCTTGCAATTGGTAAATGTCATACTTCTAAATTACGTTTTGGATATTTATAATGGTATACTGTATGAAAAACTTAATTTGAAGATTTAAACGAATTAAAAGGACTTTTCTTGCAATTGGTACAATGTCATGAATTCTCTTTAAATTACGATTTTGATATTTATAAGGGGTTACTGTATGAAGAAAACTTAATTTGAGCGATTTAAACGAATTAAAAGGATTTTCTTGCAATTGGTCAATGTCATAGCTTTTCTAAATTACGTTTTGGATATTTATAAGATGGGTTATACTGTATAAGAAAAATTAATTTGAGTGGATTTAAACGAATTAAAAGGACTTTTCTTCAATTGGTTTATAATGTCATGACTTTTCTAAATTACGTTTTGGATATTTATAAGTGGGGTTTACTGTATGAAGAAAACTTAATTTGAGCGCGATTTAAACGAATTAAAAGGACTTTTCTTGCAATTGGTCAATGTCATAGCTTTTCTAAATTACGTTTTGGATATTTATAAGGGGGTTTACTGTATGAAGAAAACTTAATTTGAGGCCCATTTAAACGAATTAAAAGGACTTTTCTTGCAATTGGAAAAGTCATAACTTCTCTAAATTACGTTTTGGATATTTATAAGTGGGGTTTACTGTATGAAGAAAACTTAATTTGAGCGCGATTTAAACGAATTAAAAGGACTTTTCTTGCAATTGGTAAATGTCATACTTTTCTAAATTACGTTTTGGATATTTATAAGGGGGTTATACTGTATGAAGAAAACTTAATTTGAGCGCGATTTAAACGAATTAAAAGGACTTTTCTTGCAATTGGTAAATGTCATACTTTCTAAATTACGTTTTGGATATTTATAAGGGGGTTTACTGTATGAAGAAAACTTAATTTGAGCGCGATTTAAACGAATTAAAAGGACTTTTCTTGCAATTGGTAAATGTCATACTTTCTAAATTACGTTTTGGATATTTATAAGGGGGTATACTGTATGAAGAAAACTTAATTTGAGCGCGATTTAAACGAATTAAAAGGACTTTTCTTGCAATTGGTAATGTCATACTTTCTAAATTACGTTTTGGATATTTATAAGGGGGTTACTGTATGAAGAAAACTTAATTTGAGCGCGATTTAAACGAATTAAAAGGACTTTTCTTGCAATTGGTAAATGTCATACTTTCTAAATTACGTTTTGGATATTTATAAGTGGGTTACTGTATGAAGAAAACTTAATTTGAGCCGATTTAAACGAATTAAAAGGACTTTTCTTGCAATTGGTAAATGTCATACTTCTAAATTACGTTTTGGATATTTATAAGTGGGGTTACTGTATGAAGAAAACTTAATTTGAGGCGATTTAAACGAATTAAAAGGACTTTTCTTGCAATTGGTAAATGTCATAACTTTCTAAATTACGTTTTGGATATTTATAAGTGGGGTTTACTGTATGAAGAAAACTTAATTTGAGCGCGATTTAAACGAATTAAAAGGACTTTTCTTGCAATTGGTAAATGTCATGACTTCTCTAAATTACGTTTTGGATATTTATAAGTGGGGTTTACTGTATGAAGAAAACTTAATTTGAGCGCGATTTAAACGAATTAAAGGACTTTTCTTGCAATTGGTAAATGTCATGACTTCTCTAAATTACGTTTTGGATATTTATAAGTGGGGGTTTACTGTATGAAGAAAACTTAATTTGAGCGCGATTTAAACGAATTAAAAGGACTTTTCTTGCAATTGGTAAATGTCATGCTTTCTAAATTACGTTTTGGATATTTATAAGTGGGGGTTTACTGTATGAAGAAAACTTAATTTGAGCGCGATTTAAACGAATTAAAAGGACTTTTCTTGCAATTGGTAAATGTCATGACTTCTCTAAATTACGTTTTGGATATTTATAAGGGGGGGTATACTGTATGAAGAAAACTTAATTTGAGCGCGATTTAAACGAATTAAAAGGACTTTTCTTGCAATTGGTAAATGTCATGACTTCTCTAAATTACGTTTTGGATATTTATAAGGGGGGGTATACTGTATGAAGAAAACTTAATTTGAGCGCGATTTAAACGAATTAAAGGACTTTTCTTGCAATTGGTAAATGTCATACTTTTCTAAATTACGTTTTGGATATTTATAAGTGGGGTTTACTGTATGAAGAAAACTTAATTTGAGCGATTTAAACGAATTAAAGGACTTTTCTTGCAATTGGTCAATGTCATAGCTTTTCTAAATTACGTTTTGGATATTTATAAGTGGGGGTTTACTGTATGAAGAAAACTTAATTTGAGCGCGATTTAAACGAATTAAAAGGACTTTTCTTGCAATTGGTAAATGTCATGACTTTTCTAAATTACGTTTTGGATATTTATAAGGGGGGTATACTGTATGAAGAAAAATTAATTTGAGCGCGATTTAAACGAATTAAAAGGACTTTTCTTGCAATTGGTAAATGTCATGACTTCTCTAAATTACGTTTTGGATATTTATAAGTGGGGTTTACTGTATGAAGAAAACTTAATTTGAGCGCGATTTAAACGAATTAAAAGGACTTTTCTTGCAATTGGTAAATGTCATACTTCTCTAAATTACGTTTTGGATATTTATAAGGGGGGGTATACTGTATGAAGAAAACTTAATTTGAGCGCGATTTAAACGAATTAAAAGGACTTTTCTTGCAATTGGTAATGTCATGACTTCTAAATTACGTTTTGGATATTTATAAGTGGGGTATACTGTATGAAGAAAACTTAATTTGAGCGCGATTTAAACGAATTAAAGGACTTTTCTTGCAATTGGTCAATGTCATACTTTCTCTAAATTACGTTTTGGATATTTATAAGGGGGTTACTGTATGAAGAAAACTTAATTTGAGCGCGATTTAAACGAATTAAAAGGACTTTTCTTGCAATTGGTAAATGTCATGACTTCTCTAAATTACGTTTTGGATATTTATAATGGGGGTTACTGTATGAAGAAAACTTAATTTGAGCGCGATTTAAACGAATTAAAAGGACTTTTCTTGCAATTGGTAAATGTCATAACTTTCTAAATTACGTTTTGGATATTTATAAGTGGGGTTATACTGTATGAAGAAAACTTAATTTGAGCGCGATTTAAACGAATTAAAAGGACTTTTCTTGCAATTGGTAAATGTCATAACTTCTAAATTACGTTTTGGATATTTATAAGTGGGGTTTACTGTATGAAGAAAACTTAATTTGAGGCGATTTAAACGAATTAAAAGGACTTTTCTTGCAATTGGTAAATGTCATAACTTCTCTAAATTACGTTTTGGATATTTATAAGGGGGTTTACTGTATGAAGAAAACTTAATTTGAGCGCGATTTAAACGAATTAAAAGGACTTTTCTTGCAATTGGTAATGTCATGCTTTCTAAATTACGTTTTGGATATTTATAAGTGGGGTTACTGTATGAAGAAAACTTAATTTGAGCCGATTTAAACGAATTAAAGGACTTTTCTTGCAATTGGTAATGTCATAGCTTTTCTAAATTACGTTTTGGATATTTATAAGGGGGTTACTGTATGAAGAAAACTTAATTTGAGCGCGATTTAAACGAATTAAAAGGACTTTTCTTGCAATTGGTAAATGTCATAGACTTTCTAAATTACGTTTTGGATATTTATAAGTGGGGTTACTGTATGAAGAAAACTTAATTTGAGCGCGATTTAAACGAATTAAAGGACTTTTCTTGCAATTGGTAATGTCATAGCTTTTCTAAATTACGTTTTGGATATTTATAAGGGGTTTACTGTATGAAGAAAACTTAATTTGAGCGCGATTTAAACGAATTAAGAGGACTTTTCTTGCAATTGGTCAATGTCATAGCTTTTCTAAATTACGTTTTGGATATTTATAAGGGGGGGTATACTGTATGAAGAAAACTTAATTTGAGCACGATTTAAACGAATTAAAAGGACTTTTCTTGCAATTGGTAAATGTCATAACTTCCCTAAATTACGTTTTGGATATTTATAAGGGGGGGTATACTGTATGAAGAAAACTTAATTTGAGCCATTTAAACGAATTAAAAGGACTTTTCTTTGATTGGTCAATGTCATGACTTTTCTAAATTACGTTTTGGATATTTATAATGGGGTTACTGTATGAAAAAACTTAATTTGGCTAGATTTCAATCGATTACAAGGATTTTCGGTCGTCAATGTCACGCTTTCAAATTACTTTGGAATTAAGGATTATTTAAAAACTATTGGCGCTAAGATTCGATTGAACAAACGTCGTGACAATGTTATTATGTGTTTTTAAAAAACTAATTGATAAAAAATTAAAGTTTTAGTGCTTAAACTTGATGAATATTGACCTATTATAATAAATTTCACCAGTCAGCGGGAAAACTAACACTTTATTTTACAAATGTAATTCTTTGGTAAAATCGGTTGTAGAAATATTAAATCCTTTAGTAAAGGAACCACTAATTTTTATGTTAAAACCGGTTTTACCCTACCGAATATCCATAATTTTAAATAACTTTCGAGAGACTGCGGTAAATGTTTTCTATTTATATGTAGGGTGAATGATCGGTTTCGGACACTTAAAAGTTTCGCCAATTCCTATACTCTTTATAAAAGTTTAACAACACAGGAGATTCCATTAAACGAAGGCTTTATATATCAAATGTGTTTAATGTTAACCAGTGTCAAATGAAAACCCTTTTATGTTTTCCATTTAAAGTTACTTTCTAGATGTTTCATAATAGAATTTGTGAACATAAAAAGTTAATATAAGAAGGTTTATGTATACAATAAATGGTCATTGTTTTATTTTACATAAAACAACAATGTTTGAAAATATGACAATAAACGTATAAATTAAAATTTAAATTAACATATCTAAGATTTTCTTCAAACACTGTAAATCATATTCCTATTTGGGGTTGTTGAAACATATAATTTAACATCATAACTAAAAATAATTTTATACACATTTTATTCACAAATGTATGGTAGTACCAATAAATAACGTAATTTGTATTTATTACATAAAACAACAATTTTGGAACAAATGATGACAATAGAACGTCAATTTCAAATTTAAAAATTTTACAATTAACATATCTAAATTATTCTTAAACACTGTAAATCATATTCCATATTTAGGACATTTTGAAACATATAATTTAACTATCATAACAGTAAAAATAATTTTATACACATTTTATTCACAAATGTATCGGAACTAAAGTTCAATATAAAATGAACTACATTGAATATTTTATGCTTCTTTCGCCTTTTGGTAACTACTAAACTTGCACGAATTTATTATGTAAGTTACATTACAATCAATGCAGGGGCCTCCAAATAAATATGGTGCAATTATTACCTTACTTAGTGAATCATATCAGACGTGCAGTTTTAACCGCACTTTTTAAAGGACGTTTTAAACTGCGTCCTATCTAATCAACAATATACAGTAAAAGCTCTCTTTGCGGACAGCTCTAATAACCGGACATCTCCATTGACCGGACAAAATATATAGAACCAAATTTTTTACTATTCGAAGTAGACTTATGAACTTCAGTAGACTACAGAACTACATAGATAAGAACGTCAGTTCATTATGTGTGCATAGTCCTATTAGTAGGTTACCGTTTTCATTTACCGTCTCCTCATTGTATCTCTGCATAACACCCAGGATTATTTTTGTTACCAATTCGCGAGTTAAAATCTCCCATTATGAAGATTTTTTGTTTTTGTCATTTGGTCCAATGTTTCTTGCAATTCATCAAAAATTGTTCTCGTTGTTCTCGCGGCTTTGTGATGTCCGGTGTATAAACACTTATAAAGTGGACCCTTTCATTCCGTACTCTTAATGTTATGGATATCATATTTTGATTAAAATAGTTTACATCCTCCACGGAGCTCTCGAACTTCTCATGTAAGAATGCCCACTCCAGCATGTGCTCTTGAGTCTTTGTCAACTCCACTATAAAACAGGATGTAGTTCTGGTATTTTGTTGATCCCTTGCCTTTCTTTTTAGTTTCTGCCAGCAAACAGATATCTATCTTATGATTAATTATTTCCAAGAGGACTTCCTGATCTTTAGAGTTCCATGATGTAATATTCCAGCAGGCCAATCTCAGTGTATTCCTTTTTCCAAATCGTTTATTCCGTTTTCGCGCGTTGTCGTTAATCCTTTTTGACCGTCCGTAATCCGAGGCTTCTTTAACAGTTCTTTGAGCATTTTATTTTTTTCTAAAGGCAGGTCGCTGGCCTCACCCTTTAACCCTCCTCCTTTGTCCGGGCTTGGGACCGGCAACGACAACTACTGAACTACTCAGTCCATCCAGAAGCTACCGCAGGCGGAGTTACATTCTTTTTAATATTCATAAATAAAATATGTTTTCGATTACATGGGGCATGTAGTTTTAAACTCTTGCAAAGTTTGGGCTTAAAACCGAACGCCATATATAATTCTTAAAACATGATAATAATTGCAACATACGTTATAAGAGCCTTTGAACGATTGTTCGAGTGAAACTAACAAAGTCAATTCGTCATATGTTAGTTTATTGTTTGCCAACATGCGAAAAAAGCATAATGGTATAATTATCGTTATTTTATTTCGGTCTTTTAGTTGCGAGACATTTCTGAGTAGGATGTTGATACAATAAAATAAACTATTATGACGTCTAAATTTTTCAATACCCACCGTAGGGACCGTGATCCATGGAGTTTTAAGAATACTCTTATTGTTAGATATTTGTTTTTAAATTAAAATTTGTGTTGATGTTTTGTTGTAATTATTTGTACAAAACTTGCTGATTTAAACCAATCGACGCCTTTTGGCGGCGTCGAAAATGCCAATCTCCTCCTCGGTGGCGGCCTTTTTGGCAAAAAACGATTTTCGAAATCGCATTTGTTCGCTTTCTCTTTCGATTTTCTCGAAATCCAATGCGACGACGTACCTCCGAGAAGCGAGGAGGTACCCCTCAAATTGAACGAGCTATCGATTAGAAACAAAAAAAATGGGTAGTCGTGTTGAAAAATTTCGAGCTACGGCCCTTTTCTCGAGTTGCGTTTTCGAGCGTTCGCTTCGGAAAGCGTAGCGGCGCCGTTTCGCGAGATACCACCTCGCAGCCCGATAACAAAATTTGCGCGCGTGCAGGGCCTTTCCGTTACCAAAAACCGCATCCCGATATTCCTATGCGTTCCGAAACTATAATTTTTTTTCCGTCCAGCCAAAAACCAGCCAAAAAAAAATTGTCCTTTGGAGCCCTATAACCGGTTCCTGGAAACGTCCGAGGGCGTCGAGACCCCCAAAAGCGGAATGTCTGGTGTCTGCCTAACAAAAGTCCTGCATGTCAAAACGACGTCGGAGCGTCGCCGGCGCCTCCACAGGAGCGCAAAGGTTGTAAAAGAGATTTTTTAGAAAATGAAAATCGCCCCTAACTTTGGAACGCGTGCCCTTATGGACTTTTGCTTTATCTTTTCGAAAAGCGCTAAAAATTTCAAATTTGATAGCAAAATTTTCGTCGTCGAGACGCTTTTCGGTTACTTTTGGGGTTTTTTGGGATAAACGATGCAAACGTTATTGAAAATGCATTCTATTTTCTAACTACGTACGCATTCAGATTCGTACCTATCTTTATTTTTTTAATTATTTGAAATAGGAATAACTTTATTTATATGTAGATGCCATCTTTTATATCATTATATTCATTACTTTAGTTAGAATATTTTAGAAAAATTCCCAATAAAATTCCAAAATGTTCTAATTTTTTTAAACGACATTCCATTTTATTTATTTTTTTCATTTTCTATTTTGGTAAGGTTGTTTATATTAATTCAATGATGCTTTATAACATTAATTTATTTTATTTAATTAAATAGAATAACTTGCAAAAATATAACGCAAAATTGATGGTAAAGTTGCACTTTGGGGTCAACGGCCTTATATGCAAAAACGAAGTCGACTTGCTAATTTTAACGTATGAATTGCAACTGTACAAGATGGTTGCCCTGTCATGTAAGTACGTTCCCCTATAAGGGCTATTTTAGCTCGCATTTTTTATACAAATTAAATTTAACACTAAACATTCGTTAAAGGAAATGAGAAAAAGTGATCCAAAAGTACTTCGACTACAAGAGAACGTAGTTATATGTAAGTAAATTGATAAAATTGAATTTTCTAATTAGAAAATTATAAGCACGCTTATGACGAGTTTGAATAACAAGTCGTTGTGCGTAGACCTTTCGTCACCCTTCGTCTCCCTTATTAACCGTTGCTAATGCTTTAGGTATCTACTCTTTGTTTATTTTAAGTTATTTCTATCGTTATTGGAAATGCATTCTATTTCTAACTACCTATCCACATTTTCTAATTATTTGAAATTTTTTTCCCGATTAGTGCATATTTGTTATCGCGGTATTATTCGTCGCCTTTGCAAATAGCAGATAGAGAATTTTCCCGTGCTTCTTTTTCTGTTTTTGCCATTCTCCTACGACGCCATTTTTAGTTCTCATTTTGTATTTTAATTTTAATAGATATCTAAGTATTTTCTAGAAACAAAATACGTCGTATCTAAAAATAGAATAGGCATAGCTAATTTATTAGTTAGTTTAGGTTAACGTAATACTCTTTCTGACAGGGTTTCATCGTAAAGTATATATTTTATGGTTTTACAGAGATTTGAGGGCTCAAACGTTTTAATAGTTATTTTAGTTGTGCTTCTGATAACAATCGGTTGTGACAAGGATACAAATGCAGATGAAGGTAACGCTTAAAATTATTATAGTAGTGTGAATTAATTTTTTAGAAATTTTCCTTAAGGCCTCGATTTAAACAAATTAAAGGGACTTTTGTGGGGTTTACTGTATGAAGAACACTTAATTTGAGCGCGATTTAAACGAATGAAAAGTACTTTTCTTGCAATTGGTGAATGTCATTGCTTTTCTAAATTACGTTTTGGATATTTATAAGTGGGGTTTACTGTATGAAGAAACTTAATTTGAGCACGATTTAAACGAATTAAAAGGACTTTTCTTGCAATTGGTCAATGTCATAGCTTTTCTAAATTACGTTTTGGATATTTATAAGTGGGGTTACTGTATGAAAAAACTTAATTTGGCGCATTTAAACGAACTAAAGACTTTTCTTGCAATTGGTAAATGTCATACTTTCTAAATTTTGTTTTGGATATTTATAAGTGGGGTTTACTGTATGAAGAAAACTTAATTTGAGCGCGATTTAAACGAATTAAAAGGACTTTTCTTGCAATTGGTAATGTCATGCTTTTCTAAATTACGTTTTGGGTATTTATAAGTGGGGGTTTACTGTATGAAGAAAACTTAATTTGAGCGCATTTAAACGAATTAAAGGATTTTCTTGCAATTGGTCAATGTCATAGCTTTTCTAAATTACGTTTTGGATATTTATAAGTGGGGGGTTTTCTGTATGAAAAAACTTAATTTGGCGCGATTTAAACGAATTTAAAAAGGGCTTTTCTTGCAATTGGTAATGTCATAACTTCTCTAAATTTTGTTTTGGATATTTATAAGGGGGTTTACTGTATGAAGAAAACTTAATTTGAGCGCGATTTAAACGAATTAAAAGGATTTTTTTTGCAATTGGTAATGTCATGCTTTTCTAAATTACGTTTTGGATATTTATAAGTGGGGGGTTTTCTGTATGAAGAAACTTAATTTGAGCCGATTTAAACGAATTAAAAGGACTTTTCTTGCAAATGGTAATGTCATAGCTTTTCTAAATTACGTTTTGGATATTTATAAGTGGGGTTTACTGTATGAAGACAACTTAATTTAAGCACGATTTAAACGAATTAAAAGGACTTTTTTGTGGTAATGTATAGCTTTTTAAATTGTTTTAAGTGAAAAGTTTACTTGCAATTGGTCAATGTCATAGCTTTTCTAAATTACGTTTTGGATATTTATAAGTGGGGGTTTACTGTATGAAGAAAACTTAATTTGAGCGCGATTTAAACGAATTAAAAGGACTTTTCTTGCAATTGGTCAATGTCATAGCTTTTCTAAATTACGTTTTGGATATTTATAAGTGGGGGTTTACTGTATGAAGACAACTTAATTTAAGCACGATTTAAACGAATTAAAAGGACTTTTCTTGCAATTGGTAAATGTCATGACTTCTCTAAATTACGTTTTGGATATTTATAAGGGGGGGTATACTGTATGAAGACAACTTAATTTAAGCACGATTTAAACGAATTAAAAGGACTTTTCTTGCAATTGGTCAATGTCATAGCTTTTCTAAATTACGTTTTGGATATTTATAAGGGGGGGTATACTGTATGAAGACAACTTAATTTAAGCACGATTTAAACGAATTAAAAGGACTTTTCTTGCAATTGGTCAATGTCATAGCTTTTCTAAATTACGTTTTGGATATTTATAAGGGGGGTATACTGTATGAAGACAACTTAATTTAAGCACGATTTAAACGAATTAAAAGGACTTTTCTTGCAATTGGTCAATGTCATAGCTTTTCTAAATTACGTTTTGGATATTTATAAGGGGGGGTATACTGTATGAAGACAACTTAATTTAAGCACGATTTAAACGAATTAAAAGGACTTTTCTTGCAATTGGTCAATGTCATAGCTTTTCTAAATTACGTTTTGGATATTTATAAGGGGGGGTATACTGTATGAAGAAAACTTAATTTGAGCGCGATTTAAACGAATTAAAAAGGACTTTTCTTGCAATTGGTCAATGTCATAGCTTTTCTAAATTACGTTTTGGATATTTATAAGGGGGGGTATACTGTATGAAGAAAACTTAATTTGAGCGCGATTTAAACGAATTAAAAGGACTTTTCTTGCAATTGGTAAATGTCATAGCTTTTCTAAATTACGTTTTTGATATTTATAAGTGGGGGTTTACTGTATGAAGAAAACTTAATTTGAGCGCGATTTAAACGAATTAAAAGGATTTTTCTTGCAATTGGTCAATGTCATAGCTTTTCTAAATTACGTTTTGGATATTTATAAGGGGTATACTGTATGAAGAAAACTTAATTTGAGGGGCGATTTAAACGAATTAAAAGGACTTTTCTTGCAATTGGTAAATGTCATGACTTCTCTAAATTACGTTTTGGATATTTATAAGGGGGCACTATTTTTAGTTATTTCGATTTTTCTCGCGCGGATCGTTCTGGAGGGGAGAGGAAAAAAGGTAGAGGGTTGAATTTTGGATATGTGGTAGCCCCATTAAAGGCACACGTTTTCGTTTTCTGCGCGCCGCGATATCTCTATCGGGGGTCGAGATATCCGCCTCCAAAGAACTGTTTCTGCGCAAGAAATTTCACCCCCCTTTTTTTTCAAATGCGATTTTCGGCCATTTTCCGTACTCCGATTCAAAAAGTGCCTGATTTAGGGGCACCTCGTCAAATGCTGCTCTATCGGATCTTAATTTTTGTTTTTTAAGAATACGGCCCTGGAAGGCCCCAGCCGCGAGCAATGAATTCAAATTCAAATTACTCGAAAACGGTAGCAGCAAGCGGCCTATAATATTTAAATTCGAGTAGAACGCGTTATTTTACGTAGGAAAAGTTAAATTTTGAATGGGGCAGAGCCCCGGGGGCTCTGCAAAAAAATCTTAAAAAACGACCTTTTTTTGATGTTTTTTGATTGCTAATATCTCCGAAACTAAAAGCGATAGAAAATTGGGGTTTGCGCAGGTAGAAAGACCGGTCTTTTTAGATGCTAATAGTCATCTTTCAGGACATTAGGGCTGCGTAGGGCTCCGCCTCGATTTTTTTACCAACACCTTTGAAAGCGATCGTTTTTACGCTACGGAAGACATCATTTTAATTCACCAAATACAACATTTCTAATTCTTCCCATCGTCATATCTAAGACTTGGAATTTTTAAAAGGGGTTGAATTTATATTCGCTAGAAAGCCCAAAAAAGAGCGCTTCTTACTGTTAATTAAAAAAAAAAAATTCTTTAGGCGTTCGGCCCTCAGAACTCCCTAAATAATTGGGCGGAATTTCTGAAATAGGGGTATGTTTAATGCAGCATACCGGCTTAGGGGTTGAAGATAGACCCCAACATAAAGCGAACGAAAGTGTCATGAGATCTTCCAGATTCATGTAAAAAAAAGTTTTTGTAAATCGCTTAAGGGGTTATCGAGATATTCGATTTTAAAGGAATTGACGGATCGCCCCAAGTTTTCTAAATTTGACGTTTGAACTGTCAGATGCACGAAATTAATTATAATCATACAACGCAGTTTCTTAATGGGATTAATATAAAAACTATTAGAATACTTACTAGAAAATGTTACTAAGTATCAGATTTTATTAAATTAGTTTTAACAAATTTTATTATAAAGTGCATAAAATCAATCAAACATTAATTTTTGCAGTTTGGTATATATTTGTTTAAATTAACGCCTTCAATCGCCTGCTTGCAATTTTAAAACGTCGTTTTAAATTTTTTTACTATCACTACAAATAATTATTTTATTCCTTTTAAATTATGTATTGAAAATACTCTCCAATAATGAGTAACAAAAGGTTTTCTTCTTGGACAGACGTTTTTCTTAATGAAGGTATTGTTTCTTCCCGTCTTTAACTGTTATGAAACAAAAAAAAATGTTAAAATGTTAAATTCGAATTCAAAGCATTATGGGTTGGATATATGAAATTTTGAAAGGCGCAAAACAACGGGAGCTTTGCAAAAATCTTAAAAGGAGGGCTTTTTTCGATAATTTTTGATTGCTAATATTTCCAAAATTAAGAGATTAACGGGCAGATTTGCGTAAACCGAGCGGCTTTTGAAACCTTAAAACTCGTATGCGATGAAGGCAAGGGGACCAATTCTGTAACACTTTTAAAAACGAACTTTTTTACGCTACGAAATAAAATATTTTATTTAGCGAAATACAACATTTTTAATGGTTCTCATGTCTTATCTCAGACATACTCAATTTTATTTTTGATAGTAGTACAAAATAACTGACTAAAGAAGCAAACAACACTTCCACATAACAAAATTAACAACGAATTTTAGAGAGGTATTTACATAAACTAACCCATCGAAAAAAAAAACTGTACTAAAATCACAAACTAAATTTCTTTCTTTTTAAACGCTCAAATTAAGGGACGTTCGAGAAGCTGATATTTACAATGTAGGGTCGGCTAAAATCTCCAAATTCGTAACGCTCATCGACTGGTCATCGAAACCAGTTTAGAAAAAAAAGTATTTTAGAGCTAATAATAAACAAAATGTATATGCTGTATTTGCAGCTGATTACGGCTATCTACTATCCAAGTAAAAAGTATCGTCATCTTACTTTGAAGGCCCAGGTTTTGAAAAACACTAAATGTATTTTAATCAAACTAAAATCGGATTATAGTCAAAATATTTCTGTACGTCCATAAATAATTTTATAATTTTTAACAAGGGGTAATTCGTTACCTTAATTTTATGTTTCAGAAAACTGTGTTTTTACTTATATTTTAAAAATGCTTACCTTTGTTCATTTTAATTAATTATATTATTATTATGTATATGATAGATATATTCTTTTAATTAAAAATTATGTTATTGCGTTAACTGAAAAAGAGGTTTTAATCTATTTCAATTTTCTCATTTGATAAAATATTTTGCAAAAGTTGATTGGATATTGAGAGTAAAACTAAATAAATTGCTCTGTAGTATTAATAATAAAAAAGATATTAATTAGAATTTTAAAATTTAAATTATGTTAGGAGACGCGTAAGTGAAGCTAAAATGCAACAAAATCGCAATGCGATTTTGCCCAGATAATAGCCGCGAAGCGGCAAACAAGTTCGCATTAAATAACAATAAATCAATACTAACAAAATGCTGCAAAATCGCGAAGCGATTTTGCCAGAAGTTAGCCGCGGAGCGGCAAACAAGTCACATTGCATAACAATGAATTGATGCTAACAATAAAAATGCAGCAAAATCGCAAAGCGATTTTTCCTAGAAGTACCGGACTTTAAGAAAAATCAAAATGTGAAGAAATTCTGACAAATTTTGAATTGTACTAGAAGCCGAAGGTCTTAAACGCGCCAGCGTTTATCAAAAAAATACCGACATATTTTGAATTTTTCTAGGAGCCGAAGGCCTTAAACGCGATAGCGTTTAGCAAAATCGCGAATGCGATTTTGCCTAGAAGTTAGCCGCGAAGCGGCAAACTTCTAGTTTATCCAATAAAAACAAACTACCCTATTTTTTGTACTATCATTTATAATTTCACTAGCAATATTACTTTTATTGGTTTCCTTCTTCATATTCTTGCATAAAATTTTCAAAATACATACCTATCTATTTTCGAAAAAAAGTTTTAAATAGAATTGGTGCAATATGCACTTTTTAGCGCACCATCGATTCTTCAGTTTTATTTGTTAATATTAATATTTATTATGTTATTTAAAATTATAATTTAACAAAAAAATTATACATCTATAAAAGGGCGAAATACCGTATACATTCGCCATTTGATAATAATTTCTTTTTTTAATACTAGTAAATAACATCATTTATCGATTGGGTTAGTTATTTGATTTTAAATGCACCCGCAAGTCATAAATTCTTGTATTTGTTACATTTAGAGTTAAGTGTTTATGTTATTTTTACAATATTATATCACATTTTAACATAATTCGATAAAATTAAAATGTTTATAGGTAAGGAGGGTATGTTATATTCCACCACATAACCAATATAAATTTTTTCACCACATTCTCGCTTATTTAAAAGCCCAAAATACCAATTAAAGAGATTTTTTTAATTATATTTATTTTTATTATTTCAGAAAAACTATGAATGCAATATAATATATAATTGTTAGCCCATACTCCCTGCTTATTATAAAGATACATGAAATTTACCATATACGTACTAGAGTTTACTAACTTAATCTCACAAAAAGTTTGAAAAAACATAAAATAATACAAATTTATAAAACATCCTAAAGCTACAATATTCACACAGCTCTATTAAAAGCATATAAAATGGGATTAATATTTTAATATTCAAAAACTTATTCTACACTATTCTAAAATTCCCTGTAAAAATTAAGGTAATTTTTTAAAACAGGAGGCAATGGTAATTTTTGAATTTTGCTTTTCATGAGCGGTGTGTATGGACTAGGAACAGTTCTGATTTCTGAGTAGTGTTTGATTTTTGTACCATCTTCTGTCGTTTCATTTTCACTACTACTGGCACTTAAACCATTAGAACGGGCAAGCCTTCTCCATTTTCTTCCAGTACCTTGTCGTAAATGTGAAATTCGTTTATTAGGCCTTTCTTCGAGATTTTCATCACTGCTTGGAGATGTATCAACTTCCATTACATTTTCTAAATCGGAATTATCTGAACCAATTGTATACTTTTCTATAATTTCATCCCCCAAACCGCTATCGAATTTTTCGCGTTTATTTTTTGATTTTGACACTGCACCATTGCCGTTTTCGTTTATTGTTTCATCCAGTGATTCTGTCCCAGATACATTACCTGTTTCCTCGTTTCCCCTGAGCTCCACTTGATCGCTTACTTCCATATGGTTAGTACTATTATTACCTATAGAAAAAGCATTTTCATTTGTCGTTTCTGATTCTCCTACATGTTCAATAATAGCCCTGGTTTCCATTAATGTACTAGACACACCTGGGCGATTTTGTAGAATACTATTATTTTCGGCAATACATTGGCTAATTTTGATTTTATATTCATCTGCCTTATCACCATAATATATTTGAGACATACTAGATTCTTCTAATTCTAATGCTCTCTCTTCTTCGTCAGTCTCTTCGGCAGCTTTTACATTCCAAGTTCTTGGGTCTTCTAATTTTACAGATCCTATTTGCACACAATCTGTTAGATTATCCAATTCCTGTTCTCTCTGTCTCCTCTGGATTTCTGAATTTTGTCTTGTTTCACGAATCTGTTCTAATACTAAATCAATTAAATTGCCCATATCTTTTCTTGCAGCTTCGTTCTTCTCTCGTTCATGTCTTCTAGTAAGTGCCTCAGTTCTTCGTCTAGCAACGAACCCACGACGGTCCTCATCGCTAGTTTCATCAGAAGTATCAAATAATGGTACGACCAAACGCCTCATAGCGCGCTTTTTTTTCGGAATTTTCTTTGTTTTCGGGGCGTATGTTAAATTAGGAAACTCAAAATCAATATTTTTACGCAATATGTTACGAACGGTACTTCTGCAGAGAGATTGAAGTGTTGGTAGTTCGACGTCCACTACAAAACATTTTTTCAACATATAATACTTAAAAAATTAAAGATTTTTTAAATAATATTGACTTTTTATATCTCTAAGAGTTGTAAATTTTTGAAATTTTTATAATCTCTTTACAAGTTTCAAGAAGAATAAGATTGTTTAAAAAGTATTGAAATTTTACAAAATTTAACACACTCGTTATTAATATCTATCACATTTCAAGTTCATGTCATTACAGTATTCAATCTAATATAGCCTATTTACAGGAATTACAAAAATCGAAATATTTTTGAAATGTACGAATTTCCTTGAACAAGCATGACACATTTGTTTGTTCAATAACCTTTTGCTGAATTATTTGATATTTTAAATTAAAAATGTATTTACACAATTTTAAGCATGTTATTAATTTGAAAGATAGCTTGGTCACGATTAGGAGTTTCCCCACATCTTAAGAACAAGGCCCATGGCCCTCAAGGATGATGGGGTGCTGGCTAAGATTACAGGCACTCTGAGCAGCGTGTAATTTAGTTATGTATAAAGTATTATTAAAATTAGATAACCTTACAGAACCAACAATGATCAACAAAGTATATCTACACAGAGTGTGATGGAACGGTAAATGCCTCAGATATCTTTAAAAAATAGAAAGCAAAATATATGGATTAGGCCAACAATAAAAATGAAAGCTATCAATGGTAATAGCAGAACAAAAGTGGTTATTTGCTAAACATGTTGCAAGACTTGTGGATGATATAATCTAATAGAATAATGTAATAGAAATATATGGCCAAGAGAGCCAATGCCCCCCCCCCCCCAGAAACGTGGAATGATTTAAAACAATCAAGAAAACTAATATGGACGAAAAAGGCAGAAATAGATGAAAGTGTTAGAACATCTTGCTGCCATTGAAACTATGCAGCCGGAATCTACAATTTTTCCAAGCTTGAAGCAAAATCTGGTAAATGACACCCTTTCCCTCCAGCATTTAGTGATACAAGTTTTATTTTCAAACTTATGAATTTGGCGTCGTTAAACTGACGTCTGGGGCATGAATCACGGTTTGCTCCCCCTTAGATCTGGGGCTGACCCTATGAGAAGAAAGGCCTGCTAAAGATCCTGGTCTGGAGAGCCCGACAAGACCCTATTAGAGTATTGAATTGCTAAGTGGTGCACATTAAAAATTATATTTATAAAAAAAGGATATTAAATTATGGCAATATTTTTATGAATCATAGTATGGAGACGTCTGGCATAGACCATTAAGAAAAATAATGGTATTGCAACATAAAACACAAAAAGTTGATGTAATTCGATTAAAGTTCTCCTTTAGCTAGTATTTCACTATTGGAAGTCAGTACAATATTAATTAATTCTTTACACATAATGTAGGCCTCACTTACCTATATTTAATAATTCTTCTTTTCCATGAATAGGCTGTACAAGATTAGCAAAGGAAACAGGCAACAAAGACTTTAAGTCCCAAACTGTTTCACTTCTGCGTGTTGCTTGTAATAATTGATCATTGATAGGCATAACAAGTATACCCCAATTTTTAATAAATTTTTCATGTAATTCTCATGTGGTTCTGGACAGGCAGCGCCACAATAAACTCTATCATATTGTCTCATTTCACTGCCTAAACTCAAACAATTTCCTTAAAAGAATATAGAATGAAAAATTAGCCCTAATTACAAAATTCAAATTAAAAATTACCATGCAAAAATTTTGGCTCACAAAAATTGAATTCATCAATTGCTCCAGCAAATTTTTTAAAATTCTCTAATCTCTTTAATGCATATTGAATAACATCTTGATGAATTTCAACACCATGATTTACACCATTTGTCCCCAAAATTAGTCCCACCATGGTGCTCAAGTAACCAGTTCCTGATCCCAAATTTAAAAAACTCAGACCTGGAGATAAACACAATCCTTCCATAACTTCGCTGTAAATGCATGGTGCAGAAATATGCAGATTTTCGCTCTTCCAAGCCAAATCTTTGTAAGCATTAGTACGCGAATCTGGTGAAAAGTATTCTGCACGATCAACAGCTCGAAATACTTTTTCAATCAAAGGAGTTCTAATATAATCAGCTACCACAAGATTATCAATTAGATCGTCATTATCTTGACCTGTACTAACAGCACCTCCCATTTTGAAAAAATCTCCTAAAATATTGTAACATTAAAAATATATCATTTGACACTGGCTGCTATATTTATTTTTACACCGTATTGATAAAGAGCAAAATAAAACAAACGAGTTCACTCTTCCATCCTCGTCAAATCAGACTAAACATCAAATATTTTGTGATGGCTTTGCAGAAAATAAAACCTGATAACTTACTTTATCCCGTGCAGTCGGAAAATACGCTTAAAGATGAAGAGAAAATGTTTTAAACAGAACGAAATTCCAAAGTATTTTGCTACATCCAAATTACTACGCAAACTCAATTACGAACCAGAAACGAGATAAACACAAAACCAGGGGAGGGCAACTAACATTCAGAACTGAGCAACACACAAATTGCCTTCCACCAGGGATCGTTAGGATGGGAGGCAAGGGGAAATTTCCGTCTTACAATGCTCTGAATATAGCATTTTGTTAACCTTCAAATTAGTTTTGTTTTCTTTTGGCATCGTGTGTAACAACAGTGTTTGTGTGATAGTGTTTTTAACGAAGGATTTCTAAAAAAACATCAGTTAAGTATAAGGTAAGAAAACAGATGAAGTACACCCGATAAATTACTTTTTTTTTAGCTACTGGGACAGCGAAACAACTCTATACTATTGGATCTAGTCTGTTAAAGTATGTTTTTTAGTTTAATTATGGTACTTGTTAGGTATATTTGTTGTCTATTTGAATGTTTGATTTTTTTTGTTGTAAAATGTGATTTTTTATTTCATTATTGTACTTGTTAGGTATACATATTTCTTGTACTTGTTATATATTGATATCTCAGGTCAATAGTATGACAACATAAAAATCTTATCTTTCACATTATTTACGAGTAAAAACTTATTGGAACATTATCGTGGAATTTTTGTGTTAAGGAATTTATGGATTACATTTACACGATTATTTTCTAAATAAGAGTAATATAATGGCAATTTTATAAATTAATTATTTTTTAGAACTTGACATTTGTAAAAATCGTAGAATAGTTAAACTATTAAACTTAGTATTGTAGTAAACAATTAAGTCGAACTTATTCATTGTAATGTATTACAATTCGTAATGAGTCCTATTTGTAAATGTTTTACACTGTGTGTACAATTTATTTTTTTATTAATTTAAAAATATTTAATTTAAGTTATACTTCTGAACTGATATTTGTAATTGATTTTAAAATATTATATGCTGTTTCCTATTTGTATATATTAACTAATAAATGCGAAAAAAAACTAATTGTGTTTAATTTATTTAATATTAATAATTATTGAATAAAACTATCCGTGAAGCGGGAAAAGGAATGCACATGCCTAACGGTTGTTTTTTAAATTCACCGATATTAATTTTAGTTCTTCCACCACATAACCAGAGGGCCGTGTTGCGCACGATTTATATGGAGATTGCACTTCTCTCTATATCTTTTCTCTGCACAAAACCAAGTAGCTAGATGTCAAAACAATCTTGGTTTTGGTAGGGAGGAGAAACCAGCTGTTTAATATCTTACATCTAGACACATGCGCTTTGTGTGAATACATATGAGGTAAGTGGAATTTATTTAATTTTTATAATTATTTTATAATTAATTCTAATCTTTTTTTATATTATTTAGTTTGCACTTTTAGTTAAAATGAAGTTCTGTTAAATTATATTAAATGTATTATCTATAATTTAAACTGTGGGCTATTTTATTATGAGGGAAATTTAAATCTGACATCAATATA
Organism: Sinopyrophorus schimmeli; assembly: GCA_036325965.1. Taxonomy (NCBI): domain Eukaryota; kingdom Metazoa; phylum Arthropoda; class Insecta; order Coleoptera; family Elateridae; genus Sinopyrophorus; species Sinopyrophorus schimmeli. The sequence goes on from JARFIZ010000396.1 coordinate 954,741, forward strand.
AAACCTGAACTAAAAGAAAAATATGTTAAAATAATTTAACAACCTTCACTTATGAAAATATAAAGGTTTTTAATTATCATGCGAGAAAATTCTCCAACTTGTAGTTCTTTTTGCATTATATTTGACAATATTTGTAACATATGCATTCTTCATAAAAACTTATTAAAAACGGATTGAGTAAAATATTGTACCTCGTGCTCAACACTTATTCAATAGTTTAACTCAACTAAATCATTCAGATTAAGATAATGTTTCATTTCAACAACAGTAAACGTAATGTAATAGGTAGATTATACTATTTTTAGTTTAACAATACTTATTTTAGAAAATTTGATTATTTTCTGATACTTTACGCTTAAAGAATGATATTTTCTTACTTAACAAATTAAAATGATCTGAGAATGATTTAAAGAATTTAAATACATCAAAAATAACATGAATTGTAATGAAAATTAGATTTAGGAATCCGTTGATATGTAACCTTTTTTTTTTATTTGGTCAGCAATGTTTAAGGTTTACAATTACTAATTATTATTAAGTTATGTATTAAAAATTGCTTTTTCCTTAATTTCAATTGGTATTTAATAATATAAAGTATTAAAATGAACATTATTAGCTATTTAGTTGGTGCTTTATAGCAATCCCCTTTCCCGCCATGCCCCATGCCCAATGCAGTTGCGCAGAAAACATAGATATTCCCAATTTTCTGAGCGTGTATAATAGTTTAGTGCTCTTGTTAAATTAAAGTTTACTGAAACACACTTTTATCAGGCACTTAATTAAAGGTAATTTTGTATTAATTTACTTTTTAATATTTTAATTTTCTAAAAGTTTCTTATCACTGCCCTTTAATATTAGTGTTATTATTAAGTTTTGTTTATTATGGTTTGGAGTCACAACCGTCAGGACAAGGACTTACGTATTTTTCTCAGAGAATATTTACTATGTTTCCTCATCTATTCTTCTTTATTTGTGTTAATTGTTGTAATTTTGTCGGATTCTTTCCAATACATTGCATGTAACCTTTTCAAATTTGGTTACACTCCAGTTTTAGCAAAAGATAATTTGAGCTTTTTCTATTTGTAAATATATAGTCTATTTCAAAATATGTGTTCATTTTATAACTTACTTTAATTTGCAGAAATGTCTTCTGTTCCTTCCAAGGAATTAGAGGACGTGGTCCAGACAGCTAAAGCTTGTTCCATAGTTGCCGAAAATGTTTTTAATTCCAACAACATTAATTCAACCGATTATAAAGCTGAAACTGTAAAAAGTGCTTCATCTTCAGAAACAACGATACCTTCACAAGTTGCACAATGGGTTTATATACAAACACCTCCTAAAATGTCTTTGTCTTCAACGAAAAGTAGTAGTGCTAATATCGTGGTAAATACAGTGCCGCCTTTACAAATTTCTAGTATAAGTAACAAAAACATACCAATATCTCAATCTATTACATTACCTGCTAATCAAGGTGTTATATTAGCTCATCCTGTTAGTAATACAGTTAAACCTCAACATTTATATATTCAGAAACCTACTGGTGTTCAAACCGTTCCAGTTGTACCAGTTTCAGTCACTACAAATGTTGGACCTAAAAACACATTAGCTTATCTTACTATGATTAAGGCGCCACATAATTTAAACATGTCTTCGAACAATCAAAAATATGTTATTGCTCCAATGCCAAAGTTAACGAGCAATCGATTACCAGCTACTGTCACTACAAACTGTGTGCAGTCTAAATTTGCATTACTGCCTGTGCCTTTACAAAATAATAAAAAAGTACCAAAACACAAGTTATTTAATATAAAAATTGCTGACGGGCAGTTACAGACGGAAAATAATGGAGCTATCAGAATTATGTGTGATAGTGGTGGTAAAGATGAAATGGAACAAGAAGACATACATACAACTACAAAATCCTCAAGAGAAGAAGAATCTAAACTTTTATGTAACGAAATAATAAATGTAGAAAATCCTCCGAAAAAAGATTGTCTTGAAGAAAAGTCTTACGAATTATCAATAGTAGAGGATGGAGAGACTAACAATGACATTAGTTTTACGATTACAATTCCTGATGAAAACAAAGATTTATTAAAGTCATCACAATTTAGAGATTCCTTTAAATTTTCTAAACATGGGGTATCTATTTTGAAAAGAAGTTTTAATTTAGATGTAAAATCAGAAAAAAATAATAGTGTAATTACTAGTTCACCATCTAATTGTACTACAACGATTTCAGATTCAATTAGTAAAAAAGTTAAAGTTGCTACAAGTTTAAGTGTTGAAGAGAAAAAGTCACCCCAACCACCACCACCACCACCTCCAAAATCTGAAAGACGAAGAAAATCTAATTTTGCATACAGAAAAGATTATGATGAGATTATTATCACTTCAGAAACTTGGAATGATAGCACCATGAATGAAGAAAATGTAGAACCTTCTGTTAAATCTGAAGAAACTAAATTATCTAATAATTCAGAAATTGAAATTAAAATAATAAATGAAAAGCCTGACATTAATATGAACAATGATTTTGATGCAAAGAAAGTGTTAAAATGGGAAGAAGGAATAGGCACACTTCCAGGTAGTGATATCAAATTTAAGATAAACGAATTTGGGTTTTTGGAATATTTAAAGAAGGACGAGTGCAAAGATATATTAGATAAAAAATCAAAAGAGAATAGTAGAAAATCTGATTTGCAGGATGATATGAGATGTGTTGAATGTGGCTGCTATGGTTTACCATCTGATTTTATAAGTCCTAAGTATTGCAGTTACGATTGTCAAGATGCTGGTAATAAAGTTTTAAAACAAAAAGAGGCAAAATGGAAACGCAGAAGTAAAACATGGTTGAAAAAAGCAAACGAATTAAGAGAATTAAAAGCTGAAAAGGACGAATATATAAGTGAAGAAGACAGCACCTCTAACGACTGTTCCCAAGACAAATTCAATTACCCATGGAATTGCGCTAAAAAAGGATTTTCGTGGCCAAAATATTTAGATCATGTTAAAGCTAAAGGAGTACCTGTAAAGTTTTTTAAGGATCCATTTCCGTATAACAGAAATGGTTTCCGTCCTGGAATGAAATTAGAAGGAATAGATCCACAACATCCTTCATATTTTTGTGTGCTTACAGTAGCAGAAGTAATAGGCTATAGAATGAGACTTCATTTTGATGGATATTCCGAGAGTTACGATTTTTGGGTCAATGCAGATAGCATGGATATATTTCCAGCAGGCTGGTGTGAAAAATATGGTCATGTGTTACGTCCACCACCAGGTGCAGTAGACTTTAATTGGTCACATTATTTAAAAAGTACCAAAGGAACTGTTGCACCTAAGCATTTGTTTGCTAATAGAGCTGGTAGTGTAAGTAATCAAAAATATTCATCTATAATCATCTATACATAAAGTTTTGTAATTTTTGAGTTTCAAGAATGTAGAGCTATGTTTTTTTCTTATTTTATATGTGATATACTTGTGAAATTCTTCTTTATAAGTTTTACAACTTATTGTATTACTCAGTTAATAAGTATTTTTAATATATTTTTTTTATTAGGCTATATGTCCAAATGGATTTCGAGTGGGCATGAAATTAGAAGCTGTTGATCGAAAGAATACTTCATTGGTATGTGTAGCAACAGTTTCTAATATGATGGACAATAGAATATTGGTGCATTTTGATAGTTGGGATGATATTTATGACTATTGGGCAGATCCTACATCACCATATATCCATCCCGTCGGATGGGCTGATCTAAATGGACGCAGTCTTACTCCACCAAATGGTATACATTATAGTAACTGCTTAGGACTAATAACTTACTCATTTTTATAAGTAGACTACCCAAATCCGGAAAGCTTTACGTGGTCAAAATATTTAAAGGAAAGAAAAGCTTCTGGGGCACCAGTTCGAGCTTTTAAGCAAAGACCAATTTACGGTTTTAAACGAGGCATGCGTTTGGAATGTGTTGATAAACGGGTCCCGCAATTAATTAGGGTAGCTAGTGTAGATGACATAAAAGAACATCAGTTACGTATATGTTTTGATGGATGGCCTGACAGATATAGCTACTGGGTTGACAATGATTGCCCTGATATACATCCAGTTGGATGGTGTCAAAAAACAGGTCATCCTATAGAACCACCACTAAGTAAGCATTGTGATACAATACTTTTTAATATAAGTTTAACAAAACATGATGAATTATTTACAGCTCCTGATGATGTTTACGACTTCCTTGAGTGTCCTACAGTAGGATGCAGAGGCCAGGGGCATATCACTGGTGCAAAATATTCTAAAATTCATTACCATCAGAATGTCCATATTCAGATGAAAATATTCACAGAGAACACATATTACCAGACAGATTATTAAGTCCTGATAGACAACTAGAATCTGTAATTCCTATTTCTAGAGAACCTAAAGAAAAAATGTAAGAGATCTGAATACAAAACGTTATAGCCTTTAACTATAATTTATCTTTTCAGTAAAACACTTAAATCTATTAGACCACCAAAAATGCCTAAACTCCATCCTTCAAATAAAGTAATATGGGATAATGATGAAGGAGACATTGAAGATAATAAAATATTAAAGAGAAAACCGTTAAGACAGTACAAGAATACTAATATAGGTAATGGTAACAAAACTGTACCACTTACAAATGGTTATACCAATACGTATATGGAACAAATATGGGAGAAACATTCCAAAAATTTAAATTTTTGTGTCAAGAAAAATTCTGAACCTCAAATGTGGCGGATAGAAGATGTTGTCCATTTTATTAGTACTGTTCCTTCTTGTGAAAATTATTGTGCTTTATTTATTGCACATAAAATCGATGGAGAAGCATTTTTGATGCTTAGTCAAAAAGATTTAATAGAAATTTTAGGCATTAAATTAGGACCTGCTGTTAAATTATATAGTATTATAATGTTATTAAGAGAAAGCGTTAGAAGTTAGTTTATTTTCTTGTGATATTTAAATTCAACATTAATTGCATGTGTTTACCCTTATAATACATACAAAATGAAATTATTTTTTTAGTGCAAATCACTACGAATATCAAATTACAATTTTGTATTAAAATAGTTTTAATTTTAAATCATGAATGTTCTGATTTTTATTGTTATTCACATGTATGTTATTTTGAAGTAATTGTATATAGAACTATTTCAATATGTAACTGTCGAAGGAAGTAAGTACTTTTTTAATTTTGAATAAATTATTGAAAATAACATGTTTCTAAATAGATACTTAGTTAAGTTACATAATTATTTTAGTTATGAGGTAAGAACGAATAAAATTATCTCACTGGAATAGCAATGAAAGTATCTGAATTTGTATATCAGTACCTCGGGAGTTAACTATAGTCACAAAGAAAATTTTACAGGAGAAACAATTTTTAAAAATCGTAACACTTGTACCTTTTAAACAATATTAAAGCTTTCATATTTCATGTTTTTTATAGGAGGGGTGCTTCAAATAATTGTTGTAAATTTAATTTAACAAAATATTTAGAGAATACTTTTGGATTTTTTTAGAAAAACCTGACGTCAATTACTATTATAAAACGGTATACATATCTACAGATAGAATATACTCCTGTTCCATAATACTAGTCACAATTTCTCTATTTTATTTAAATAATTGCAAATGTTAATCTAAATTCGGTAATTAAGCTTGTTATAATCAATTACCACTAAAAGCTGATACGCCCACCAAAATTTCATAATTTAACGACGGTTTTGTTTTTAAATACACCGAATGCAATTATGGGAATGAATATTTTTCCAATCCTCCCTTGTACTGCCATTATCATTGTTTAAACTAATCGAACCAACACGTGCAATAAGTAAAACAGACAATTATTTCCGAAATTTTGTACATGAATACAAAAAAAAAATGAATACGGAAAATCTTTTGCTATACGGTTATATGCAAATCGGAAGCTATTTTAATGTTCAAAAACTGTTTTAATAGCGATGAAAATATCTGAAAATTTATGTTTTGCAAGATATTCCTTATATGTATAATGATATACGTTATTTATTTTATCTTCGAAATTTTTCTAAAATGTGTCGTATTTTGAAAGAAAAAGTAATATTATAAATAAATTGTACTAAACAGTCACAAATGGAAAACAGTAAATTGATACTGTTGATTACTACAGTGGTGTTAATTTTTTTTTGCTTATTTTGTAATACAGTCGAACCTCGATAAGCCGAATTTTTGATAACTCGAACCTGTTTCCCTAGGACTTGCATATTTCATTGTTAATACATATTTTTATATCGATAATTCGAATTATTTTTAGTTTCTCTCCAACTTCGATTTATCGAGGTTCGACTGTATATTGTTCATCGGCAGGGAAGCTGACACATTTCAAATAATCCGATTTTATACTCAAGTCAAAAAAACAAAGCCGGTTTACTGAAAAGTGCTGTGGCAGATACTTATACAGTAACCTAATCTTTAATCATGCGTTATTCCACTTTAACAGTTTGAGAATTGTCTAAAGCATATTTTTTTAAACTGGGGATCGCGGCCCACAGGGGGCCGCCAACAAATATGGGGCATTGTAATTTTTTAAGAAATAGGGTACGTATGTGGAAAAAAAACTTTAATGAACGTTATACGTAGTATATGCGATACAAAAAAGTTAAGAAACGATGGTCTGCAGTAAGGTTTAGTATTCAAGCCCTAAATCAAATATCCAATTTAGAAGTTGTGCTATTTTTTATGATGAAAGGTATGTGACCACAGTACAATTACAAAATTTATAGAATGGCAAAATATTTGCCTTTTTTAGTCGTATAAAGGTTCTAAATTACATATTTTTTGAAACCTTGAGAATTATTTTTTATTATTAAGTTTTACTTGAATATTTACTATAAAATAAAATATAAAGAGAACTGAAGGCGTTATATGAAAGTTAAGAACATACTTGTGATTAGTCTTTTTTTAAACTGACAATGAAACGCAGAAGTGATTATTTAAAATTTTAGGAATATGTTTAATTATTCTTTGGCAAGATGACACTTTTTACACCGAAATTGTATTAAACTGAATTTTGTATAGCCACAGAATTAGAAATTCAATTTTAAAATAATCATTGTGGGATTAACTTCTTCAAATTAAAACATTTCGTAAAAATAGTTTAATAAAACGAGATATTAAAATGAGTTATTTTGTTGACACGGCTTAAAATTATTGAATTTTTTTCTCAAGAATTCAGTGTAATTTAATGTTATACATGCAATAGTATACACAGTGCGTCCCATAGGAATTAGGACTGAGGTCCCTGGGGTCAATCCAGTAGTTACCTCTCGGAATAGTCTCTAGAAACAGATAGGTAAACAATTCCTGAGTACTCACAACAAGTTTCATTCGTATCCTTGCTTCCGTTGTCTCACAATCACGTTTTTCCTAAACTCATTTTTTCGACTCGGTTACAATTTTCTTGAAAAATGTCGAACGAACAACGCGCAGCAATCAAGTTCTGCTTTAAGCTCGGCAAAACAGCTACAGAAACCAATGAAATGATCCAACTGGCATATCAAAATGAAGCTATGAATCGTCCAACGTGTTTCGGTGGTTTGGCCCGTTCAAAGATGGACGAGAATCGATTGAAGATGATCCGCGTCCGGGTCCGTCCAAGGATGTTCGAAATCAAGAGAACATTCAGAAAATAGCCGATATCTTGGCAAATGATCGATGTGTCTCAGTGAAAATTCTTGAGGATATGACAGGGATCCCGAAGAGCACTGTCCACCGAATACTTGTTGATGACTTGGGTAGGAAAAAAGTTTGCGCTCGTTTTGTACCTCACCATCTCAAAGTTTTTAGGAAAAAAAATGATCACTGTGATTGACCATCCACCATACTCCCCGGACTTAGCTCCGTGTGATTTTTGGCTATTCCCAAAGCTAAAAATCACAATGAAAGGACATCATTTCACTTCCGTTTCGGACATTCAAGCATCCGCAACGCGATTTCTCAAGGACATCTTCAGAAATGATTGAGAGATGCTTCGACAATTTTTATGTTCGGTTTTCAACTTGCATTAACTCCAAAGGAGATTATTTTGAATAAAAAAAAAACTAAACTCAAATTGCTCAAACCGTTTTCACAGGGGGGCCTCAGTCTTATTTCCTATGGGACGCACTGTGTATGTATAGTTTTAAAACATAGTAAACGAGATACAATTTGAAATATTACTTCATCTAAAACGATTTTGTCAAATCTTGATATTAAAGGCACATAATATTAATAAATTAAAGAATTTTTTAATTACTGGCATGGAAAATATTGTTACGATACTGCTAGCGCCATCTAGCGGCCGCTAAACAAACTCCGGCGTTCGGGAATCTTCTCGAAAAGTTCTGTTACTGGAAAATACGAGATGCCATTCTGGAATGCATAAAGGCAACTATAAAAGCCGAAGAGACCGGTGACGGAGTCAGTCTACACTAAGTAAACGCTACGAGAACAACAGAGCGGGTAATTCAAATAGCCTATTCTGAGCAGTATAAATAAATCTACCGGTGTAAGTGTAAATAAATAGTGTCATAAATAAACAATTGTAGTTCCTTAAGTGTTAATAGTAGTGTAGTGATAATATAAGTTAATAAGTGTAGTTATAAGTCCTTAATAAATAAGTTTTCCTAATTAACTGCATTTTTAATTTTTCACACCTTTTAAGAGCCCAGCGGACTCGTTACAATATGTATTTAAAATTAATAAGAAAATTCTATCCTGTTATTTTAAATTTTGTTATTACATGTAAAATCTAGATTATTTTTGAGTACTTCTCAATTTAAAACAATGTGTACATTAAGTAGGTATACAAAATAAATACCTACCTACTTACCAGTATATTTTTTTAAATTGCTTTTAGCAGAAGCAGTATTTGATATTTTACTTTTTTTTAAATAATGCAATTTTTTTTATCTTTTAAAATTAAGGACTGTACTGTTTTTATAAATCAATATTTAAAAATTTCCCAACCCTTACTTTAGTAAGTGTATGTAACAATTACAGATATTATAAATAATTAACATTCGAACATTAATGTTGTCTACAGTTGATAAAAAATACCAAAATTAAAATAATACATTTACAAATTACAATACAGTTGTAAAATTACAGCAATTTCAACTTAGGCAGAAGAGTCATATTTTTGTTCCAATTTATTTAACAACACATGTATATTAACATAGATATACCGTGTGAACAAATAATACTTTTTATGTTAAGAATCCGAATTGTATACTAATTCGCATATTTACACATTACATTACACCATAACTTTGGTAAACAGCTCTTTAAGTTTAAAAATAAAAACAATATTATAAAAACACATTCGTCAATAATAAATTAACTCATACATCATACAATATTCTTAAAAATGATAAACCTGTATAATACCACATAAAAATTATCAACTTTTTTGAATAAAGCCAAAACATGTCCAAAAAACACAGTAACTATAACTTTAGTGTAACATAGAATTGCACAAACGCTGAATTCACAATTAACAGTAGCTATTAGGTATATAAACATTAGGTAGGCGTAATCACAGATTAAGAACCAAATTACACCGTAATATGAAGCAAGTTATTAAAATATATTACACTCCTCTAGGAGGAAGGTATTTTATGTATTTGTACAATAGGTACACTATTACGTAAAAATAATTAGAAACCTAACTTGTCTTGGGGCTACATTTACCATCATTATTTTTTTCTCATTTTAAGTTACAATATTAAAAATTAAATTATCTACTTAACATACAAGCAGAAAACAGAATTTTTAATAATACATAATTAAAACGGTTTATGTACACATAAATATACACGTTTTTTTCCTTCTAATAATGAGAAGTTTTTACTACAAAATTTGTGTCTATTCACCCTTCAACTATATTGTTAGTATTGTATTGGGATTTAGACTTATATACATATGATCACAATTGAAAAATACTTAAAAATAATTAATAATATTAAATTGGTGTGGGTAAGACAGTAAAATCTTGTAGAGCACATTTAACTGTTTCATATAAAGGTCTGTTTTCTTCACTACAATATCCATCCGGCGTGCATAGGGTTTGTAATTTGGTTAGATACGAATCAAAATTTTCTTGACCAATTTTATCAGGAGTCGAGCCACCACCTGGGAGACGAACATGTTCTAACAAAGTGATGACATTGTTCCGCAAGCTCTCGTAGTACTCGTTGAGGTTGCTGTTTCGTTGAGTCAGGGCTTGTGTTTCCTGGTGGGAAATAGTTAATGTAGTTCAATTGCTTTTTTTAAAAAAAATTGCTTGTGAATATGTAAGTGAAGTTAGGTGCACTAACAAGTATAAGGGCTTTATTGATTTTCAGTATTGTCGATTTTGTAGGGCTCTTTATAAAGACATGAATTTGAAACGTGGTAACATAGTTATTAAAGTTTTTTAGGTTACATTAGAGATATAAATATTCATCTCAAACTAATAAAATAATAGTGAATTAAAATTGTGATACAAATAGATTAAATTATTTTAAATTGTATCAAGTTTTTGGTTTATATATAAATTTTCATATATATACAAATATACGAAATCCCATCCAAATATGAACCAACTCGATCGGCAATACTGTTGATTACTAAATATTTCTAATTGTGAAAATATTAAAGTAATCATGGAGATATGCGAACATAAATTATCATTTAAGTACCACCGTCAAAAACGCCGTTAATAACTTAAGATTCCTATATTTACTTACGTCTTGGACATAGCAAGACCATAAATACAATTACATAAATAATTGTTTCTATGGTCAACTCCTCATTGGAATCTTAATATATTAACTCTTCCAGAAATGAAATAACGCCCGTATGAGTTGAAAAAAATTACATTAAAATTTATGTTCACACCGCAATAAATATTAAATAATTGTGAGTAACACCTATACTTTACAAAGTAAGAGCAAAGTGAGTGTTTTTTATGTCGAACATATTTTACCTTTTCGCCATGACTAAGATGGCTTTCCATGGCAGTAATATCATTTTTTAATTTAAGCATTTGAGATTCTACACGAGCATTTTCTCTTTGTAGTTCTGAAATCTCAGCCTCTAATGTCATAAGGTCTTCACCATTTCCTACAGAGGCATCCATACCTGCAACAATTAAGATTTTGCTCAAAATTTTGTTTAACTATAAAATCGAGTTATAATTTTGAAATAGTTTGAATTTCTAAAGTTTCAAATATAAAAATTTCGCAGCTTTTAAAGCGGTAATGACAATAAACTACTTATACCATGAAAAGGTCTCTTAGAAAAATATATGATTTTTTGAACAACACTTTGCCTTTTGGTATTGTAATTGTGAATATTAAGAAATTTAATTACCTCCATATCCTTTAGCATAAAACGAGGGCATCTCTTCGTATTTATGTTTCTTAGCGGTTTGTCCTGCAACAGGACATCCACTTAGCGATCGATGAGTTAAAAATGACCCATTAACATGTCCTGTTCCATCACAACCAGGAGTAGGACAATTAACACCTTCAAATTTCATTGCTGTAGCAGCTGCTACAGCAGCTTTATGTTGATCTACATTACTTCCACTATCAATTACACCACGCATTTTGTTACGATTGGCAATTGGACAACCAGATGCACTATAAAAATTTCATTCTTTGTAGTTGAATTGTATCTCAGAATTTATAAACACAAAACAATGAAAGAAATAAAATTTTGAAAAATAAAATAAAACTTGAACTATGATAAAAATTCAATGAAACCAGTAAAACTTTCAAGTCTTAAATATAAATAACCAAAACTCCTAATAAAGTCTTAAAAATATTTTGTGTTAATTTCTAAAAATATACTCGTAATTGCCTTTGCATTTCTAAAACTGCTACATGAACCAAGCTAGACTGCATTTCCTACACAAGGTACCTAAGGATGTATTTGCATACAAGATAGTTAGTTTTTAACAAAATACAATTTTGCTTTTCACAGTTACCTTCTATGCGACAAGAATTTCCCTGTCGCATGTCCTGATCCATCACAACCTGGAATAGGGCATCTGAACGCGTGAAAAGCATAGTATTCTTAGTTAGTTAAAAATATAGAAGTAGTGAGCTTAGTTATTAAAACTTGTACCTGAGAGGTTCGGAATCTTGTCCATCTCGAGGTTTGCTTTTCGGTTTATTAGCTCTCGGACATCCAGATAAACTACGATGGGAAGAATAGTTGCCAGTAACATGTCCCGATCCATCACACCCTGGAGTGGGACATTTCAGTTCTTGAGAATGTGCTTGAATTTGAGAGCGGTCGGCACGAGGGCATCCCGACAAACTATAATTAAGAAATTTCGAAAAATCATTGATAATAAAATTCTGTAAACATATATATTTCTCAATGCAGACTTCAACGCATATTAAGTAACATATCAAATAAGCACATACACAAAAATTAATAACATACAATGATCTCTAATATCATTCATGAGTTAAAGGATCTGACTCAGTTTGCAGCCAATATTAAGTGTTCAGACATGGTCATAGTTTGGCAAATTTTTTAAGATTTCCGTAAAGCTGTTTCAGGTAAAGTTACAGTTCGTAGGCGAAGAATTTTACAGACATTCATGTTACTACTAACCACAAGCAAGGTAGAAGGTATTATTAGGCTTTGGTGATACCGATGTGTTATTAGTATCATGATACTGTTTATTTTTTCTAGATATAAAATATTTGTCATACTTTTGAAACATCAGTATGAACATAGCCCAGCAAGAAGCGAAAGGATAACACGGAATCACTAGAGGTGGTGATAGCTTGCCTTCGGTGGGTAGCGTAGTTGCCAGACACATGTCCCATGCCATCACAGCTTACAGTAGGGCACTGAATCAGCTCCTTTCCGTCCCTACCACGGACAGGGGGGCGCGCTCCGTTGAAGCTAAGGCATCGCGCGCTACGATAAGAAACCGATCATCACATTTTTTAGCAAATGAAGAAAATACAAAGAAATTCTGAAGTGAGTAACGTAGATAATAGAACTCAAGTGGATAATAGAAAGAATTGACTAAATAATTCTTAGAATCTAATCACGACTTTCTTATAATATGTATTCACATAGAGAATTAACAAAAAGAATCAAAACATTAATTGTTTTTATGGTTTTTTCCTGTAGGTACTACAATCCCTCTTAAATGGCCTAACCAGAGGTGGTCAAGTTAAATGTAAGCAAAAAAAACCGGTCACGTGAGCATTTTTAATAACGCGAACAAGCAATAGATGTCAGCACGGTAAATTAAATTTTTTTCAAACCTACTTTATCGATACTTCGTAGATATTTGTTATATTTCGTCCGTAAACATTTGCTTTTTTTGGTTTGAATAGTTCTGTTATACACACAGAGAAAATTCAAAAAGCATTTTTATTAAGTATTCCATAAGAACCATTGTTCATAATTGGTGTAAAGATGTGAATCGTTTATTAACGGGGAAGAATACACGGTCTTATTATGGTTCAGATAAAATTAAATTGCTTGCCCAAGGTATGTACCAAAAAGAAAAAACGCATGGAAAATAATCAAAAGGTATTATAAATATTTTTAATTTTAATTTTTTTCAAGTCATTACAGTTTTATTTGCCATTAATACAATGGTAATACGTATATATAAGAAACTCTTTTCACTCCAGTTTTTAAACTAGGATTTTGTTTTGGTAGAAAACAATGCACAAACTCAATCTTTCTTAAAACTGATAAATCTTTTACAGTCAAAAAGTTTGAATGTGGTGTATCGTCTTTTATACCATATCTTTTAAAACTTCTGTTGATAGAATTTAACAACTTATCAAAAAAAGTGTATATACAATGGAGTTACGAACGCAAAGCGTAAAAATATAAATTTATCAAGTATTTTTTTGTTTTTTAGTTTTGTATTATGTATTTTGTATTGTGTAATAAACATATAATTAGGAAATACTTTGTTTTATTTTTTAACAATTTAATTTGACTTTTATTGAATAATTTTAAAATTGACTTTGAGCAAACAACCACCAGAGGCGCTGAGTATGTTTTGACCAAACAGAATACGTGCCTGTTGTGCATCTGTAAACTCTCACGTTATCTGTGGGCCTAACTTTAACCGACCTGGAAAAAAAAGGGAGTCAACGATATAGATGTCTTGATGCGAAAACTGCGAGAGTACGCATTTAAGAAGTCTCTCATAAAGTAGAGAAAAAGATTAAGGACTATTTTCATATTTTATTTTTTTCTTTACATTCAAGGTTTGTTTAAATGCGAAACATTAATAAATGCGTGTTAAAAAGGCATACTATGCTTTTTTTTAAATCATAGTGGGTAACTTAGAAATCCTTTTCTTCCACTAAATTGGGTATATGTCAGATAAAATGGTAACCGATTAGGAGTCATGGCGAGAAGTGACCAGTTGAGAGATTATACTGTACTTACATACTTATCAATAACTATATTGATAATAAAATACCGCCATAGTTCTATAAGATCCATTTTCAAGATTTGATACATTAAGTAAAAAAAGTATGTCAATAATTACTATTTCAATATTTAAAATTTTTCAATATTTTCAAAACACGGTTTAAGAAACGACAATTAACAAAACGCATAAATAACTTATTAATTTTTGTATAAGCAGATAATAATGTAGGAACTACTTTTCTAGCAATTGCATCTACTTTTAAAACTACACAAACTGATTGTATGTCGATTGTTTACTATAAGGATCTTCCGACTCACAACAGACAGAGAAGCAGTAAATAAGGAAATTAGTGCAATACAGTAAATAATGCTTACTGAATATTTATCTTACCCCGATATCTTTTAATTCGTACAAAACACGATAAACTATTATTTTTTTTTGCTTGGGAATCCCAATATGGAATTGAAAACAGAAACTAAAAAAATGGCACATAATTAAACAAAAACCAAACATGTAACACTGTAAAAGTATTTTCTTCTTATTTGTTACATAAATGATATTAGTTGTTTAGTAAAGTTAATGCATAATTAATTGTTCTAATTTTTTTTTAAATAAGGTGAAAATACCTTATTCCTATATTAAAAATGAAAGTTATTGTATACAATAAATGAAAAATTATTGAAAAATTCTTATTCGCAGATTTTCTCTTCATTTTATAACAAATTCTGAAATGCAGCTTTGTAACAGGATCCATCATTAGATTTCTTTAAATATCTTGAAAATCTGGTTTAGTTGGATAAATGTAATTACATGTTTCTCTATCAACTACAGTTCCAGGTACCTTAATAGTAAAAATCGACAAAAAAAGTTTGAGTACTGCAGCAAGTCACTTTAAACTTTCATTGCTGATTTCTCCAAGATTATAAGATACATACTTGAATTCCATACAAGATTAACAGACAAAAATTAGTACTATCATAACTAATATAAAAGTATTTTCTGTCATTATTTCCATAGATGGCGCTTTATCATTTCTAATAAAATCGGAATATGCCTAGCAATTTTGTTTTCATAAATGTAATAGTGTCTATCTAATAAAAACAAAAAATGTTCCGAACAATGTTATATGCACATATATTTGAAATATGATGGGACGTTTTCCTTTTAACAATTGTTCATTAAATATTTTTGAAAAATGATTTATAATTTTATGAAACTTATAAATCATCCAATTTGAATTTCTTAGATATTTTTATATTTTATATTAATCATACTTTTATTGCCAAGATATAATAATATTTAAAACATTCTTAATCACATAACGTTTACGAAATGTTAATATCTCTTGTAGCTTTGGAGAAATCAACAGCAATAGTTTTAAATGCTCGCCATATTTATATTATAAAAATATGCCTACAACAAAAATTTAAAAATTAAACTACTTGGAGGTTTTTACATACAATTTTACGTTAAGTAATTTGAAGGATGTTCTTAATGTTGTATTGCCTACAATTGTAAACTCCATATTCGTTATGTCCTTGAACAAAGCTAACATATAACCCCGTTTGTTTTAAAACCGGACACTAAAAATATTTAAACGTATGTTAATATTCACAATACACTTCTTTATATAATGTTTAATAGATATTCATAGTTATGCTAGTGGTTAAAAATGATTTTAAATTTACCAATGCAATGCATTCTTCAGAAATACGTTATAAACGTACACGGCACATCCAGTTTTTCTAGCTTGCAGTTTCAAGGTAAAACTTGAAACTTTGAAGTATACCTTTAAATATGAAATATTCTTACCTCAACGTAATTTTATTCATTTTAAATTAATAACTACTTCACTTTTACCACATGTTTTAAATGCAAATAATGTGCAATGGAGTTTCAGCAACTATTAGAAAGTTTTATCCACGATGATATATACACGTATAACTGCTAATTACTCATGTTGTAAATTTTAAAACTTAACGGTACAGACTAATGCGATTCCTTTAGCTTAATCTGCTGCTTTCTAGTTTGATGCGACATAAGTAGTATGATAATGATAGATAACTAATGAATTACATATTACCGATGTATGTTTATGTAGCTATGTTGCCAATTACAAATAATTAGATTCGGCGATTGTCCTTCAAACAATTAAATTTCTTGAACGAAAAAAGTTGGAAAAGTTTTTAAAGTATTTAAAATTCCGAATTTATAACATTTTATATATCTACAATTAATTTGTTAGTTTTTTATGTGCTTATTTACCGAGTAATTTAGCAAAATGTAGATTAGTTATAATCAAAAATGACGCCAATTTTAAATTTTAACACCATCGTCATTGAACACGTGTTGCAATAACTTTTACATGCTTTTATAAAAATATAACGGAAAGGTTAGCGTTCTATTAAATGCACGCCATTGCTGCCCTCTGTTAACATTACAATGTTTCATGATTCGTAGATCACTGTCGATGCTTGGCGCGGTTTCAGTATTCGTATACTATATACAGAGGAATACCAATACGAATATTCAAATTTAAAAATAATGTGATATTCTAAAAATTGTTTTATTATATAATATATATCGCAAATACAGTAAACTCCCATGCAATACAGTGGATACGTTTGGAGTTTTAGAAAATCGCTTTATAAGTGGCATGCATTATCAGACAATCGTACGCTAGCTGCAACTTATTTGATACCACTTCTGATAGTAAATGATTGTTATTAGTAAAGTTTATATTTTTACTTTATTTATAAGTGTAATAAAAATTTTTTTTCGCAATAATTTCAAATGTGCTAATTATTTATTTTATAAACTTTTACTTTTTCTAAAATAACAATGGCACTGTTTATATATGTATAAACATTAAACTGGTTGAGAAAAAAAATGGTGCCTGTACTTATGTAGACGCGTTAGAAGTTATACTTCTTTGGAGTAACTAAATTAAATAGATATAAAGATATAACCACGTGTTGCGTGTGTGTATAATTAAACCAGTGGTTTCCAAATTATATCTTACTGCGCCTCCTTTAAACAAAATACACCTCTTGTATAGGAAAATGTGTACAGTGGTAACTTGGTGTACTTCTGCTTTAGAATACGTCTTGTTTAGACGAAACAAAATTTTGCAGGATATAGGAGTTCCATTTAATTATACACTCTGTTGTATCTGGTATACTTCTTTCTTGGAAATTATACGCTATTATGCTCGTGAATTATTTATTATAAAATATGAAATTATGTTGAACGATTCAAAATTAAAACTTGTTAGTTACGAATAAATAATATCTATCTTTTTGTTATCTCTTAGTATCTAGATTTCTTATCAGGATATTACACACTCCATCTATGATCAAGTAGCACTATGATATCTACACTATTTGGACAGATTTTTAATAAAAGTTGCTGATTCTAGAAAAAAGCAACAGAAGGTGAAAAAGTAAAAAAAACAGAATGGGACTCTTCCTCCATAAAGTAGAAAATATTTTGTTTCTGTTTATACTATACCTACATACCTACATATTTTAATATTAAGGAGAGTTTGATTTGATTTTGATTTAATGATTTAAATAATATAATATAATAGAATAACTTTGAAAATCTATAATAAAAGTTATTTTTTTATTAATGTGCTCACATTTTGTAATAAATATTCATTTTACCTCAAATTCCAAATTGATAACTAGTCTAACATAAGTATACCAAAGTCATGTATACAGTAAAACTTCATTTATACGACATTCAATTATATAATTATTCAGTTATAGAAAGAAAAGTGCGGTCCTCTAAGAAAAAAAATTATTCAGTTACACGTACTTACGGAGAAAGATAGACAACTAGGCAATTATTCATTTAAAAGAAGTACATATATACTTATACGAACAATTTTACGTTCTCCGTCATCTTCAGTGAATTTTTACTGTAGAATTCTATTGTAATATTTTTTTAAAAATTAAAAAAAAATCTATTTATAGTTTAGTGCTGGGACATGCCTTCTTTCAAACTATGTAATACTTGTTCATTTAATTCTATACTTAGATATTTCCTTTTAATTAAGTAAACAAGTACAGTAGACGCCGCTTAATGTGATCACTTTGGGACCGAGATAAAATGATTACATAAACCGGCTGATAACAATAAGCGAAAGACACCAGCGTAGAAATGCTCTTGTATTGTGTCGGTTGGTTCCAAACCAGTTTGATCATACTAACCGGTTGATAACATTAACCGTGATCACATTAATCGGTGTCTACTGTATTTCAAAAATCGTCAATTCCCGAAATTACACATTGTATGCATTCATGCCTATCTTTAAACATCAGTAATCTAATTGCAAATGTGAGAATTTAATCTTATCTTATTTTGCAAGAAATCAATAAACCTTAATAGATAATTTAAATTTACTAACGATGTTTAGAGTAAATTAAAGTTTAGTGATAGAATTATAATCAAATTTAGCTCAATCGACATTCATTTCATAAATAAATAATAAGAAAGATCTTGTTAATTTAAGACTCATTATAATGTTTGTCATATGTAATCATCTAAAATAAATGGAGTTAAATTGAGTAATATGAAATTCCAATACCTACTATTGTAGTTTGCCATCCAAATTAAAAAATTTAAAAACTAATAATATAAAAGTTAAGGTTTAAGAGTTAACTCTTAACAGTAATAAAATATTTTGATAAGTAATTTTTTTACAAAGCGTAAAAGTGAATTAATCCAAATCAAATGATTTAAAAAATAACCTAGTATACAATACTTTCATACACTGAATATACAATTTAATTTACTTAGTTTATTTAGTAAGAATTGTTCTAGGTAAGACACTGAGTAAAACCTCTTTGTTGATGACAATACTACTTTTACCATATTATCGAACTATTCCATAATCTAAATATTTATTTACCTCCTACCTATTTAAATACAGGAATCATGTATCACTTTAATGATTGATTAAAATAGATGAGAAAGATAAAGTGTGATAAACGTAAAAATATAGGTACAATTCTACAAAACATCTTTAAAAAAGCAAAGTTTATTTTTAAAACTCAATCATTTTCAATAAAATATCTATAGCGTTGAATGCAAAATAAGCAAAAGCAGAAAATATGTAAAAATAACATTACTCTTACCTGTTATCTTTGTTAGAAGATTTGTCGTGTTGCGACATCGAATGTTGAGGAGGAGGCATGGAATAACAAGGTCCTGGCGAATAACCACCTGGAGGTGCCGGATAACCCGTCGTTGGTGGTCCTGGATAACCTCCGGCACACGAGTATCCTCCTCCAGGATACGTGGAGTAAGGGTTTGCTGGATAATCAGCAGGAACTGGTGTCATACCATATCCAGGGTGCGGGCTAACGGGGCCGTAGCCTACGGGATAAATAAGTTGCATACCTAACAGTACACAATTTTTATTTAACAATCGACGTACCAGATGCATCACGATAGGCATCCATGTAGTGGGAGCCTCCGCTTTCTGGCGTCGATTCTCTGCTGTAACCGGAACCAGGTGCAAGAACGGGACCAGCGAAAGTTGCAACTGGCCGAACGCCGCTAAAATTAACGGGTTCGTTAGCGGTGGAAAAATCGACTGGTTCCGTTTGTTCATCTCGTGGTCCAACGAAACCAGGAGGAACTGGAACTGCATCTGAGTGCCCGTTTTGGTACTGTGGACTCGTACCGCTACTGAAAAAAATTTTGGCTTCAAGATGATTAATGTTGCAGTTAAGAGACAACGAGACGTCTTCCGGAACCACTCTACTAAAATAGGAAACTAACACAACAAATAGAAACATTAGTAATCTAAGAATAATCTTTTGGCATTAATCGTATTTATTAAATTCATTGTTATTTTTTTAATTTTTATTTCATAATTACTTTATTGAATTTAAGATTGAAATATTTATTTTTCCGGTGTTAAACTTTTAAGTTTTGAAGACCGCTGTTTTTATTTGAATAGATCAAAATTATATATCTATTTGGATTTGGAATTTCATAATTCCAACTTGCAACAACCTCGTGTGTCTTGAATATAAATAAATGCAGAAAATGTTAGAATTTCCTATATGTGGAAACCGAAATATGTATGAATAATAAATGAATACAAACCGACCTGTGGGATAAACGACTGACGCTGAGGTCCAGGGTTTGACCTTGCGGGCTAGGGACTTGGGGACTGGCCGAGAGATGTGGACTGGCCGCGGCTTGTGGACTCGCACCCACTCGTTGTCCCCCGTAATGAGGGGAACTGTAAGCCACCTGGAATATAATAATCATTTACAGTTAATTACGGGAGTTTATTCTTTCGAGCTATGTTCTCCACATTTGATTAATGCCGGTTTACAGAAATTACTGTGTAATTCTTTGTTAAACCAGATTTAATTATCTTTTTTAACTATTTTATAAGAAAAATTTCGGAATATAAAATACACCAACCTGTGGACTCGTAGTGGTGACGCTGGAGGTAGATAGGTCGATAACTGTGCCCCCAGGGGACGTGTGGGGCCCAGTTCCCTTGATTTGAGCTTGTGCGGTGGTCACGCATTTTACGGACAAGTTGATTGCTGAAAACCCCATCGGTAGTGGTCCTGGTGATGCGTCATATTGGTACATAGGACTAAAAAATAAATCATCAATCTTCATTAATTTGATCATAATGCAATGCTTACCGAGGATATAATGGACCGGTGGCTTGTTGGTCTCCTTCACCTTTCATCATGCTAGCAGCAGCAACAGCACTTGCAACAGCCATTTGATGCTGTGCAGCCGCAGCTTCTTGTTGATATCTTTGTTCTTGCGGATCTTCTAATGGGCCGTATCCGTACATTGCTTGAGGTGGCCTTTGGGGCATCACAGATTGTGCTAAAGATCCACACTGATTATTGGA
Organism: Sinopyrophorus schimmeli; assembly: GCA_036325965.1. Classification (NCBI taxonomy): domain Eukaryota; kingdom Metazoa; phylum Arthropoda; class Insecta; order Coleoptera; family Elateridae; genus Sinopyrophorus; species Sinopyrophorus schimmeli. The sequence goes on from JARFIZ010000396.1 coordinate 976,104, forward strand.
GTCGTATCTTTCAAAAGCCGTTGCCGTTCCAGGATCGTATGGTCTCGTTAAAGATGTATCGTAAGGTCTTGGACCCATTTCACTGGGATAAGTTACAGTTGGTCTAGCTATGGTTCCAGTCATGGATTCATTTATATCTCCATAAGGTCTCATGGGATGATCAGATCTGTACATTTCATCTGAAGACATAGGAGATTGGTGATAAGGTGATCTGTGGGACATGGAGAGTTGACGAGTATCATCCAAGCTGTAACTCGATTGATGAGGTGTTTGGTGAGGGATACTTGAGTGCTGCGGATGAGGTTGGAGTTGGTGATGGGGGGCTCTCGAACTCATTGCATCCATGCTTGACATCGAAGACGAGTTGGAGTCCTGACTCATGTAAGGGTCGTATGCTGGTCTTATACCGGAGGGAGGTGAACGACAAGAATTAGATGCAGATTCTGTTTTTGGCACAAGAAGATCACTTCGACCAGATACACTGCAGCAACTTGTAGTTGTAACTTCAGTTTTTGGTATTTTCATAGTATTATCTGATTTCATTTCTTGGAATTTAGAGTAATATGGATTATAAGCTGGTTTATTATCTGATTGGTCCGGGTTATTGCCTGAAGCTGATCCATACGCAACCAAATAACTAGGTTTAACATCCATTGATGTTGTCATCGGTGTCTGTTTGCTATCAAAACCTGAGCTGAATTCTCCTTGGCAAGAATTCACTAAACATTCAATAAAACATATAAAATAAAATTTGGGTAGTGAAAAAATGTTTTTTTTAATGCTTAATTGAAAGAGGAGGAAGGAAAGAAGGCGAACATGCTGAAACTCACTTACCAAACGCGGTGTGCGGAGATTTAATACGATGTTGAAGACTAGACTGATACTTTTGTTCTCGAGCGGCTTGTTTATTAGCAGCAGCAATGGGGCAACCGGAAAGGCTTCTGTGCGTGTTCCGGTTGGAGCTAACGTGTCCTCGTCCGTTACATCCCGGAGTAGGACATTTCAAGATAGTCTCATGCATCGCCAGGACTATATCACGTCAACAGAACCCAGTCAGTGCCATTGAGTATAATAATTACATCTGGTTCGTGTTGTGTGTGTCGATTCAACGTTAATAAAATAAACGGAACGAGCGGGTAGAGAGAAAATAATAAAATCCAATCAAAACATGTACGTTATTGTGTATTTTGTCCTATCTTACACGAAATAATTAGTAAATTAAAACCACACACAATGCGTTTAAACAGAAGTTATTATACTCAATATGTGACCTGATTCTGATGCATGAATAAGGTGAGGGAGGGCTGCAATGGAAAGCTACAAACTACGCAACAACAACAGAAAATAAAATAATAAGATGCTCTCTACCCCGCAAAATAAGCAATAAGGCGATCCGCAAAATCAAATAAAATATAATGCAAAGCTGATCAGTTATTCGAATCTATCGGACCTATTGAAACGTCAGCTTGGAATTTGATCAATACTAAAAGTGCATTGTCAATTGCATCAGCTATCGTTTCAATAGATTAAGAACAAATTTCAGATGAGATGAACGAACAACAAACTTACTTTCTGGAGTAACTTTGTCCTTACGAGGACATCCAGATAAACTATGAGAATAGTCGTTAAATTTTTTATAGTGAAACTTTGGGCTTTTATACAACGTACCTTCTATGATGAGAATACAACCCTGTAACGTGTCCTTGACCGTTACATCCTGGAGTAGGGCATTTGCTTCCTTCTAAAATTAAAAGAAAGATAATCAATACAACGAAATTTAAAAGCTTCTCTTTTAATAATTCAAGTTCAGAAAAATATTTAAAACAAATTTCCATTAATTTTCTCATACAATTGAATTTGTAAAGTTATTTAAATATGTACAGACTCGGTTACAAATTTTGCGCACGAGTATTTTTGAGCAAAATTGTTGAAATTTTGTTGATTGGCGCTAAAATAATATCAACTCCAAAATAATTAATGACATTTTGTTTTAGTAGATAAATCATTTCCGTGTAATACGATTAATTTGATAGACATATAGGTACAAATTAATAAATTACATTTATCTAAAATGTTTGTCGTTTTTCCTTCTATTTAGAATAAATTATGCTTTCAATGTTAAATATTTCAAAAATATTAATAATAATAAGCAATAGAGTATTTAAAAAAAAATAAAATGATTTATTTGTACTGATAGAAGGAACATTAATGTAGAGCAAAAAAAATTTCAAGCGATAAGCTTTCTTGGTTTTGTAGCTTATGAGAACTGTTCATGAGAAATATAAATGAGTTAGTAAACGGTCTAAACCTAATTTACACAACAAACAAGACGTACGCAATTTTAGTCTACTGGTCTATACGTTTAAATCGATTATTTCGAGCACAAACTTTTAATAAGAACTAAAAGAAAATTTGAACTCCTAACAGAATTTTGTCATATGAAACAAAAAATGTTATGGTATTAATATAGCAGAACATCGTTTCAATATTAATTTAAAATTTTTATGGTTTGATGTTTAATCATTATCACTGAATTTAGATGGTAGGAAGTTTTAAATAAACACACGATATTCTAGGTCTTATTTCAATTTAGAGTCGTTAAAGGAAACATATCTCTTATTCAGTTTGAAATGTAGGGTAATAGGTTGATAATTAGCATCTTTAGTTCTTCCTTTAATGACGTTTACAAGAATGACGATATCACCAGACGTCACAGATATTACGCCGCCGACGCCGGACTGATTCTCCTTGTTTCTACTGCATATTCAGTGAGTAATATCTATTCAAATGCCGATGGAGGTACACCACATTGTTAGTTATGGGTAAAGGAGAATTAGCAATCTTTCTGATATTGAAATCCGCAGGATGTTAATTCATACATAGAATATGTAACATTCGTAACACATTAGGTACACGAAGGGGGTGCACACCAAAATGCGTAATACATCTTTCCGGAAAAAGGAAAATGGAAAACTCCGCCTTGTGGGTCGATTAGCCTATCCAAGAGTCCGGGTGGAGACTCGCGAGAAAAATCTTTTTTTGAAAAAAGAAACCGCAGCTGTGAATGGAGAGCGGTGCGGGTGCGCGGCTCCGGTCACGGCACCTGCGGACTAGCGTCGTTCGCAAACACATTCCACCCACCCGTTGTTTGCTATTTTTCAGCTTCCAATTACGCTTCCAATATTTGGCCAGAATTTCAAAGCGGTATTACTTATTTATTTTTAGCCCTTATGGCGTTTAGACGCACGCTAATGCTAAGCGAAGACGTTTTCAAAGGATTGTCGAGAAGACGTTGCTTTTACTAGAGGGTGAGGTAAGAAGACCGTTCTGAGGCGAGTCACGTCGTTGTCGCTGACATGCCGGCTTATAACTTGTATCAAGTAAACCCATAATACTCCTCGTGTCGCTGGATGGCACCGAAGAGGCAGGTGACAGTTACGTGCTACGAGATTTCTGCCCTCAATTAGAACTATAGCGACTTCCTACTATTTTACTCTTCTAATAATTAAATGAATCTTAAACAAAATATGTTCTCTACAAAAGCCTCAATGTTCATTCCTTAAGCGTTCAAAATAATTATTTTGCAAATTCTAAGCTCGAAGCAAAATTATTGAAAACGCCTAACAAAACATCATTTTGAAAGAAATGTCCAAAATGAAGTAAAAACTTACCGCGTCCAATACTCGTCGGTGATAAAGCACCCGTGATTCTGTCATAACCGGGCGCTATTTTCGTTGAGGAATCGTTCGACGAGGAGGATGTGCTGCTGGAAACAGCGGATACACTTGGAACCCCTTCCCGTGCCGCTTCTTGTAAAGCGCTAGCAGCTCTCGAACCCACACTAGCGGGTTGAAGTATCGTATACTGTTTGTTCATAGTTTCGGGGGAAGCAACCGATGACTTGGTGTCAGAATTAGAACAAGAAGTTGTCGAATCTACTTGAGGACCGCCTTCCTGCTTCAATTGTGCTATATTAACCGTCGATTTTAATTTATCATCTGTTGCCGATGAGGTAGTGGGATTAATGGTTGCTGAATATCCGACGAAAGTCGCCTCCTCTGGAAAAGGGCCCAATGGAGTTAAACCGATCGCCGGTTTTGTGCTAGTTTTATTTGAGTCAGTTTGTGGTGGCCTGAACGCTGAAGTGGATGAGAAAGGCGATATCGCAGATCCGATGGGACGCGGAAATGGATGATAGACGGACTGCGTTTGAGAAGTGGACTCGTCTGAAGAGTATCTTGAACGCTTCACGTCTTCGGTCTCTTTCTTCTTGTTTTTTAAGTCTAATTTATCATCATTAACATCGTCCTTGTCAGCAGCTGCGTCAGACATATCAATTTCTAATTCATTCGAGGAATCGTCTACCAATTCGTTAAAATCGGGGGGTTCATAATGTGAGGGCGCCTCGTTCCCCTTATTCTGTTTACCTTTCGTCTTTGTTTGTGCCTGTAGCGAAGCGCACTCGCTCTCAATTTTTATGAGGTTATCGATTTCGGTTTCTTGCTTAATTTTTATGGCTTTATTGATTTTACTTTTTGACGATTTGTCGATCTCTTCGTATGGATCACGTAACGTTATTACGTCTTTCAACGAGCACGCATTTTCAGTGCTGCTGTTCGATGAGGACGAAGGCGATAATTTGGGGTTCGCCTTTTTTTCCTCAAACAAATTCTCAAAAACTGGAGATTCCTCCTGTTGCCTACTGTATGAAGATCCTCGCGGACCCGGCCAACTACCAGATAAATTTTTAAGAGCCGCTTCCGTTTCTCTAATTAATGTTTCGCTAACAGCGCTTTCGTCTTGCGAAGAGACGGACTGTCCGGTCTTTTGATTTTTCTTCGCAGGACTATTCGTAGCGGAACTCGGAAGAACTCTTTTCTTTTGAGGCAGCACGACTTGTTTAGGAGTATCGAATTCCTGTTTTAATTCGTCGAATGTCTTTTTTCTACGTTTATCGTCTTTTAATTCACTGATATCATGCGTTTTTGTGCTTTTGGTAACACTAGTCATACTTGAACTAGAAGTCTCTAATTGGCCTTCTAAATTTCGTTTCTTCAATTGCGGAAATCCGACTGAGCGATTTGATCTGAAAATAAAGACAAATGGTAACCAAATTGTAGTTTCGTTTTTGGTTTGTTAGATTCTATCTAATCGTACATGGATCATTACAAATGCTCAAATGACGAGCGTACTTCAACTATTTCGTGTTATATGTGGAACTAAATGCACTCGTAACGCTAATGGTCGCAATCTAAGGCATTAGTGGAAAAGCCTTGCTCATTAGGCATAGGTTAACTTTTTAATTCTTAAATCTGATAAAATGATCGACTTTTCAATTGCTATTGTAATGCATTTTTTGTTGGTAGATTTTTCCTTATACCAGATTTATCCAATTCTATATTATTTTTTTAGGTAACAATTGTAAGTTTAAAAAAAATATATTTTTTACCCACAAAATAATTTGTACCCTAAAAATTTTGTGTGTTGGTTATTTTAAATTGTAAATAAAGGCGGAGTGCAATTTGAGTAGAAAGTGGCACATTTTCCGTTTTATAAAACAACTTTTCGGGCCGCTGTTAGCTTAATGTGTAAAATATTCCCACATTATCTACCTTTTTGTATTTTTAAAAACAATCTATTTAATTTTTTCAAAAATATGATAACTTTTTAAATTATGTTCAAAAAAATTATATGCAAAAACAAGAATTACTACGCAATTAATTGGTGTTTGAATTTGTGTTTCATATTAATTTTTTTTTTTTTAAACACGTAGCACAACAATTATTTTAGAAATTGTTAATCTCAACATAAATTTGCACCTTTAGGGATTTACAAAATTTTCGCTTTATAGCTATGGATTATTTTAAAAAATTGCCTCTTTTTGATTACAACACAATATAGTGTAAACCTATTGTAAAAATTAATATAAATAAATTTAATACATACGAGGATGTGCACATTCGAGCGAGGGAAGCAAATGACGCGCAACGCGGAGCGGCGCGCTTCATTTTCCCGAGATCGGAATGTGTCACTTTGAGCTCGAATGCGCACACTCGGTTTTTAGCGTGATTCACAATAATTAATTTACTTTCCAAATAATTTTATTTAAAAAATACAAGGCTGTGCCGCAAGTACAATATGATCTAAAAAAAAATGTGCACATATGTCGTTTCATTTGTAGACATTACTATTTTCTTTTTAAATCCAAAAATTAATTTAATCAAATTCAATAGATACGAGGATGTGCGCATTCGAGCGAAACGTGGCACATTTCCGAGCGAGGCAAGCAAATGAAGCGCGACGCGGAGCGGCGCGCTTCATTTTCCCTAGATTGGAATGTGCCACTTTGAGCTCGAATGCGCACACTCGGTTTTAAGCATGATTCACAATAGTTAATTTACTTTCTCAAACGGCTAACATTAAGTTAGGTGTACGCGCGCATCTTCTATTGCCTGCTAAGATTTAACTATCAATCGTCAAAAGAACTATAACTTCAGATATAAATTTTTATGGCCTTTCAATTAATTTTAAATATAGTCGAATTTTTGTTAACTCAAATTATTTTTAGTTTCTCGTCAACTTCGACTTATCGAGGTTCGACTGTAGTTTCATTTTTGTTTTAGTACACAATGTCTGTTAGAATTCGTCTATAAAAATGTCAAAAACGTGCTAATGAGAATGGACTTCGTTTTAATGTAATGGCAGAAGGAAATTAGGTGTTTTTGATTGCCAACGTAAGTGTAACAATTACCGTATGCGATTAAATAATTAAAATAGGATATTATACGGAAAACGTTTAACGTAGATAGTCTATATTTCAACGTAAGTAAGTCAGGTCTGAATTAGTGATTATAACATTGACCGCAAACTATCGAGGTGGATTATACTATTACCATCACTCCTGGCAGCTTCGGTCGAAATCCTGCCGCTTCTGCAAGATACAGATAGCTAAAGTAAGGACTATCCGGCATCAGGATACTTGCGAGATAAACCACTTAATCCCTGCTTACTCTAAGCAGCCTAAGTTTAGAACATCACTTTTCTTTGGAAGAGATTTCGAATCAGGAGGTCGAATGCCAAATCCGTTTGAATTAAATCATTTAACTGGGGGAGTTTTTCCTTTCGCGCCCCCTTTTCTCTCTTTTACTTTCCTACCGATAGGGTGCACGAATGTGACTGTAATTTCGTACGCGAGCTGCTCGCTACTATGAAAACTCAGTAATAAATGTTTATGATTCTGTTTTTATTTTCGGCTTTCCATGGTCTATAAATTTTCACTAATTTTCTCAAATAGTTTCTAACCGTTGCTTGTTATTTATGTATCGAAATCTGTTGCAACGCAATCCTTTACGTTAAATAAAATTTGAATGGGCTATTTTAAACAGGATAACGCTATTTATACACTTTAAGGCCTCTGTTAATAATTATAGTACCAATAATGACTCTTTTATTTGACTCAAAATAGATTATTATGAAATTACAGTCAAACCTCGATAAGCCGAATTTTTGATAACTCAAATCTGTTTTAAAAGGACTTGCGTATTTCAACGTTAATATTTTTATATCGATAACTCGAATATTTGATAACTCCAATTATTTTTAGTTTCCCTCCAACTTGGACTTATCGAGGTTTGACTGTATTTGTTTTTATGTTTAAAAAAGGTGTATACTAATATAATATTTTAAAAGAAACAATAATTCACAGAAACTTCGGTAACATATATTTGATATAATTGTTTGGAAAATTAAAGAAAAATTCTACTTTAAAAAAATGCAGTAAAACAAAACTGAAATTTCTTATTGAAATTTTAAATGCGTACCGAATATTATTGTTTATAAAACCGCATAGTAACATGAATATTCACTTTCATTACAACCGAATGTAAGACTTTCGTTAGACAGAAAATTTTAGAACAATAAATAGCATTTAAATATTATTCTTACTCTTCGCCATATTTTAAAATAATTAAAGTTTTAAATAGTATGTTTTTTGCCAAAGTATACAATTAAAACATAAAATTACCTTATAGCAAACGTCTTCAACATTATTTTTGTAGGCGACAGTAAAACGTTAACAAAAATTCTATAATTAGTGCTTCGTTGTTGATCGAAAGTAGCATTGCGCACTTGACCATACAAAAAGGTATGACAACGAAACTTAATAAACAACAAATTATTAAAACTTAACAAACAAAATAAGCGAACTTTTTTATTGCACTAGAAACACAGCTTTTACAATTCACAACCACTTGAAATTAACAGGAACGTAAGACTAGTGAATATATTTCATGTAGCGAAAGCTCTTTCGATAGGAGCAAAAGCTCGCTCACGCACGCACGCGAGCTTAGGCAGCACTACCGTGCGTAAGGAACACGCACACTGCTGCAACTGCAGCAGCAGGAATATCAGTAATAGAGGGATTACTATGCGAAAGGACTAAAAGCTAATGCACGCGCGCGCACGTTATAAGAATGCAACTGTGGTAGTGTGGTGGACGCCACCCCTTGTATTGGGGATGGCTGAGACAAGGGTTGTTCGTGCTTTATGTTCTTTCCTTCTGTTGCTGTAGATTTAGTTCGATATTAAAGCTCAAAATGAATTAAAACCGGAATATTAAGGCAAAGACAATATTAAGAACTATCGGAAAGTTGTAAAATTTTTATTTCTATGACAACGCTTTCAGATCTCAAATCAAAACCTCAAATTGTAAAAGAGATGGTCTAATATCTTATTGGTTTAAATTAAAATTTGTCGAAATAGATATTAGAGTAAATTTTGACAAATCAAACACACGAGTTGTTTTTAAATTATATTTTTCCACAAACTTAGTTTGTTCAAAGAATTTAAGTTTGATAAACTATATTTTAAACAAGTTGGAGTTAATAATACGTTACTATCAGTTTCGAAGAAAGTTTTGTGGAGCATAATAAGCAAAATAATGTTGAATTATTAAGTTCTAAATATAAGACGTTAAATCGAATGCCACCCGGCAAGATGCTCGTAAATTTAGTAAAAAAAAGTGAACATAAAACAACTTTTGCTAATTCAAAAGTGCACAGTCTGGCCGACGACCTACCCTACAAAGTTCTTTAACTAGTTCACACAAGTTAGAAAGAGAAAGTACAAAGAACGTAAGTGTAATTTGTGTCGACAAAGTTTTGGTCCAAGTTAGCGCCAGTTTGAAATTAAAGTTGAACTTTTTATGGTCTGGCATGAATTTTGAGAAATCGATATTGTTTACGTTTTCTCCATGTGGCAACGACGTATGGTTCTCCTGGGATATATAAAATTATGAAAATAATGGGTTAAAGCAATGTATGCGAAATGAGACGTGCGAGGTTTCAAATAAATTTAGTAGGAAAAATAAAAATTCATTGGGGTTGAATTTAGTGGACCCACTTTTGGAGTTTTCCCTTGTTTTTAGGGTGAAACCCGCAACGAGCTCACGTCAGTCACTTGGCATTACGGCGCTTCACAAACACACGGTTTAATCTTTTTTAAAGAGGGCAGGGTTTAGTTTGCTAATTAAGAACCATTTAAAATGTCATTTTTCTGTTTGCCCTTTTCCGTATAATTGTATTTAATTTTTTCAACTTTTTAAGCTAAATTAAAAACCCCTGTTTCGTATCGCCATACTTTGTTCCTTTCTCAGATTGAATTATTTCGTTTAACACTCGCACTTTTCTTATTTTCTTGAAATCCCTCAAGATACGCCAATAAATTTTTAAGTGAAAAAATTAATTTCAATTTAATTAAAATATTGCGTGGGAATTAATGGAAATTCTTTTGAATTTTGTCGGTTTTTCCCTTTTGTAAAAATAAATAGCTAAAATTTTTCTGATGGTTTTGTAACTATTTAATTAAGGATCTACAGTTATTAGAAAACTCTTTCCTGGCATTTTAACGCGGTCTATATTTTTAATGAAAATTTAATCAGAATTCCGAGCTGTCAGTGCATAAAATGTGTGTAAAAGTGTTCAGTTTTCATTTCCTCCGACGAGGGTTGCTTAAGGGTGCATGTGAGCATAACAGCAGCCTGTCTCGACTCAGTTTGAATTTTAAACTCGGCACGAGGAAGGGAGATGCGTTATAATGGAATGACCATCGCAAGGGAGAATGCCGTGACAAGGTCTCCCACTCCCTCATGTAAAAAAGAAAACACATTTTAATACAATTCAATTCATATAATGAACCCTTATCAGAAAAATAATAAAATCAGGATTTAAGCGTGAAGAGCGAACGTTTTAATTAACAACGTGCGTTTTGTGTAAGTCCTTAATTTTTTAAAATGTTCTTTTCGTTATTTCTCGAAAGCGCTTTTAATAAACGTACAAATTATTATGAAAACGGTTTTTTTGATATTTGTAATTTTATTAAAAAAATTTTCGCTTCCGTACGAGATTACTGATTTTAATTGGAGAATAAAAGAAAGCTCGCAGAAAAGTTGTAAAAAATAAAAAACGGCCTAGCAAAATGTGAGTGGCTTAAAGAGATGTCGGTACCGCTTGTGACTTGGCATACGGGGCCCCAGTAGCTCTGATTTATCGGACCGACGTGATATACCGTGTGATATATGAACCTTACAGTGCTAAGAAAATCTAACATATACGATATCTCCAACCGATCTATGAACCCGCTCGTAAATATATCCAGATTTATGCTACGTTTCACCTCCGAGATATTCGAAATCCGATTGACTTCAAAGTTTTCTAATTACACGGATGTCATTCAAAAATCGTGATGTGATTTGTAGATCTTTTGAAAAACTGGATTTGCGTTTTTCATACGTACTTTTCCTACGTTCAGTTAAAAATAATGCATATGTTTTGATGTTTAATTAATATTGGCGAGGCAATTTGGTTACCTGACGTCGAATTAAAGCCCACAATGCATTTGTAGAAGTAACAAATTGTTTGGAGGTACAAATGGGAAGTGGACCTCATAGTTTATTCATCAATCCTTCGGTTGCAAACGAAATTATAGAATCACGTAAAAGGGTGGGTTTACAGCTGCATTATGAAAGCCACGATTTTGTTTTGCTTTTAGCAGTCAGGTATACCCATAATAACGTTTATTCGCTATCTGGTGCGCGGTTACGTGACATATTGCTGCCGTACAATAAAAACGGAGTACCATTACAGGCAAATGCATAAATACGCCACCGTCGCATTTGCCTGCGACACGATAAAGAAAGACGAAGGAAAGGAAACCGGCAAAACTGATGACTAATTTGTCGAAAGTCTCGTTGGGGGCGATAAGAAGTATGCGGAACTGTGCCATGTGCACACTGTGCTAAAGTCGCCATATTGTGCTGATTTACGACTTGCGGTGGGATATTCACCTGCCACTTTGTTACTGCCCCAAAAATTATTTTTCTAGTGTTCTATTGTACGAATTAACATTTTTCATTTAATTAATCCTCCCATAGCGAATTGAAGATGCGAAACGTTCAGTTCCCGGATAGGGAAAAGATAAGAATAATTTCTGATTTAAAGCAAGATAATAAGTGCATTAAATTTTACAGAGGGTATTCAAATAAATTAAAATTATGGAAAATGAATATGCAACTATTCAAAAAGTGTAATTTCAAATACATATGCAGCTTAAATTAGTTTTTACAAGAAAGATGGTATAATATTCAATTTTTTTGAAAATTTTTATTAGGTAAGAACATATAAAATTTTGATTGTTACATTCTAGATCAGTGTTTTTCAATCTTTTTTGTGCCCTACCTAAACTTTTAATCACTTCGGCCAATGTTATAATTCACTTTAGAAACAAATTATTCAGTATTTAGTTTATATTTGGCAGTGGAGTGTTAAATTTAACATGAAGCTCACAAAGACTTATGTGAAGTTTATGCCGATAAATGCTTAGCCGAATGCACGCCTCAAAATTAGTTTGAAAAACTTTCTTTTGTTACATTAATCGAAAATAATCATGGTCCAAGCGTAATAAACCAGTACAAGTCCTATCAAAAGCTAAATTGCAATAAAAAAATCATGATTTATGGTATTGTGTATTTTGAGCTGCTTCCAAAAACCAAAGCAATCAAATGAGATGTTTACTGTCAACAACTGATAACATTGGAGGAAGCAATCAAAGAAACCGCCATAATTGGCTAATCGAAAAGGATTTATGTTTTACCATGGCAACGCTCGACTTCACACATCTTTAGTAACACGTTAAAAATTATTGGAGCTTGGTTGGAAAGTAATGTCACATTCACCATACAGCTCTAACCTCGCACCATCAAATTATTATTTATTTTAATTTTTTTCTCTCTCTCAAATAGAAAAAAAAATGAATGAAGTAAAATAAATGGGAGATGTGGTGAAATTCGCTTGAAACAGAAGAAGATATTGGAGGGACCACGTCCAATGCATGAACAAAGAAAGACTAGCCAAACAAGCGATGAATGGAAAGCCAGACGATAAACGACCACCGCGAAAACCTTAGAAAAAGTAGCGGCACCCTTGAATCTTAACGTCCACCGAAGAGTTTTCAAATGAGGCACTATGTGCAATGAACAGAACTAAGCCCTAAAAAGAAAAAAAAAGACAAAACTTTTTAAATAGCAAAAATTTCTCTAATGATGGTGACCTGAAATCGTACTTGGTTTAGTTTTTTGCTGATAAGAACCAAACGTTTAACGAAAGTGGAATCATGAAGTTACCAGAAATATGGCAAAAGGTCATTGAACAAAGTTTATGCATATTTGATTAAATCCACTCTTTGTATAAAAAAATTGTGTTTTATTTCAAACTAAAAACCAAATTTACTTTCTTGCCACCCCGATACATACTCATTAAATTTTTTTAGCAACAGTGCCTTTTTTAAAACTGTTTTTAAAATTTGTTTATAAATAGATAAATTTTGATCTTTAAATATATTATCAACATTGTATTATTAAAAACCATTATGTAGACGATTGACTATTTTTTAATATATAATTCCTTAAAAAACTACAACTTTTATTTGTGGTTTTCAATTCGCTCAATAGCATATGTAAGTTCCGTAGGCATCACTTTACGACAGTACTTGAACGTTCTTACAAGTATTTTATCTCCTATAAATCGGGTTTATTGTACTTCAGAAAAGCATTTGCAGTTATAAAAGCACTGATGACTCAACCAACGAATGTCATTATCTTCAAGTGATATTTTACTGTGGTGAAATAAAAAAAAAATTACAACTCAGTTCAAATTTAATTTTTTAAGCGAACTCTAGTAATCAGTGAATTTTTTCGATTATTATATTGTTGTTATCGCAGCCGTAGCGTTTTATTGTGCGTAGTTTGAAAAACACAAGCGCGAAGTTTCTTTTTAATATGATTCTCAACAGCAAATTAAAAATTTGTTTTTAATTAATAGAAATGTAGCAAATGTAAAAGCGAGGTTGATCCACCTTGATAATTATTTATGTTAGGTAACATAACAAAGAGCTGCTGTTGCAGTTATCTAAATTGAATATCCCTTAAACAAAACAAAAGGATTTTACAAATTTTCTAATTCGACATGAAACTCCCTGAACAATGAATAAATATCCCATCTTCTATGTTTTTTGCACTCAACTTTTGTTTTTCGGTATTGTGCTTTCAAAAACAAGCTTACCTTGCTTTATTTAACCGATAAACACATCAATAAGCAGTCATAAATTTAATTTTCAATTTCAAATTCAAATTCAAATAAACGTAGAGTTTTACTCTCATACAAATTAAATATCATACAAATAAAACATGAAATTTCAATAAAAGGTCATTGTTTACTCACTTTTGTTCAGCATTAGCTCTTCTGATCCCAGGCCTCCGTTCGTCCACCTGAAATCAAAGAGACCACATCAAGGGCGAAATGATTTAAATACTCGACATTTTATAATCATTGAAATTGTGGAGACTCTAAAGTAACCACAAGATATGCACGTATCCCCTAAAACAACAATTAAACTGCTTCTAGTTAAAACTAAAACAATAAAGTATAGTTTAAATAAAACAGTTATCAACAATTAGTTTCATAAGAAGTGGGTAGAGACATGAAAATGAGAGCAAAAAAATCTCTGATAAATTAGAGTTTAAATAAAATTAATTGAATCAAGGCTTTCCTAACAGAAAGCCTGAAATAATAACATTTAGAGGATTTGTTTTTATTAAAGAGAATCTCATAGGGATGTCTCAGGAGTAGCAGCAGAATTTATGAAATGGTAATAAAATTTATACGATCGTGTAAGGATACGATAAATAGCACTGTGATGCAGAGGTTTATTTCTGCCTTTCGGGACCTGTGTTTATGATCCCAAAATCACATGTAGAATGAAAATAAAATTTAAATTGGTATTTTATTTCGCAAAAAAACCTCATGTATAAAACCAAATGCAATCATATTGTTGATGATATGTTGATATAGACATAGCTTTTATATTTTATTAAATACAGTCAAACTTCTATATAATGAATTTCTATAAAGCTAATTTTTTTACATAAAAAGTTTTTAATTGCACAATACTATAATTACAGTGTAAACTGTTTACAATGAACACCTTTATAACGAAAAGCTTTTTATACCGTAGATATCGCTCGGGATTGGTTGGTTTACATTATGAGCTATATCAGCGGTGGCGAATCTTTTTATGTGCGCGTGCCAGAAAATTACAAATATTACTTATCGCGTTTCTGGCGTGTCGAACAGTTTTCAATCAGGAAAAAATGTTAAAAATATAGGTGTTTCAGAATTTTATTTATTAATCTATATTAAATCCAATTTAATAATAAATCGTTCACGTGCCAGCAAAATTTTGGTACGTGCCATCCCTAACGCGCCTGCCATAGGTTCGCCACTACGGAGCTATACATTTGGCAACATTGTACTATCATACTACTGTAATAATACATAAGTGTCAAAATTTGATAAGAATGCTTGTGATTGAAATTGCATTATAATACAAAGTTTTTGTTTTACAACAATGGCAAATGTGTTTTAGTAAGTGTATTAATAAAGAAATGCTAAAACCAAACTTTGAAGTTAAAAAATAACTAATTACGTATATCTCTATTAACAACCATTGAAAACCAAAATCCAAATAATATCTCTATATCATTTTTTTCCAGTATTTAGCAACTTGGTTATATAGACGTTTGAAGTTATATAAATATACAGTCGACTCTTGATAATTTGACTCTTGATAATTTGAATCTTTCGATATTTTGAAATATTTTCTTAGTCCCTTGAGAAACACTCGGTAATTTGAATGAAATGAATGGGTTTAGGTACACTCGGTAATTTGAAGTGGCGACGACAGTACCTTACTTTACATCACTCTATAATTTGAAGTGAGAGGGCCTGAGCTCTTGGTATTTTGAAGTTTCTAATAAACACGTGTGTAGTTGGCATTGCTTGAATTACCTTATTTATCTTACAATGAGTTCCCGAACAAATAAAAGTTTAACAATTCTGGAAAAAATCGCGCTATTGACGCTGTTGACAGTGGACTTTCTAAAAAAGATGTAGCAAAACAGTTAGAACGGAGACAGATGACGATTTCTTCTCGACCCTTATTACTCTTGAAAACACCTTAGACATAGCATAATGGAAATCACTCAGCCAAAAGAAAATTACAGACTACTTTTCAAAATAATTTTTCATATTTTGAGATGCATTGACATCAGCTGCTACATACATATACATATGTATATAAAAAAAGACTACATAACTTACTCTAGCTTTATTATATGTTTTGGTAGCTATCTAGATACATACATATGTACATATTTTAATAAAGTATGTAATAAATATATATGTACTATTGCTCATAAATCACATTCTCGTTAATGTGAATTTTGTCCTTACTATCTTTCGATTATTTGAACTCTCACTAATTTTGAACTATCGGTAATTTGAATTTATTCTGTGGTCCCGTGAGATTCAAATTATCAAGAGTCGACTGTATCTACCTAAAAACATGGGCGTACACAGAGAGGTACACCGATTCAAAAATTATTTATGTACGAAGTTTATATATATTTTTTGTATTACTGATTTGTACTGATGAAGTGTGTATTTTTAATTTACTTGTGAAAAAATTGTTAACTAAATTTATACAATTTTTTCACTATAAGCTTTCCTCGTACCACACTTGCAAACAATTTTCATACGTTGATGCACAAAATTATTGCACAATAATTTTAGAATACAGAATATTACATTTTTTTAAATTTTCTGCTAACATCTTCTAAGTCAAATATTTCAATAGTAGATTTATAAAAATAAATTCATAATACGAATAATTCGTTAGCGCCGCTGAATACAAAATTTAAAATTATGTTAAGTTCGCAATTTAATTAAAAATATGTACTCCGGAATGATAAGTTTTATTAAAAGCCATAAAATTTCGAGCTGTCGCGTTTTCTGCAAATAAGGTTTGTTCGGTTCACCGCCTATTATTGAGCAACGAAGGAAATGAACACATCCAACGAGAAAACAAGCATTGAGAGGTGATGACGAATGTAGCGGCAAATAGTGACCATCAATCAGGTGGTTAATGGTACGTGGAGGTGAATCGACTGTTTTATGTAGACACCATTGTACAGAAGAAAACTGAGAAATTTGGAAGCGAATCAACTACCCTTCTATGGGATTGCCTAACATACGTATATTCTTTTACGAAAGATTGCGTCGTCGAATAGAGCTCGATTTACTCTTATACTAAATAGGCTGATTCCACAATGGCAAAGAAACAAAAAATGTATACATTCTATTAACATTTTCAAATTTGAAATAATATTTTTTAATTTGTTTTTGCATATTACAAAGTTATTACAATTTTGAGTAGCATAATTATTTACAACGGAAGTAGTCAAATAAATTAATTGAAAAAAAATTATTTTAAGTATTTTGCATTAAATATCCATATTATTAATAATAAAGTTTTAAAATACATAAAAAAAATCAATAATTTTTTTTTTCAAATACCTAATTGGTAGTGACAAGAAAAATAATGTGAAAATTTGTTTTGACTAATTTAAACACAAAATCGGACGTTTAAATATTTTTTATTCAAACAAGTATCTAAAATAAGTTTATAAAACCTGTATATTTTTTTATGGACATAAAATATAATAATTATAGTATGTAACCTCTTTGTTTATCATATTGTGTACTTTCGAGCAATGCCGTATATTTTTGGTGTAATTGAAACTCAATAATTTAAAAAAATCTATTAATTTCTCATGTTTTTTTAAATTTTCAAAAAATTATTTTGATAATTTTGAGGTTATGGTTGAATAACTCTATGTGCATTGTTCCTTGACATGAACATGGGTATATAACAGGGGTGGCCAAGCTTCTTGATCGTCCGAGCCATCTTTCAAAATTTGAAAGTTTTTGCAAGCCGCAATTAAATACATACATATTTAAAAGGCATGTGTAAAAAAGGTATTAAAATTTTTTTTTACAGAAATTATATTTATTGAAAACATAAATAAAAGTACAAAATATGTGTATTGAATTCAAATATTAAAAATTAAAAATATTTATTTTACTTTTCTTGATAATTCTTTAAAATTTGGTGAATAATTGATGACAGCACTTCTTTTTTAAAATATAATAGCACAAAAATAATAAGGGAACTCGGGTACATATATCGAGAGCCACAAATAATCCTTCAAAGAGCCGCATGTGCCTCGCGAGCCGCAGGTGGCCACCCCTGGTATATAAGGATCCCCTGATTGAAGGATACTTCAGTATCAGAGCATCTAGCCCTGAAGATGCAAACTGAAACGTTTGCGAAACGTCTGCATATTGCTACAAAAAGACGCGGCATCCATCCAGTAGCCTTAACTGTTGGTGTCGGAAATCGGGTTAGTGCTAGTGCCTGACGTTTTAATTTTAAGTTAATTTTATTAAATTAAATAAATATTAGTTATCGACTATATATTAAATATACTTAAGAAACAATCCATGCCGTATAATGATTAAATAGAGGCAAATCTAAAAGTAAAAAAGAAATAAATGTTTCAACTTTTTACTATTTTTAATAAAACGAAAACACATTGTAAGTTTTCATTATTATTTAAATTATTCTGAATTTGTCAAATCGCTTTAATACGCGATTCCGGCTCTGGCACAAAATGCTTTAGATTAGAGGTTCCAAACAAGGCCATAGCCGAATATACACCGGCGATTGATCGATATTGATCTATAGTTACAAAAACTAATAAACATAAATCCAACATATGTTTTTTGTAAATTTCCGTTCGTATTCTTAGTCTAATTGTTATATTTCAAGCATTATGTCAAATTAGTTGTATTATAATTATGTTTTATGCTGCATATCATAGAGAGAACTGTTAGGGGGTCGATAAAGAAAACTGCTTTTACAAAAGTGGATGCAAAAAATGTTAAAAATCCTTGCTTTAATTGATTCCAAAAATAACAATTGCTATAAAATATGATTACAAAATTATCATATTAAAAAATTGATAGGATTCAATAACAATTAAAATACGTAATTAAAATATTCGCAAAAAAGGTTGGGTGGACGCAATAATGTATGACAGAAATTAGAACAGGATAATTTAACGTGTCGAGTTATTACAAGTCGTTATGAAGGAATTTCGACTGGAGATTTTAGTGAGGCTGGAGCGGTACAATGCTTTAAATTTCATAAAGGCTGTCAGTGACGCGGGAGATCACGCTAACCCGGCAAAGAAGCGGGCTTCCGTCAGAACAATGGACTCGTTAATTAAGATTTCTTTTATCCCGAGTCGACGGCCCGAGATTCCAGAACTTAATCATGAATGTGGCACACGTACAACGGTCTGACTTAACGCAATGACTTATCCGAATTAACGCAATATTTAGGATGCTTCTGAAACATTCATGAACCGTATTCGAGGTATCGAATGTTAATTCATAGCTCAATGAAAATGAAAAGACGTAATAATACCTCCCAAAATTTCATTTCATTCGATAATTTAACACTACAATAATAATTGGATAAGCAATTAGATTTTGTTCTTTTTCCTATTTAGTATTTCTTCCAATTGAAAATTGCAACGACCAGAATAAGTAGTTTATTCAAATGAATTGAATTTTAAATTTGTCCAATTGTTTAATCAATATTTGAAGTAGTAATTAATTAATTTCTTCTGATAATGCGAATTTGCTATATGGGCGATTCCATTCTAACTGTGATTTTTGTGTCCTATACTGTTTGCTCTCACTGGTCATACATTATCAATCTATTAATTGAATTTTTTTATCAATACGATCTACATGAACATATTTCATCACTTTTTTTGTATGAGTCTCCAAAGAAAACGTGAAATATTTCACTTAAATCTCAGTACCGCGTCATGTCCTTTTTTTATGATTTAGCTATAAATTGGTTATTATTTTTGTCAAACTAATTAACTAATAAATCTTAAGGTATATAACAAAACTTAAAAGAAATTAATGAATTTTTTTCAATACATTGAATTCTATGACAGTACCGTGGATGAATGAGTCAGTACCATGGCATGGAAAATATGAAATTTGTTCTCATTCTTGATATTTTAAATTTATAGCAAAATCCTCTCCCAATTTTATTTTTACAATAAAATAGAGTAATAATATGCATGAAAAATCAAAAAAAGTTTAGTTACAGACTTAAAAAAATGTTTAATCAAAAAAGTAACAGTTAGAACAAAATCACCCATATGTAAGGTAAAAGATGATAGTTTTATAAACAAGTACCCTAGCATGCATATTAGATTGCAAAATCCATGTTTTTCAACAAGTGTATCGATTTTAAAGAATGCGAAATTTTTAAAGTTCATAGCGTTTGAAAACCTCAGCTTAGTAGAAAATGCTAATCACCCGCGGCAGCCCAGCTCCTCGGAATAATTAATTAGCATTCTTTCCTATATTTTACGTGCTCCTTTTTCAGACGCCCTTCTCTTGTATCCGCATCCGCTCATTACATTAAAATTAGATTTAAAAATGTGGAAATTGTATCGTTGATTGCAATTCTGGAGCCGCGCATAACTTTAAAGTGGATTTTCAATTAACCATGGAATATAATGTATTTAAAGCAGCGAGCGAGCTATTTGTGAAGCTTAAAAAGTTGGCGGTTTTGGTTTTTTTCTCGCGTTCAGAGCCGGTGAACTGAATACTATCTTGTCCGGCATTGTATCGTTTGAATCAACAAAGAGGATTACGTGTTGTTTTAAACTCGAGCATTGTAGTCACTCTTTTCACACTCAGATACTTTCATGTTTTGCGCCACAGACGTTTCAGCGATACCGCATACTTTTAATACTTATGGTATCAGAACGCACAGGTGTGCCTGTAACGTTATCCTTTAAAGATATTGTTCTGGTGCCAATCAAGCGCACGTATTTCTCTTCTCGCCTAAGTTCCATTCATCTTTAGCCACGAAGCGTGATTGATGTTTGTGAAATTGTATTAAAACCCTGTAAAACTGCTCCACTGTCTTCGTGTTGATTTATCTCTTTTTATTTTCGATTTTTACAATACAAAAATTAATGCCATTTAATATCGATATAAAAATTTGAAAAAGGAAAAACTTGAATGTTTTCTAGGTTTTTCAAGTTAAGTCCGATGACCAATTTGACTATAAATTAAGTCCTACGAGCCACTTCAAATAATAAGTGTAATTAGTAAAAAAACAATGTGGCTATTTGTTATCCTAATGCACTGTTTGTGAGTTTACCAATATGGGATTATCTATAAATTTGAAAATCCTCACTACATATAGTGTGTATGCATTAAATAACAATTGATAAAGAATCTTGTATTCTATGCAAGTAACGAAAAGCCATTAAAATATGCGACGGATTTACGTCTTTCCCATGTTACGTGCTATACATATGCGACCAGTACTATTTCCAATAGTAAAAATTCCTGAATAGCTGTCAAAGAAAGGATTTTGTTTAGTAAAGTATATTTTCAAAAATCGATAATTAAAAATTAGAACAAAAGGCATTAATTTTGAGCTTTCTTGTCTAATGCCATTATGGCCAAAAAATAAACGATTTTTTTTCTGAGCACGGTAGTAAAATAAAGAATCATTACATTGGAGCCTAAAAAATAAATGAATAAGTAGTCTTTAAAATGAAAACTTACAGGTCACACATAAATACAAACACAAATTAAAATCCATAGATTAAGAAGCGTCATAATCACTTCAACATGTATTTAACAACTGAGGTGTAAGGGGAAGGACTTATGCAATTTGTGATAAGAAAATTTAGTTATCTCTTAATTTGAATTAAAATTTTTAGTAATTATCCACCATGTTTATCTTTAATTGATATTGAGAACTGTTAAGTATTAAATTTTCAAAATTCTGTTATTATTTATCAAAAATTATTATATGCTACTAAAATTATTAAAGGCCGTTTTGTGCTAAGATGATTCAAAAGAACAAAAATATATCGTTTTGTAATACCCGCTACAACAGTTTGATTTTCGAGCGCCGTGCGGCGGAAACAAAGTGATCCATTTTCCCATGTCAGAATAGAGTATAGATTCGTCGTTCTTTTCTCCACAAATGTGGAAAATGCGTACTTTCGCTCTTTTCCCTTCCACTTTTATCCCCTTCTGTATTCTAAAACACTATAGTTCATTTTAATATTTATTGCCGGTTTATTTATATTATTACACAATTTGAATAGAAATTGTAATAAGCATGTTAAATTAAATTTTTTTTCCTTGAGGCATTTCATTTAATTATTTTCTTGTGATAAATTAAATTTTCGATCATTATTTATGATAATACAAGTGCTCTTCTTAAATCAAACTTCTGCTAAAAATATTTTTTGAGAACGAGGTATCCGGTAGACTTGAATTGACAACACTCGTTTAAGGTTATGATACATTCACATCGGCATCTCATAAGCTTTTACATACTTGCCTATCGGCTCACATGTGACTAGCGGACTCGATCCCGCAGTGAATGCATCATAACCTTGTCCTCATGTCGTAAAATTCAAGCGTACCGAAATCCTTCACTTACCAATATGTATTGAAAATATCTATTGTATGTTATATCTACACATATATTTTTATCTTTAACGGACAATTTGTTTATTAAACAATAAACAAAATTACTCAGACTTTGACTAGAAAATATTGAAGACACTTCATATGGTGCCATTTTTTATCGAAGGTTGGCAATCATCATGGCTATTTCAACTCGCGATATCGCTGCTTTAAAGGGAGATTTTGTACTTTTACAGAACAATTTTGTTAGATTCGCTACCCATAATACCCTTCTCCCTCTCTGTACTTATCTTTTCTTGCACTACTTCTTGAAGAATCAATTGTAGTGTCCAGTATCTTTGATTAAGCATCTAGTGGGTTTGATGTTTTATTTTTTTGTATTCCTAATGGTTTCCAATTGCTTATCCATTTCTTTTACAACTGTTTTATTAGTTGTTGTGTCACTCCATAGTATTCTTAGCATTCTTCGATACAACCACATTGCAAATGCTTGGATCTTATTAGTAAAGTGTCCATGCTTTGACTCCATACAAAGAAATGGGCATGACAGTACTTCAGTAAGTGTAGTCCGAAATCTAACTGTAAAATCTCGCTACAAGGTAGTTTATTAATTTGGATAGGTTTCCCTTATTTGAACTTCAGTCACAATTTTCATTCAATAAACATCCCAGTTTTTTGTCTTTATTTACTCTTTCTATTACTACTCTTTTGATATTAATGCTGAAATTAATGTTTGACTTTTTACTAAATACTATTATAATAAGCTTATTTAATAAACTGAGTGACAACAAATACAATTCGATTTACATAATTTTAAATAAACGTTATTCAACTTTCGTCTTTGCCTTCAAAGAACTTTACGTTTTCCCTAAGTGCGCCTAGTAGTATGTTCAATAATAAAAATACTGTTCTTGTTGTTACAAATAACTTCAAAGTCAAAGAATATGACTAAATAATTTTGAATTAAGACCTAGACAATATTCATAATGACCAAACTACAATTAGATAGCCATTTATTAAAAGTTGATAAAATAAAAATAAAAAATGAAATTTAATTAATGTAAACATTTCAATAGAGAATGGACGTTTTATTCATATTGAAACAATGAAGCAACAGCTTCTTCCTCAATTTGGTTTTTCCATTCAAGAATGGTGATCTCTAAAATGACAGACGTGCTCGTTCGGTGCATTTAAATAGGTTATAAAATCAGAGGGGATCTACATTTTGTTCATTCTTTTCCGTCCTGCATTTAAAATCCGGTTTCATTTGCGGGTAGATTGATTTGTACGTGGCTTTTGCAAATATTGAAATATGCACCCCTTGTTTATTATATTGATTGACGTGTTTGAGAAACCAATTCAAATATTAAAAATCTTTGTTAAAATTTCGTTCGAATTCAGACTGCTATTTTAGAAATATATACTTTTACTCGTATTGTTTAAATAAAAATCAATAACATTTTTGATGTAGTGATAATAAGTTTTTATTTTTGAACTCTGGTCATAAATTTAATAACGAACGAAGTCACCAGATAATTATAGGAAATATGTCCCATGAGATATCAGCGTGATTTTATTTCTGATTTCTACCAGTATCAGTATTTTGATTAAAACTTCATAGATTTATAGTATAAGTACCTACTAAAAGGGTTAAAACGAGAGCACTAAATTTATTTGCGAAAAACTACAGTTCAATACAAATAAACGATTAAAAAGAAAAGAAAACAGCACTGAAAAATACAATTCTTGGATTTTATCAAGTGTCAAGTTCCCTTCTTTAGAAACGCCACAATTCCAATACAATTAAAAAATAAATAAATGTCAAGAACTAT
The DNA here is from genome assembly GCA_036325965.1 of Sinopyrophorus schimmeli. Classification (NCBI taxonomy): domain Eukaryota; kingdom Metazoa; phylum Arthropoda; class Insecta; order Coleoptera; family Elateridae; genus Sinopyrophorus; species Sinopyrophorus schimmeli. The sequence goes on from JARFIZ010000396.1 coordinate 999,937, forward strand.
AACCTTCATTACATGTGTATGACAATTCAAATTAAAAAATTGGATATCGATAAAATTAAAATAACATTATAATGTTTATAACATTTAAAAAAAATATATTTATGATATATTTATTTATGCAATCTTGTATGTCTTCTTTTCCATTTAAGTGAAAGAAATAAAAGCAATAAAGAAATGTATAGCTATAATAAATTTATATAGCTGCTTGCGAGATTTAAATACAATGTTGAAGGTTTGAAGGACGCAATTAAAAGCGCCATCAAAACCTGTGATTTATAGAATACCAAAAAAAAATTTGATAAAGAACTACACAAAGGTACATTTAAGCATAGTGTTTAAAATACATTTTAGGAATTACTAGTTTTAAATAGGTGACTCAATTAATCAGTTATTCACTGGGCTATAACCCGGTCATTATTTAGACGAAAGGGTCATTTACTGAACTCCACATTTTATACTCTTTATAGTTAATTTTACTTTATGAACAAATTGCAGTAATGTTTTTATTAAGTCAAAAACAAAAATAGGTATTATCTCATTTCAGCTTTAACTGTTTTTTGGGTTTATTAATTTGTTTACTAGTTTTTTACATCAAAATAGCTCGCGGTCAATCACTGGACGTTTTACTATAGTTGTGTTGAAAGTTTGTAATTACTAGTGACCTTCTTTTTCATTGATTTGTATTTGTTGCTCAACAAAGCTTTGCGTAATTTTAATGATTTGGGGAATGTTATGAATGACAAAAAAATCTAGGTTGTATAATTAATAAAAAAGTTTTTTTTTATAAGAGATAATGCCGAAAACTCCCTGTTTGGTGGCAAATAAAAATATTGTAAATTTGCGCACCAAAACTACATGTAAGGCTGGGCCTATGTTCTAAAACTACGCAGGTTGTCACGAAATATAAAGCTAAATGGCATGAAGAACATGATTTGAAAGAGCCAATATAAATTTCTGTTTATTACATTTAGCAAAAAATTGAAAAAAAAGTAAAAACTAGAAAAATATTGCTATTACTACAGCAATGCTTCCCAAACTTCCAACACATACGTACCTTTTTAAAATATTGTTTACCATTTATTATCCCTCGGTAAGAGATTTATAAAAGAAAAATTACAAAATCTCTTAAAGAACAGCTTTTAAAATTTTTTCCAGGCCCTTTGCAAATCGCTCACATAGCTCTAGAGGTACGGGTACATTAATTTAAGACGTTATAGAATAAATACAATACTTATTTTTTTGCGCAATTTAATAACCAGAAACGTATAGTAACTCCTTCGAAACATGTTTTTTTCATTTCCACTTTACCATGGGAATAGCAATTTAAACCACAAAAATTGTAATCGAGTAATTGGCGTGCCAAAAGAACTGTACGAAAAATCCATAAACTCTGTAAGATTCGAAATGTTCCAATGCGATTTAAGTATCAAATAGTTTGCGCAATCTTATACGACAGGGCGTACAAGATTGCGCAGTTGCCACTTTGAAAATTTTATTAATTATACCGAATATTACTTAAAAAAATTCTGGTAATATATTACCTGATTATTAAGTTTTAATAATACAAAAAACAGTTTTAAAAAAATTGTTATTTATTTTTTTGTAGTCAGTTATTTCAAAACTGTGTAGTACTCTAAATAAGTACAAAATTCTAAAGATTAGGTGTCCACGTCTATTTGTCCACTGTTGTAAGTAGGTACCTATGCTTACAAAATTTTGCTATTGAATGTTTAAAAATATTTAATTTGCTACATCATTATTTTGAAACTGTAATAAACTTTTCTACATAGTGGTTTTTTTAAATAAACCAAGTGCGGTCGTATTACTGTGTAAGTACGTAAAGGACACTTATGTTATTTCATTCTTAACAAAGTCTTATAAATAATATGATTAAGTAGGTAGTTCAAAATGAAAAAGGCTATATTTTTTGTAATAATCTCGTAATTTTAGTCAAGGTAATTGTTCCGTTGATCGTAAATTGTGGGGTGCTCGGAGTATGTTATTGACAGAGTGACGGATCGCTAACCCATTCGTTAAAGTGATGGATGGTATCACGTGATTTCCGGTGGATGATGACCACCTGTTGGATGACATTCATATGATGCACACGCACACACTTTTACGAACACAAATTTAAAGCTGTCATTGCGGTATTTTGTAACAAGTTTATACTCTGTTATTTCGTAATAGCATGTCACTCACTTCTGTATTAAGTTAGAAATAAAATGACAAACATCGATTTTACTATTTTTCAAGATTAAAAATGATTAGCGGTCGTTTCATTCTGTTAATCTACATATGTTTTTAGCAGCTGCGGTTTGTTTTTGAGAAGAACTTATTACGGATGCAAAATTTCCTATTCGCATTCAAAATTTTATATCCCACTTTTACCGCTAATTTATTCAGCTTTCGCCGTTTATTCTGCTTCGTTTCTTCGTTCATTGCTAAATGTGTTTTTAAGCAAACCGAAGAATATCCTAGAGTTTTAAGCAGGCACGTTAAATTTGTCATCGAATAAATAGTTAACGTTAGAAAAATTAATAGACATTAGAAATTTCATTTTATGTTTTATAAAACACATTTACGAAATCCATTTTCTTAATGTGCAACAGGGCTCAATCAAAAGGGATTTATTTAGAAAGCTCTGTTTGGGGACGATGGAATAAATTACTTCAGCCATCCGAAGGTGAGGAAAACACGTATTAATATATCGTTTATATTGATTATCCATCATGATTATTATACGAGGACGAAAATACCAAAATAAATATTATATGCATACACGGTAATGGAATCAGGTTATAGATTGATTTAGTAATAAAGTGCATCCACGTAAAACTCGGGTAAACTTCAGAATTTCAAAAACGAGTTAAATTTATAAGAAATTCCCATGCGATTCGATCGCTAACGCATAAAAATAGTAATAGATGTGCATCTGGGATTTTATTGGATAGAAATATTCGAATGTGAGTGACCAAGTACACCCTAGAGTCTGCTCCATTTCCCGTTTAAGATGTATGACGTGTAAACAGCATATCTCCCTACAATAGAAATTTTCCCTCTTTGCTTCAGTGTGACGAACAAAACTTATCCGGAAACGATATCTTTCCAAATGTCTTTTTTTATAAAAAGAATCATTTTTAATGATTTATATACCTAATTGAGATAGGTACATCAAGTCGGAGAAAGGCTTTTATCTACTGAGTCATATGTATAGATTTTTAGACGAAAACAATTTATTGCCATATAAGCGATAAACCTCCTTTCTATCTCTAAGCATGTAAACAATTACAGATGCGCAAATGGAAATACATGTAGACGATTTTTCAAAGTCGCGTATTTCCGCAGCTTTATCTGAGGGATCGTCATCTGGTTCTAAGCCTCTGATCCGCACACGACATCCTTCTCTCATCAGTCTTAGCACACATCACATTACCGTTAGGATTTTTGCATCGATCACTATCGATTCGGTTCTGCAAAAAGGTCTACGCCAAGTAAGAGTTATACACGAAGATTGCTTTTCCTTTAGGGACAAATTCTATGAGATTATGTTTTGTTGCACCTGCACCCTTGCAAAAATAATTTTCATGTTGTGTGCCTCAGCATAGACTACTTTGGTAAATATTTGCATTTCTTTCTCAATTGAAACTTTACCCTGAATGTATTTCTTTAGAAAATACATATAATAGCCTAAAATATTTTCTTTTAAGGGAGATGTATCTAAAATTTTTGTATCATGTGAAGCAAATTGGAGAGGCTACTAGTCAGTGTTGTGTTGCGAGGTTGAACCAGACTCCCAGAGTCTTTAGTCCCAGGCGGGTGAGTTGTCTTCATCAGCTTGTCTGCTGCATTAGCAACTCCGAGGATATCGCACTCCTCTGTTTCTCGAACAACATCCCTCTTCCCTATGCCATTCCATCTCCATTTACGGAGACACTCGCGCAGAGGGACAAATCGAACATTACGAGAATGATAGGGTCCGGACACGCAAATGTGTAGTTACAGCCGTAGTCATCAGTCCCTATTGCTGTCTACACTAACGCATCTCTTGACACTGATACAGGTAGACTTTACATGGATAAACCCTGAATGCTATTTCAGATTAGTTGATGCTTTGACCTTATGCTTTATGCTTTTTTGTCATGTTTTTTCTTTTAGCAAATTGAACGAAGAATAAGTTGAAAAAAAATATAATATACCAATGACAATTTTTTTTAATAAAAGAAATGTTATGACATTAAAGATTAACAAGCTAGTCTATATCGTAAGTAAAAAAAAAATTCTTATATATAAATAAGTTTTAACAAGATCCTTTTTTTATCTTACTAATAACGAATTATCCCCAACATTTCGCAAAGGAATTAAATATGTGCATAATCCTATAAAAAAGAAAAAAAATCAAATGTCAAAATAATTTCAAGACTTACCAATATTTAAAAAAAAATGCCGACATTATGTTTTCCATACATAGTTTTAACGTATTACTTATGTATGATAGTTTTTTGTTGTAGTGAGTTAAAAGTAGGCACACTTTAGAGCAGTGTTTCCTAACCTTTTTCGTGCCATGCCCCACCTAAGCTTTTAAAAATTTATTATGTTTCCCCATGTAACATATGCATAATTTTTAATATTCAAAATTTTTTATTATTGACCAAGTAGTTTCAACGATGGACTTTAGGAAGAAATCACAAGAAAGTTATTAAAAATGCTAAGAGACTAAGAGTTGCCATATGGTTAAATTTACATTTTGAAAAAGTCAATTTTTTCAATTGCCCCCTTGATCAATCAAATTGCCCCCCTGTTAGGCGTGGGTCCCACGTGGGGAAATACTGCTTTAGAGTCTAGAACTTCTTATTCAAAATTTTTCTAGACCTTTTCGATTATACATAAAATATTGTGAAGCAACTTCAATCTTACATTTCTTGCACACTCTCTCAGGAGTCTTCAAACTTTTTGAATAGCAATGATTAACTTTTTAAAATTTATATGGGCCAACCGAATAATTGTGTAATAACATAAGTACAGCCGTCCATCGAATAGCACGGAACTGGAATTACATAATGTCGCGAATATAAATGTTACAAATTAAATCGACAATACAGTCGAATTTCGATAAGTCGAGGCTAAAGAAAAGGTAAAAATAATTCGAGTTATCAAAAATTCGAGTTATCGATATAAAAATATTAACGTTGAAATAGGCAAGTCCTAGTGAAACAGGTTCGAGTTATGAAAAATTCGGCTTATCGACGTTCGACTTATAGATGTTCGACTGTATATTGAATAAATTGTTAATACGTTCATAAAAATTAAACATTTTAAAAGTTTTCCTTTTCGAAATGCAATGAATTCTACATTATTTTTTTAAAACTGAATTTTTACATCTAAAAATTTAAAAAATAAATTGTACTTATTTTCAATGTTTTCTTAATTGATCTTTACATTTATGGAGATCTTCAATGTCGAATTGCACGGTTTTGCATAACACCAAATCAATTAATCTTGTTGTAATACATCGAAAGTGACTAATTTAAGTTTTAGTTATGTTTCCGAAAGTCGTATTATGTCACTATTGTCTATAAATAACCTTCTCAGACAACATTTGATCCATAGGCTGTAGTTTGGGGACCCCTGTTTTAGTAAAAACAAAATTAACAAGGTTAAGCATTTTCTCTACAAAATTCTAGCGCTCAAAATAGTTCAATTATTAAAATTTAATTTTCGTTTCTTTTATTAATTAAAGACTATATTATATAAAAAATTGTAGTATTTTATAAACAATTTCTGTTATCTGATTTAAAATTTTTATCAAACCTCTAAGTTGATAAAATAAAAATTGCACTTACATGTATTTTGCTACAAATATTGTCCGAATGCTTATTTTACATAGATCGTTTGGGAGACAATTTTATAAAAAATCAATAAAAACAGTATTTTATGAAAAAAACTGTAGTGTTGTTACTTAAATGAGAAATCGTTTCATATTATAACGATTCAGCGCTTGCTTCTTGAAAATTTGCTTGTTAAAACGTACCTAATACTGCATTTGATACGAATGTGAAAACTTTTAATGGGCTATCGTATATTAGCGTTTAAAAATAATGATTTCAATATAAATATTTTTTGATAACCTTTCGAAGTTCGACATAATTATATGTCGTTTTGCAACCAATTCAGATTCTGTTTTATTATCGTACATTTCTGAATTTCAAATAGCAATTATTCTGAATAACCTATAATAATGGTAAGTCATTTTCATTTGCAAACAAAGGCTCAGGGCTGTATAAGTATTGAAAAGACTGTAAACGCACGTGTTGACTTCCGAAATAATCAAACGCTATTAATTCTGACAGTCAATAAATATCTGCTTTCCAAAATAATGAGTAAGTCGCGTGCTACAGGTGTTGGTTTCAATAATACAGAAAAGCCTTTAGTGTTTTTTAAATATTCTAATCGATATCTGCATACAAACGAAAACGTCTAGCTTCTTTTTGTTCATTGCTATCGGGGCATACAAATTTTTAAATTTATTTTTAGATCGTATCTTGAACAAAACCATATTTGACAAAAAAACTAAAAGTTTCTATTCATAGACTCGAAACAGTTTAACAAATGAGAACCATTAACTTTTATTTTTGTATTTTTTGTGATCTTATAAAATATTTAAATAAAAAACTAAATTTTCTATATCGATATATTAAAAGTTGCGAACAAAATTATTAATTATACCTAGATATATGTAAATATTGACCCCTTGAAGACCGGATAGATATTTCCGTAGATTAAATTTGTTTTATTTTTATTGCGGTTGCGGTTCAAAGTTATGGTCAATGACAATAAATTGTGCATTTTGAGATACGATATTAAGTTTTGTACATTTTGTAAGTCGTAACAAAGAAATAAATTGTTCAATTATATTAAAAAATGATAGATAACAAGGTTTGGGAATTAGTCACGCGGCCGAATGCGCAAAGAAAAGACAATTAAAGTTAATATGTTATTTTTTGTACCACTACTTTGTAACGTCCAATCGAAGGTCAGATTTTGACCGAAGCCGTAGCCGAAGGTTTAACTTTAGTAAGAAATATTTTAATACTGGCTATAAACCATAATACTATTAATGCATATTGTGTAGAAATTATTTGGTATTATGCAAAACAATATTAATAAAAAAACCACACCCCTCGCTACCCGCTTCCGGCAACCCTGGGCAAGCAACTTGTAGGTTTTCGTACAAGTTCGTCCATTTTCGGCGTCCCATATAAAACTTAGGATTTGGCCAACTATTCGGCTGATTTTTGGCCGAAGCTTAAGTTGCAGCCGAAGGCCCTTTGCACACGACCGGTTAATCCGCCGACCGGCTATTTCACCGACCGGCAAAAAAACGAGCTTATCTTACACACGCAAACTAGCGATCGGTAGGTTACTTGATTTTTGTTCGTTGGCAGTGTCGTTCGACAACGAGGGGGCTTTGCCAATATATTCATCCTACTATTCCTACTTTGGTGTATTTTGAACTATGAAATGTTCTAAGAAAATCGCTCTTTTGTATTTAGTGTACAGGAGAAGAAAATACAAGAAAGCATTAGCAAGAAAATTATGGATTCATCCATTAGTAGCAGAAAGGAGTTCAATAGGAGCATTTTATACGTTATTTGGAGTACTAAAAAAACATGAAGCAAAATTTTTTAATTACTTTAGGATGTCTGTAGCAACATTTGATTATTTGCTACAGCGTTTGGAGAAACATATAGCTCGCCAAGAAACCAATATGAGACAGTCGATACCTGCAGAAGAAATGCTTGTAGTTACAATTAGGTGAGTATAATTAAAACGATATTTTTCGAAGCAGATAGGTATATTTATATAAAAAACAGAACGTACAAATTAATACTCAGCATCGGGATAGTGAGTTGTAGATGAGTCAGTTGACGTGCATGAATGTGGGGTTGAAGTTTGTGGATACAATGTGTGGTATGTTGGTGGCACCTGCTGGCTGTAGTTACTTCCAAATGGTTGGGTTGTCGCAAACGAAGGTGGACAGTTAGTGGCAGCAAAAGTATTTGTGGAAGTAGCACATGTTTGGTTTCGCTTAAATCGTTGTAGAAGCTGCAAAACTTCTACACGAAATTGAAGTTTATCATCTTCGTCTAATTTTTCTACAGCTGGTAGAATGAAATCGAAAAACAACTTATCTTCACTGACTTTAGGTGCGCCCTGTGGTTGCTCCAAAATTTTCAACAATTTTGTTTCAAAATCATCTCGGCGAGGTCTCTTTGCTGGGGCTTGCTTTCTTTCAGGAAGCGCTTGTGATGTCGCTAGTCCAGAGGTTGAGATAGTTGGATTGAATGGATTATTAGACAAATTTTGTTCGTATTGAGAATTATTTTTATCACTGTTGTTTCCTACAATCTGGTCATCCACCATTTCTATATTTTCCTCTTCTGTAAGACTGGATGATGTTGTGTTGGGTTCTATCGATTTTGAAAGGAATTGTAGCTGATCGTAGAAGATATACTTTCTTATTGTTTTATAACCAGAGCCTGATTTGGTTGCCTTTAGTTTTTTATAACATTTCACATAACTGTCTCGAACGTTGTTCCATTTATGCAGTAGTATTTTAGCTGGAAAAAAATATTAATGCATTAATAATATTGAACTTAAGGCTTTCGCGGTTATTAATAAAATTAAACTTAGAATCGATGATGGATCTCTGAGCTGGCATACATACACTACCGATTACCGAACACATGTTGGCTTCGATGGATGCCGCGTCTTATTGTAGCAAATGCATTTTGCTACAATAAGACGCGGCATCCATCCGGAAGCCTTAACTAGTGTTGGTGTCGGTAATCGGGTTAGTGTTAGTGACAGTGCTAGTGCCAGCTCCAGAGGATCCATCATCGATTCTGGTAAGTGTTTTAATTTTATCATTAATAATATTGTTGCAGATATTTGGCAAGCGGTATGACTTTCACGGATCTTCATTACGCCTATAGATTAGGTATATCAACAATACGTAAAATTGTAATGGATGTATGTAAAAAAATTTGGGAAATTTTACGTGACGAATGCATTCCTCGGCCTTCAGAAATTATCTGGAATGAATGTGAAGCAGGATTTGCTAAGTATGCCAATTTTCCAAATTGTTTTGGAGCCATAGATGGGAAACATATTAGAATTGTTAAACCAAATCGAAGTGGTTCATTATTTTACAACTACAAACATTTTTTTTCTGTTGTCTTATTGGCAGTTGTGGATACATCGTACTGTTTTCGATATGTTGATGTGGGAGCATACGGTAAAGAATGTGATTCCTCCGTATTTAAAGAATCGACATTTTTTCATGCATTAAATTCGGGTAGCTTACATATACCCGGTCGAAAATCCTTACCACAAACAGAAAACCTCCTGCCTTATGTTCTAGTTGGCGATGAGGCTTTTGGATTAAGTGATAAACTGTTACGTCCATATGGTGGAAACAACTTAACACAACAACAACGTATATTTAACTACCGTTTATCACGTGCCCGACGTTACGTTGAATGCGGATTTGGCATTTTCAGTAACAAATGGAGAATTTTTCATCGTCCCATAAACGTCCACCCCAACTTGACCATTAACATCGTAAAAGCGTGTTGTATTTTACACAATTTGATAAGAAGGAGAGATGGTTTTCGTATCGATGATGCATTAGAAGTTGCAAGCTTTGAAGACGTACCAAAAGAGCAAAATTTGCGAGGAACAAGAACTGGGAAAGAAATACGGGATCATTTCACACAATATTTTAATAGTAATGAAGGATCCGTACCATGGCAATTAAGCAAAATATAAATAATATCGTTTATTGTACTCACCTTTCTCGAATTTCTTCTTGTCTGTGAGATGTTCATAATTTTCAATAAATATATTGCACAGATCTTCCCAGGCGGCTTTAGTTTTATTTCTGTCCTTAAAATGGTCATTGGTCTTGTCCCATATCACGGACCTCTCTTCAACTGCACAAATAAACGCTTCTATATCAAAATTTTCCATGTTTATACTAACACCTACAACGAGCCATTTGAGAATGAATTTGGAATCTACGACTCTGTACCACGGCGACGGCAAAATTCCCGTTCGTGTGTCAACACGTATAGACTTGCATGTAATGCAACTATGCGTCGGTCAATCTACCGGCCCGCGACCGTGTGTTCGCCGTTCAAATTTTAATTTTATCGGTGGCCGGTCGGCAGAATAGCCGGCACCGGTAGGTGTGTTAGATCGTATTTGAACGTACGTATTATAATTTGTTCCGATTTTCTTGCCGGTCGGTGAAATAGCCGGCCGGCGTATTAACCGGTCGTGTGCAAGAGGCAGAAGGTGTTATTTTTTGCCGGAAGCCGAAGCCGAATGTTCGATCGAACGTTACTAATATGTTTTAAAAAAGCTTTTCTTTTATTTACTTTCCACATATAAATGGAAGATGATGACTTGTGTTTATATAAGTTTAACAATCGTGGTATAGAACACCATGAATCATGAACCATGAAAAATCGTAAAGTGAAAAATTTCACCAAAAGTGCCACATTTTCTGGTCAGTGGAACAATACAAAGCTCGAGTGATACAGTGGTTCAGGTTGGATTAAGGACAAATCCCATAAGCGAACTGTGTTTGTTGCTAGGCCAAGATCGGGCCCTATAGTTGTTACTTTCGATTGGAAACGAGTTACTTTTTGCTTAAATATGAAATATTTCTTCTGCTTCCAGTATATGTAGAATTTTATTTTGTTGATATTTAAAACAATTATAGATCTAAAACCAAAAGTCTGTTTTGGCCAATATATTATTGACCAAAATTATATACCTACATATACAGTGTGTCCCAAATTGAGTAGGCTAACATGCTTACATTCTTATTAGTGGAGATAGAAGTTTGGTTTAATGGGCAATGTTTTGCAGTTTTAGGTGCCCATTCAGATTCTGTTAAGAAAATTTTAAAATTCCGAATAGTTCCAAAGTTATCGTCAAAAAACTGAAAATCGTCATTTTCTTTAATGTCAAATAACTTGGTAATTATAAAAATTACAAAAAAAAGTTTAATATAAAAGTTACTAGGTATCATAAAATAAAAATGTAAATTAACTCAAAATTAAATTCAAAATGGCGGTTTTTAAGATATTGATACCAACTTTCTTATTTTAAATGGACGCCATATTGGATTTTTACATAGTTGAATAGCATTTTTTTTTCTCTTTTCAACCATGTATAACAACCCATATTTAAATAAAAAAATTATTAACAATATTAAGAAAATTAAAGGTTTTAGTTTTAAATCAAATAGCCATGAATTATCAAAGAACAATAAAACAGCTGAATACAAGTCAACGTCATTATATTAATTTTTTGAGCGATATTATACGTTTTTCGAATAATTATAATTATTATCTTATAACTAATTGAAAATGGCAAAGTTTTCAACAACTGAGCAGTATGATATGTTTTGCACTTACATTAAATGTTACAAAAGCTCTTGCGTTGCTGCACAAACATACTTTAACAGTTTTCCAAAAAGAAGGCAACCAAATGTTAAAATTTTTAAAAGATGGGATGTTAATATGCAGAAGTATGGATGTTTACAGAAACCAAATCGAAACTTTGTGGAAGATGATGAAGATAATTTGTTAACACTAGCGTCTGTAGCGGTCATTTCTAATATTTCAACAAGGGAAATCTAAGCGCAAGTTAATGTGTCTAAATCCAAGGCATCGAGGATTTTAAAAAAACACAAGTTTCACCCTTACGACCATATTCGAAGAGTTACATTTTGCAATTGGCTCATTAATAAGACAACAGAAAATGATGACTTTATCAACCACATTTTGTGGACTGACAAAACCTACTTTTCAAATTGTGGGTTATTCAATCGACGCAATGAGCACCACTGGGCCTTAAAAAATTCACATATAATTATTCCACGGCGAAATCAGATTCGCTTTGGATTTAATGTTTTCTGTGCAATATTGGGGAACCGTTTAATCGGCCCTATAATCTTTAATGGAAATTTAAATGCTCAAAGAAACATAGATATTCTTCAAACATCCCTGGGAGATATATTGGATGATCTACCACTAGCTCAGAATTTACAAATATGGTACCAGCAAGATGGTACCCCTGCACACAATGCGAGGAGTGTGATTAATTATTTAAATAATTGTTTTAATAATAAGTTAATAGCTACAAATACAGTTAACCAGTGGCCACCTCGATCGCCTGATTTAACACCTCTTGATTTTTATTTATGGGGCACCTTAAAAAATAAAGTGTATGGAAGTAGTTTTAATTATAACAATAGCGAAGAATTGCGTGAAGCAATGATGCAGGCATTTTATAGTATCAATCGAAATACCCTGCAAAAAATAACCACAAGTGTCCGAAGATGGTGTCCATTGTGTTTAAGAAATAATGGTCAGCATTTTGAACATTTAATATAAGTTTCATTTGTTTTATAAGTAAAGGTTTGGATACTGTGAGTAAAACCTTTAATATTATTAATAATTTTTTATTTAAATATGGGTTGTTATACATGGTTGAAAAGAGAAAAAAAAATGCTATTTAATTATGTAAAAATCCAATATGGCGTCCATTTAAAATAAGAAAGTTGGTATCAATATCTTAAAAGCCGCCATTTTGAATTTAATTTTGAGTTAATTTACATTTTTATTTTATGATACCTAGTAACTTTTATATTAAACTTTTTTTTGTAATTTTTATAATTACCAAGTTATTTGAGATTAAAGAAAATGACGAGTTTCAGTTTTTTTACAATAACTTCGGAACTATTCGGAATTTTAAAATTTTCTTAACGGAATCTGAATGGGCACCTAAAACTGCAAAACATTGCCCATTTAACCAAACTTCTATCTTCACTAATAAGAAAGATACCCATGTTAGCCTACTCAATTTGGGACACCCTGTATATTTAGAATAATATCAAATTTAATTTGATTAATATGAATTTAAACGATCACAAAAGATCGATGATATACTTATAATTTCCGATTGACTTTTTTAATGGGCATTATTGAGTAATGCACTTACAGCTCTGTACCACTAACTGTTTGCATTAGGAATCCTTACCTATCTCCCACATCTAAGAAGGAATGCATATATGACGCCACTTGAGTGGCGACACTCAACCGCAAAGGGTTAAATTATAGGGTCCCAGTGCAATTTTCAAAATTAAACAGGTTTTCAAAAAAACTCACCTTGCTCATTGCCCTTGAGGGCCTCCCTATAGCGGTAAGATCTAGAACAAAAAAATATCAATTAGATTTAATTAAAATGAGTATAAAGTGCTTATCTTGTTATTTAGCCACTACAAAAAAAATAGTAATTTGTGTACCTAAATTTTGGAAAATAGTCAAGATAATTGTTTCTAAAGTTGTGTAATTTAATTAGCAACTCTGAAGTTTTTATGCTCCAAATAATTTAATAATATTCCAGGAAACCTTTTCTGTGCATGGATATTTTCTGTAAGTGGGGTCCGTCATGTAAACTCTGGCAGCTTAGTTACGTAAAGTTCTTTCGCGTTAAATCCCAGTTGGGCTTCTGTTTTATTCAACTGAATTTAAACAAATGTCATAAGCTACTGTGAATAAGGATTAACCCAACCACATGGTCTGTATATCATTTTACATTAATAAATTATAATCGGGCAAACACCCTAATGTGTTTTAATCAAATCTCTCATTATGGGCGTATCTTAATTTTTAATGAATGGTTTCGAGGGATTTAGCTGGACACCATCCAACGAAAAGTGCAACATGTTCTCTCCTCTAGCCTTCCATTCTCGAGAAATGAATAGGGAAAATTTTGGAAAAGCAGCGCTAATTTTCTCTCCAGAAAGTCGTGCGCATGCAAATATACAGCGCGCGGTTGCCCAAATAATAACTGCACGCTCCTTGTCGGTGGAGGTCTTCTCCCTCGCACTCGCCCCCGACTTGATCAATATCCCTCCTTGGGTCCCCTCCCCCCAGTCTTAATTAGGAGTCGGAATCTGTGGCGGACACACATAAGGGGACGCTAGACCAATATGCGCCCCAGCTCGCCCGTTTCCCTCGCTCGCTATACTTGCTCATTTATAACCGATTCATTTTGATTCTGGCCTTTATATTGCAGATAACGTGGAGCTTGTCAATTAAGTTTCGTCCTTTAGGAACTCGCCAAATTTTTTTAATCATGCCACGCGTTTGTGGAATCACTAATAAGTTTACGTAATCTTCTAAAGATACCTTGCTACGAGATTCGGTAAAAAGTGAGGTTCGAATAAAACCGTTGATCTTCGAGAAAATTAGATAAATATAAAGAAAGTTCTTTGAGTAACTTAAACGAGTTTGTCATTTCTTCGTCGTACCAAAACATACATCACAATCTGAATACTAAATTAAACTTGTACACAACTAACTAAAACGTATGGTAGAAGCTATGAAGAATAGGTTCTAATTTGGAAACATGCAGTCTCGCAGGATTGTCTTTTGGTATCTCTTTGGGACCTTAATATTTATTAATATCTAAGGAAAACTCAGAGAACCAGAAAAGCGAGAACGGATGGAATGTAAGTAAGAAAGCCTTTCAGTCGAAACTATTATTAGTAAAATGAAGGAGAACGTTTGCCTAGGTATTCAGAATGGGAAGCCCGCATATTCAGGGGGGTCGTTATGCATGCACGACTGGTTATAATCACGGGCCGGTGCAATCTGAGGCGCGCACTGTTTTATTGCTCGTTCGCGGCTCATGAATTAGCGAAAGAAACCAGACGGCCGCGTTCGATAATGCCAAAAATAATTAATTACTTTCGATCGTCCCAAACGCCGAACAATTTTTCAATAAGGGGCTGTCAGTTGTGTAGAAAGACTAATAAACTTTCAAGTAATATACCTTTGAAAAACTTTATTTTAATACTTTGCAGTTTTTTTTTGGCTTACTTTGTTGAGTTACATCAGTGGAATAAAAATTTGTAAATTACGTGCCAATTTTTATTAACTTGACTTTTATAATTCAAATTTTTTACGAACATCTTTCTTTATTATTGATGTAAGACTAAGAAATAGTGTTAGGAGAATTGGCCTCATTAGAACACCGATTTTCAATATGCAGAGCACAACCCCTTAGGGGTTCGTGAAACGTTTAAAATAAGAGAGTACGCGGGAAAAATGTAAATCAAATCAAAAACTTATTTTATATAATTTAAAAAAAATTAGGAATAATTTCTAACTTTTTGATTAAAATTTAAAGTAGTTTACGGGATTGTTGTAGTTCATGGGTTTTGGTTTTGGTTTTATTTTGATATTTTAATACATTTATACAGTTGTTGTCTTAATCACAGCCCATAGCAGAGTTTACCAAAACTTTTCGGCACCGGTCCGTGGATCACCGTTTGGGAAACGTTGGCTTATAGTAATCTCTATTTCAATTTTTTATTGTAAATATGTATGTATCGGCTTGGTAAAAACGTAATTTTGGTTTTTTAATTGGAAGTATAATGTAGGGGAGTGTTCCCGGGTATGAGACGGGCTCCAGGTATGAGACAGTCAATTATGTTCATTATGGAATGTCAATATGGCCAATCTGAATATTGTCAAATATTTCTTTGGTCATCAGTCAGTTTTTGTGCTAACACTGAAATGAATCGATGCATTGCTTATATCACCTGCAAACATCGTATGTCAAATTGCATGGGGAAAACGTTTTTGATTTTTTTTAAAGTGTTGTTTTTTTCATGTAAATCAAATGAAAAAGGAAAGTGTAATGTATAGCATTTAGTGTTTTTCTTATATTTGACGATACAATATTGGATTAGGCCAATATGTGGTTGAAAAACAATTTTTTTTAAATTATCAAAATGTCGTCATTGTCCGGGTATGAGACACAGCATATTACCACCACCCAACGGTTCCAAAGCAAAAACATCATTAGTATAAAGTTGTTTCCGAACTAATTGAACGCTGTTAACAACATCAAATGCAATATTTGCAAGCGGCCAGTTCTTTTAAAGTGCGCAAACATGTGTGCAAGCATCTACACATGCAAACATTGCGACGATTATGAAGAGGAAATTTATAAATAAAAATTATGGACAACATAAAAAATTAAAAATTTGAAATAGATATGAGGTTTTCACTTTATATTTTACAATTTTTAATGTATTTTTGTAGGTGTGTCATACCTAGATACAAATTTTTTTCTTGTCAAAAAAATGATGGTTAGAAAATTGGTCATAAAATTTTGCATGTTAATGGAATCACAAAACTTTCTACGGATAAAAGTTGTGTATCTTCATTACCTTTCCTACAATGAATAGAACACCCGGCTTTATTTAATCAGTAAAAAATTTTGACTCATAAACAAAACCCGTCTCATACCCGGGTACACTCCCTTACTATTTTGTTCAATGAATTTTGCGTCTTTCTGGTAACTTCATGATTCCACGTTTGTAAAACTTCTGGTTCTTATCAGCAAAAAAAATGAACCAAGTGCAATTTCCGATCATCATTATGAATTAAATTTATACCTACCGTTTAAATAGTTTTGTAAAGAACGAAATAAATGATAATGTGATGGTGCAAGGTTAAGGTTGTATGGTGCAAGTGACATCAATTCCCAATCAAACTACAATCATTTTTGACGAGTTACTAAGGATGTGTGAGGCTGAGGGTTGTCATGGTGGAACATAATACCTTTACGATTATCCAATTCTGACCGTTTATTTTTTATTGTTTTTTCCAATTTCATGAGTTGTTGGCAGTAAATATCCGAATTGATTGTTTGGTTCCTTTAAAGTAGCTCAAAATACACAATAACTTTATAATCCCACCAAATCAAAAGTAGGATTTTTTTATACAATTCAGCCTTTGATGTGGCTTGTTCTGGTCCATTACACGTGGACTATGATCATTTTCGATTAATGTAATTGTATATAACCCATTTTTCATCACCACCGATGATTTGTTTTAAAAAAAGATCCATTTCTTTCTGTTTGAAATTCATATCAGAAATAGTCATTCGTTGTGGCAGGTAAAAAGTGCGATAAAATCGCTTAGTAATTTTTGTGACATATTAAAAAGTAAAGTAAGGAAAATTAATTTTGAGGTTTATAATTATTATTAACCAAAGCCATTATGGTCACAAAATCTTATTTATTTTTTGGGCAAGATATCGCATAAAATATTTCATAGTATTTGTACCTAAGCAAAATCGAAAAAATACTCTCTAAAAGTAAACTTATAATTTTCACTTTCACAACCGGAGTGCTAGTATTAAATTTTTGTACTATTAAAATAATCTATAAACAAAATTGTTTATTATTGAATTTACATTTAGAAATAGATGGTACATTTGTCTAATTTGAATAGATTGCTGCTATTTTGTAAAATAGTTATTATTCAATTTGAAGCACCCTTGAAATGGAATTATGATTTGTAGATTTTATTCGTAATTTTAATTGTAAGATAAATTAACCACTCGGAATTGTTATTTCAATTAAAATAGGGTTTTGGTTTCTTAATTAATGTACACTATTATATTTCTTTGCTATATTGTATTTTATGTTAAAATTAATGATTTTCAACTTGTAGAAGGGCAAAATTTTTTAAAGAACGACGCTGAAAAAATATAAATGGACGTTGCCGGATTAAGCATAATGTGGACCCTATGCTAATATTTTTAAGGGTTCATGTAAATTCTATTGTATTAAAAAATTGCAGGGACTTTTGAAAGATTAAGGCTCCAGCCTAGTGGTCGTCCAAAAGCGTAAAATAATGTTTATTAAGTTAATAACTTACCTAAATTTTTTTCTTATAAATTAGCAATTGAAAGGCTCAATTTTTGTTTTATAATCATTAGTTTAATAGATCTTCTAAGATATAAAAAAAATAACATTTTTATCAAATATTGTCATTTTCAAAAGTAAAACTGCTTACACTTAAAAAAATTTTTGGAGACGTCAAAACTACTTTAACGATAGTAAACAACATAATAGTTAATATAACAAATATACATAGTAAAAAAAAATTATTTAAGACACGCCTTTTTGTATTTATTTAGTACTTATAAAGTACCTACAGTGGAAACTCTGTTATTCGGACTAATTAATGTTGCAGCTCATCCGGTTAATCAAAAATCCGGATAATAGAAAAAAAAACAATTTTACCTTGTTAGGTATTTATTTATAAAACAAAACGAAACAAATAATTATTAATTATAAAATTAACAATAAAAAATACCAAATAGAATCATAAAATGTTGTGGTAAAATTAAAAGTAAATTGATCATTGTTAATCGTGGCGAAAAGCGGAGTGTGCACATTCGAGCTCAAAGTGGCACATTCCGATCTCGGAAAAATAAAACGCGCCGCTCCGCGTCGCGCTTCATTTGCCTCCCTCGCTCGGAAATGTGCCACTTTTTGCTCGAATACGCACATCCTCGTGTTAATTGGATTCGACTATATTAATAACATATCCTTTAAATCCAGATTTTCTATTCGGAGAAAGTTTTCGCTTGAAAGTGCACATAGTCCTTAATAATTGAATTTGCCTATATTATTCTTCTCTCTTACAAATAATATTAATTAAATCAAACTGAACTAAATGTACCACTTCTCGCTATTCTTTTAATTACAAATTACAGTAGGGTATTTTTACCAAAAGCCACATTTCTAATTTAGTACTTTTAAGCTAGACTAGTTGAGATATTTCATCGTACATGGAAAAAAAATACTTTAACTCTTTCCGAATTTTGACTCTTATTTCCCGACCTTTTTTTTTAACATATCCCACCCAAGTCATTCTAAAATTGTGATGCACCACCTATGTAACATATAAATATTTTTTTATATTTAAAAATTGAATTAATCCATAAATGAAGTCTAATTACAACAGTGTATATCAAATGCGCCTTAAACCTAATTTGTTTATAATTTTCAGAAAAATGAAAATTACCCAAAAATATTTGGAAACATTAATTTTGACATATAAACCTTCAACAATCTACAAAAGATGATATAAAAATCAACTAGTTGATTTTCAATGGCACACTTCAGAAAATTTGACTCATATACAATTATAATTAATCAAAAACGCGAATTAGTAAACATTCGAATGTACACCCAAAAATATTTTTATCAAGCTCGCTACAATTAGGCGTGCGGATGATCACTACGATAACTTATCAAAAGGAATAAAATATCTAACCTTTTTCAAACAAAAAATAGAGCTAATTTATTCGACTTTAAATTTTTTCAATTGAAGAATAAAATAATAATATAGGCAAATCCGATAAATACGAGAATGTGCGCATTCGAGCGAAAAGTGGCACATTTCCGAGCGAGGGAGGCAAATGAAGCGCGACGCGGAGCGGCGCGCTTCATTTTCCCGAGATCGGAATGTGCCACTTTGAGCTCGAATGCGCACACTCGGTTTTAAGCACGATTACGAAGTGTCCCGTTTTCACAGGAAAAACGAACGCGGTTGACAATCCGCATAATCGCGAATCCGTATAACTGAGGTCCGGAAAATCGAGGTTTTACTGTACATACTGAATATATACGAAGCTATTCGTCGTTGTGGATGTGTGTGTTTCCTGACTTAAAGTTGAGCAAGATTTCCTACAACGAAAATCGCAGGTATAAGGCAAACATTATGAAAATATATGTAATAAAAACCGATGAAAACAAGGTCATGATGCAAAATTAAACTACAATCAAAACGGCAATTTCTCCTATCATGCTCGTTCAACTGGCGTAGTATCCTGAATTATAACTCGTAACCCTTTTATAGCCTATCAGAGACCAATAAAAGTGCGTTTAAGTGCCCTTGACAAGTAATTCTAGTATGCCTACGATCTCCTTAAAAAGATCAAGAAACGAAAAGAATATAAAAGATTTGAGAACTTTGATTTCAAGGCAAGATCAATTTATTTTCTTTCGATCATCTACAAAGTAGTCTGGGGGCCAATCGCATTACGTTCAGTAGTAATTGAGATCGATTTAGTTGCCGTTTTCGTATTCCATTATAAAACTTTTAACTTATTCGATACGAAAATTCCTATTTGTAAGAAATGCAATATTAATTCATCGAATAATCTTGGCATCGTTATATCCGCATATGGTCGTGCTTCGTACCGTTAAAGGCGTGGAAAAAACAGTTCATGTCCGAGAGTTTTTATTCTATTTTGAAAAATTTGGTAAATGTTTTAATTTATCAACTTTGTTTGCTGTTTCAGTTTTAGTTGAATTACTTTGTCTTGTGGGAATTGTTATTTTAGTTCTAGAATTAAATTCAGAATAATTTATGAAAGCCTGGGCTGCTGTTGCTAGTCACGTTTTAATTTTTGAGATTGCAGGACCTACTTATAAAGAATTCATAATTTAAAAACAACATTTTGAAAAAAAACGCACAAATTGATTATGCAGGCTCGTCTTCAAACCGTTTACGCGGATTCCACGCGTTAAAACAAATATTACCCATCGAAAGATCATTAAATCAAAATAATGTCGAAGAACTAAATACAATTAAAGGGTTTGTTTAACAGAATCACTACATCAAAGTTCAGTTGTAGTAATAAGCTTACAACTAAATCAATCAAGCAATTTGAAAGCACACTAGCCTTAAAATATTAAGTTACCTTTATGTCAAATTTTCTTGAGAAAATTCCCTACATAAATTAAGACAAGGGTTCGGCATTCTATACCAGAATCTAAACTTGTTAACACGTATTGAAGTCATTTACAGTCTCAACTTTAATAGAAAACAACCCTTTTACTAAAATTAGTGATAAGTTATACAAGTGGAGCACTCGATATTAATAGAGATGCACTTTTTTGGAGTAGGGTAGACGCACCGCTTTTGGACACTACAACGTTTGGGGACACTTTGTAGTATTTTTTAATATATCAATAATATTACAAATAATATTACAGTAAAACCTCGATTATCCGGACCTCAATTATACGGATTTGCGATTATCCGGATTTTCAACCGCGTTCGTTTTTTCCTGTTAAAACGGGACACCTCGTAATCGTGCTTAAAACCGAATGTTTTTGGATAACTTGATGTCGGATTTTGACTGTATTTATACATAATCCACGAAACATAGTTTGAAACTGCTGTTCTAAAATACATAATAAAACTACTCCCTCCAATCCTCAAAAATAAAAATCAAAGCGAAAATGGGGGAAATTTAATTCAAAAAAATACTTGAAAGTAATACTTTTTTGGCGTAACTGATTTAAATATAAATAAATTTCATAAATACGAGAATGTGCGCATTCGAGCGAAAAGTGGCACATTTTCGAGCGAGGAAGGCAAATGAAGCGCGACGCGGAGCGGCGCGCTTTATTTTCCCGAGAGCGGAATGTGCCACTTTGAGCTCGAATGTGCACACTCCGCTTTTCGCCACGATTAACAATGATCAATTTACTTTTAATTTTATCTATACATTTTATGATTCTATTTGGTATTTTTTACTGGTGATTTTATAATTAATACTTATTTGTTTCGATTTTTTGTAAATAAATACCTAACAAGGTAAAATTATCCGGATTTTCGATTATCCGGATGAGCTGCAACATTAATTAGTCCGGATAATCGAGTTTCCACAGTACTATAGTAAGGGTACGAATAGCGTCCTCAAATACTTTGGAAATATATATAATGTGAATGCAAACTTTTTTCATAACATTCGACATAATAAAAATTAAATTAACAATCCAATAATCAGTTTAGAGTAATTCTTATCATAGGTGTTAAAAATAACCTGAGTAAGCAATTAATTATTTTGAATAATTAAACTCAATATTTTTTAATTATTCATTACATATAGGGGAACCTGTTGAACCTCGGCCAGTTTTTTAGTTATATATTTTTTATTGTAATTTGACGTACCGTACACAAACCGTATTAGCATATATTAAAAGGTCTATTATTTGAGTAGCCACCACAAAAATATCAGCAATGTCTATTTCATACTTACATGTGTTTAAGACGTTTAAAAAAAAATGGTTAATTAGGCCAAGGTACAACACACCCTATGTACTTCGGCCAGTACGACGATGTACCTAGGACACATTGAAAATTTAAGGGTAAAACAAGATTATTTAAAGAAACATTAACTTTTCTCTACTAAAATTGTTTTATTCGGTCGAGTGAAATATTTAATCACAAATTTTTAACAAAATCAACATAACATTCATAGTATTTCTTTCTTAACTTTTGAATCAGTCATTAGGACTAACTTTTATAAGAACACTAGCAATATCTAGGTATATTATTCAGTCTTAAGCATTTAGCAGAAACCCCAGTACTTCTGTATCTTTGGAACATAATAACTTTCTCTGGTTTTGTTAACTCTGAGGCATTTTAATTTTTCTGTAATGTCACTTATCGGAACCTTCGTTTACAAATATAACATAGTCGCCAATATTGTAATTAATAGGCGTTCTTTTCTTCTTCTCTTTACTTCTAGACATGATTTTTGAAATATTAAATATATTTTATTGGGAATCTATTATATAAATGTGAAATACATAAAATATATCCTCCTGGTCAAAGTATAACATCCAGGATGTACCTAGGCCACTGACCAAAGTACAACTGATCGATAGTGACCGAAGTACAACACTACTTCATTGCTGTAGAAAACGGTGGATTTTAATTATTTGAGGATACATTTCTCGCAAGTTTATTATTTTTTTAAATACTTGTTAAGTCAAAGAACCGACCGCATATAAAAGTTAAGCGATTATTATAAAGCGTATAAAACTATTAGATTTCAAAGTATATTAAAAATAATTACTTTTTTCGACAAAAAATTTTTAACTTCGATAACACCAACTACCGGCTTTATGGCGGTAAGCGACTAACTACACATTGGATAGTTAGCAGTGATGTACCGAATACCACAGACAACAGAATTTAATAGCGCGGGAATATTTCAAACGGGCCAATTGGCCTAGGTACACATATGGCCCAGGTTCAACAGGTTCCCCTAAACTTAAAAATACTTTAATTATAAGCTCAAAATATGTTTATGCCAAATATACCCTAAAATATTTAAAAAAAAATTCTTTCCACAAATAGTGACAACAAAAAATAGATTTACTATTACTGGACACGTTGTAGTTGATCGTAATCTTTTTATGTCAAATATTCTAAAATTATTTTTATTAACAATTGTTTTTAATAATAATTGTTCTTAATCTTGACCTAAATCCTTTGACTGACTTGCTTTTTCAAGACTCTATGCTAAAAGTTAATAATTCCAAAGTTACTAAGATTTTACAAATAGAGAATAGATATTGTATTTCCCGTCGCTACAGATCCTTTATTCAATGAAGAAATTGAAAGTCAGTCATCTAATATTCTTATGCAATCGCAATCAGTTGACGAAATATTTAATAAGTTAACTTTATGGCCAAAAAAAAAAACATCCCAAAAGAAGCGTAAAGCTATAGAACATTTACTTTCAGTAGTAACTGCTGTTAAATGATTGGCAATTATGGAGGCCAAAAATAAAGAAAAAAAAATAAAATAAAAAATAAAATAAAAAAATAGAAAGACAACTGAAGGCAGAAAATAATATAAGATTGAAAGAAGAAAACGGTATTAAAATTTAAAAAAAAATATCAGTCAAAAAAGTTAAAAAATACAATAGAATTAATAATATAATTATTTTCTTATGTTAACGAGTTATTTTTCATATGTTTAACATTATATTTTTTATTTTCTTGATGTATTATTAAAGATAATAAAGTAAAATTGTTTTCTAAATAATGACTTTTTAATAGTTTATATTTTGAATAGTTGTGTCCAAAACTAGTAATTCAAAGTGTCCAAAAACGGTGCAAACAGGTAATGTTATGTAAATATGTTATTTTATAAATACTGAGATTGAAAAACATTTTGTTAATGCCGTTATCAGTTTGTTTATATATTTGTGCTTATATAAAAAAATAATACATTGAACTTTATGTTATTTTAATATATTTAAGAAATACTTTAAGTTGCGAAAAACCTTGAAGTGTCCAAAACCGGTGTTTCTACCCTATACCAGTTTTTAATAAGAAATTGCAAACAAAGTTCAATAGCAAACTATTTTTCGTTTCCTCATAATAATGACTAGCTTTTCACAAGAGATCCGTTGGAGAATAAACAGCTATAGCACCTAACGTGCTCAACAATTTACTGCATCTAGAAATTCATAACTGCAAGAAATTAACTTGCATAGAATTGGCCAACACTTGCAAGGTTTGCTAGCTACAAGTGACTGCTTTGAAGGGAAGTGACGGTTGCAGACGGCGGTTTCCAATATGCATTGAGCAACACCTGCAAACTTTGACCGTGTTGAAAGCAACTATTCCACAATAGAATAGTACAACACACGTCTAGTGGACTTCATCAATACGTACATAAATTCAATATGTTGTTAGGACATAACAAGATATTAGAACACCGAATTACTTCACGGCTCTCCCTAGCGATTGCTTCTAACTTTGGAGACATAAAAAGAACAAACACTGCCATGGTTATTGATAGAAGCCGAGCCCTTTGTGGCGCTGCTTTTTTTATTGTTTCTGTTAAAAAGCGAGTTTTGACACATTATTACAGTCACGCTTTGCTTGCAAAATAAAAATACAAGCACGTAAATAAATTATAAGAAGTGGAACCACAATAACTGAACCCTCTTATTCTTAATAACTAAATAAGATTGACAAGTCTGGATATAAGCCAGCATTTATTGTAAGAAATGCCATTCTGTGAAATTGAGTCGCTACAATAGTCGACTATAATAAACATCTAGTAAATTGAAGACAATTTTGAGACAAAGCAGGACAGCTTCGTTAATAACGCGGGCACCAAATAAATATAGCGAATTCGTTGACACCCCAAATACTTCGTATTGAATATGAACTTAATTTGTGGAGAAAATTCTGGTTGTTTTCTCGTTTCTGGATTATTTATGTTTCTTTTAAGATTTTAATTAAAATTATTAAAACCGCGCGGAACTTTGTAATTTAAAGTATATTATAGGCGAACATAATATCGGTTTATAAGTTTGAAAAGAAGAAAGCAATTAAATTTGACCGAATTTAGAAAATTTGTGGGTTGACTAATTTGAAATAAACACGTTTATGAAATCCTCAATTATGAAGTCGTCTGCAATCCGTTGTGTCTGATGCAGCCGCGAATTTCTCTATCCCATTAAACAGCTCCGATTGGAAACAATCAGACGCCGAATTGATTCACGTTGGGGGTCCATTATCCTTACTCTACATCGGGTTTTGCTGCATCCAACATACTCCACGTAAACACTGCAATTTCTTGTTAAAGATTCATTTAATAGCTACAATTTGCTTTACTAAATACCTACTGGGAACTAAAGTAGCGTTCTAATTTATTTACTTGGTGTTTAATGAAGGAGCTTCAGTTTTTCAATAACTTAATTTCATTACTCAACCACAAATTAAGATAATTTTCTACTTAAGTTCTTCTTGGTTTTAATTAAATTATCATCGATCATCTTTTGAGTTACTAATTTACTTTTTTAACAGTATTATAATTATATGATATACCGGGTGTCGCGTGAATAAGTATTGAAATTTAACCCACTTATAAATGACTCTAAACTGAACAAAAACATATCCCAAGTCAAGTGATCTTATGTGTCATATTTTGAGTTATGGTGTCGTATAGTTCAATTCGAATATCCGTAATAAATGCCTTATTATTTAAAATATTTCAAAAATCTTTGTTCAAGTCTGTTATAACTATGCCATTAAAACCATATTTAGATTTTTTTTAAAAATAAAAAAAAAAACATAAATGGCATATCAAATATGCCAATTGGAAATGAAGCACGTACCAAATAACCTCACTCTCTTTTACAAGCATATTGAGACAACGCTGTGTTGCCATTTACTAGAAAATTTAAATGAATTCTTCTCGAAATTCTTTAGATTTAGCACATATTTTATATACTTTTATCACCCGGTTAAGTTTCAGTACCTATTTGTGCGACACCCTAAATACAAGATATCTCAGTTAAAGTCCCCATAGTTTATAACTCCAAAAGAAATAAAAATTTAAATAAAAATACGAGTGTAAAAGTTTAGTTAATTCATACGATCTATCCACTTGTATTAATTTCAGTTTTGTTCTACTTCCGGTTTGAACAAAAATCGTGTCAAATTTCTCATCTTAAATAGAACGGTATTCATTTTTTTTCTAAAATTGGATTAACAACTCATTGCACGCCTTATCTAATTCAACAATTCTTGTGCACAAGAAAGGATCAGCTTACGTATTCTACAAGTAACTTAAAATATTTTTGTAATACTATAAATAAAATTTTGTGGATTAGATAAAGCGTGGAGTTTTAAACGTCCATACAAAAAAGTGCGTTTCAAACTGCACGCTGGATCTAATTCACAAAGTAAAGACCATATTTATTAGGAACTCCTCTGCAATTATTGTAATGTTACTAATAAAATAAATTCGTATGAGATTATTAGTTATCAAAAAGCGAAGAAAACATAAAAATATTTATCATAGTTTATTTTATTTTGGCCTTTCAGTTTTAATTAGAAAAGGTTACAACGTGCAACCTATTCTGAAATTTTATTTAGACTTATTAGTATTTGAACACTACAAAATCATTATTTTTGATCAAAAATTTTATAGCATGTGTGTACAAGTGCGAACTATCATATATATTTGTCATTTGTTCATAATTATTTTTTTTATACTTCTAAATAATATATGGTATTTTGTCGATTAAGTTGGTCGTGCAGTTTTAAACGCAAGTCAGTGTATGTAAACTTTATGGGGATGATTGCCTAATAGAACTCATGTTTCAGCACTGGTTTAAAAATTTTTGTTTTGGGTAGTAGGAAAAAACCTAAATAAGAAAGTATGTGGTTTATTGGTCTGAGTTTTGAAAATATTCGTATCATTAGAAATGATATAATTTATTTGTTTTATGCAGCTATCTTCTTGCTACTTTGTTATGAATAATGTTACTTTCCTACTTTTTGATATACACTTGTAAATATATTATATATGTTATAATTGAGTATTTTTGTAACTGATTTTATTAAGTGAGTTAAATCATAACTCTAAAAATGATTTTTAGACAGCTACAAACACTTTTGTCAATTGCGCTATATCAGTTTTTCTGCAAAACCTTTTAGAAAGACATTTTGTAGTTAAATATTAAAAATGCGACATTGCTTATCACGTCTTTTTTAAGCAAAAAATGGATTACATTTAGAAAATAAATAGAACTTGGAAAAATCAGAAGCATTTTTTAGATTTAACTAACGACAGTTTTTAAACTAAAAAAAGGTGTGGTTCGGTTTTTTATATAAAATTACGAATGCTTTTTACGTTTCTTTATCTTAAAAGTCATGTATTAGCGATAAGAGGGGGTAGTTATTTTCTCCACCCACCTGCCAGAAGTCTCCAGACTGTAGCTTTTTACAGCACCTTAATTAAATCCCTTTCTGACATCCACCGAGCTGTTGTCACCGCGCCAAACGGAGAGATTTCTACGTGATGCGGTTTCCAAAGTGCAAATTGCCCCCTGGAAATCTCGCTTCATTCGAGATTATTTATTTCATTTTAAGCTACTTGTCGGTTACTTCAAGAATGTAGCAGAATTCAATTCGGCGGAATTCTAATGATGCATAAGATAAATTATTTATTCAAAATTAGCTCGCGATACTGAGAATACCTATTTTGCGAACGCAAACGTGTCAATTTTCTTGCAGCTTCAGAAAGGCGAAGTCAACATTAATATTTAGCATGCACAATAAAGTCTAATAATACATGGAAAACAATTCATAAATCAATTACTTCGAAAATTAATACTTAATCTCTGCTTTTAATAGGTGGATCTATTTAAAAATCTAAAATATCGAAAAATAATAGTTTTATTGAAATAAAAAGTTTCCAATTTTACGAATGGATCAATTGCTCATTATAAATAAGAGCGTTTTTTAAAGTTACACTTTTTTTGGCGGGTTGATAATAAAATTTTAACAGGCAAGGGAAGTTGCGGGCGAATTTCTAACGAAAATTCAACAATATGAAGTTAGCCGCCTAAAAAATTAAATTAATGGTTTATGGTAAATTAGTGGTTTTTCTTTTTTCCATGAGTGGGAGTGAGCGAAAAGATAGAAGAATCCTTCACGTGCAAGTGAAAGGGAATGATCAAAATTGCCTCAATAAATATTCGGTAATAATAATTAGTAATAGTTTTCACTAATAATAAATTTTATGAAAGTATTTAATTGTTTTAATTTGATTATTGTGAATTTTGCTTAAAGCGGAATGCGCACATTCGAGCGTGAATTGGCACATTCCGATCTCGGGAAAATCAAGCGCGCCGCTCCGCGTCGCGCTTTATTTGCTTCCCTCGCTCGGAAATGTGCCACTTCTCGCTGGAATGCACACATCCCAGTATTTATTTAATTTGCCTAAATTACCTTTTGGATTTAAAAAGAAATAGTAATGTACCGTAACCGTGTCTACTTTGGCCCATTTGTTTCCAATTTTTGACAAATAGTCTTCTAATTCTTTTTCTAATAGAAAGTAGATTGTATAATTATTCATATTAGTCTGGTCAAAATAGACATTTCAAATAACAAAAATTCCACAGAGCTAAATTTTGGTTAAGACCTTGGGTACACCTTTAGAAATAAAGTTTAAAAAGTGCCCATCGATCCCATGTGTGCTAAAAAAATTATTCGGGTTTAAGGGTCAAAATTTGAGGTTTTTGGGATTTTTTTCGAAAACAGTAAATTTTATCAAAAAAGTTGTTCAAACAAAAATTATAGATTTTAAAATTATCTACAAAAACGGTCTCTATACTTTTTTTTCTAAGAAGCGCCATTCGTTAGATATCGCGATTCTACACTATTAAAAAATCAAGACAATTTTTTAAATCTTTTGGTGATATTTGACAGGAAGTATTTCAGTGAAAATGGTCGTATCTAAAATTTAAAAAAAGCTTTTTAAAGCTCCAACATTCTAGTTTTCAGATCTTTTAGTCAAAAATTTTTAGAAGCCACCGTTACACGCAATCTTAAGCAATACAGCATGTCAAAAATCACCCAAAGATTTAGGAAATTTTCTTGACCTTTAATTTTTCTTTTAGTGTAGAATTGCGATATCTCACGAATGGTAATTCTTAAAAAAAAAAGTATGAGAACCATTTTTGTAGATATTGTTAAAATCTATACTTTTTGTCTGAACTACTTTTTTAATAAAACTTACCGTTTTAAAAAAAAATCTAAAAAACCTTAAATTTTGACCTTTGACCCAAAATAATTTTTTAGCATACATGGGATGGATGGGGATTTTTTACACTTTATTTCTAATGGTGTACCTAAGGTCTCAACCAAAATTTAGCTCTGTCGGAATTTTTGTTATTTGACCACTATTTTTATGTCTAATTTGACATGACTATATACAATCTCAAGGGTATAGTAGATGATATATAATCACTTAATTTTTAAAAAGTACATAAGGATTTCTTTTTTTAATTAAAGTTTGGGCCAAAGTTGTCCTCAGAGGACGTTTACTTAAATCCAAAATTCTCAGGCTGAATATGTATCTAAAAACAATGGTGGAACAACATAAGTGGTGCAAACTGATAATTAGTACACCTAAATAATATGTTATAAAACAGAAAAAAAAAATGAAATTTTACGAAAAATCAACTTTTATTGCAAAATCTAAAGTAAACTTACAAAAATTAATAAACTTTTGTTACTATCAGCCTTATAACTAGGTATCATTTAAGTCATCTTGAGAATCATATTTAGGAATATTTTCTTACATTAGGTATATAGGTTGATAATGTTTAAAGAAAGACAAGGTAATATGACGTACAGAGTGGAAAAACAATATCAAAAAAATTAAAATAATCCTTAAACATTCGAAATTGAACATTAAAAATTGGGTGTCGATTTCGGGAATAGAAAACAACCCTTTTTTATAAATTTGGGAACTCCTATCTTGAAAAGTACATGGTCCCAGGAGTAAAGCTGTTAATCTTTAATCGCAGACCACCGCCAGCACGTCTTGCCTTTCTTTAGACAAGTCGCAAAGGCGTCTTCTGTGGTGGTGGGCAAGACACGCCAAGGATATTTTCTTGTATTCCATGTTACGAGAACATGGTCTCCGACAACTGTATAAAAGAAGGATACTTTGGCCCATGGGCCAAAGTAACCCGAAAATGCAGTCATAGTTTACCGACTTTTTATATTCATAATTCGCCAATAAAAAAGTGTAAAACTTCATAAAATTACTGATGTTACATTGCTAAAGACATACCTGATAACGTAATAAACAAAATAGAACAAAAACTTACCCAATAGTACAGTAACATTTAAAAGTTTGCAGGTAAAAAAAAATTACTATTGTGAATCACGCTTAAAACCGAGTGTGCACATTCGAGCTCAAAGTGGCACATTCCGATCTCGGGAAAATGAAGAGCGCCGCTTCGCGTCGCGCTTCATTTGCTTCCCTCGCTCGGAAATGTGCCACTTCTCGCTCGAATGCGCACATCCTTGTATTTATTGAATTTGTTTCATTTAAATTTAATTTAGTTACGCCAAAGATGTATAACTTCTAACGCACCGGTTTTTTTAATAATTTGTAATGAAAAACCTTTTAATAATTTATTTTGGCAAAAAAAATAATAGACTTTTTTTCAAGTGAATGATGTAAAGTGGCAATATTTCCCGTTTGCGTTAAGTAATATTTATTAGGCGAAAATGTAGTTAAAGTCATGATTTCTGTAAATTTAATGTTAGCGAGCAATATTAATTTTCTGCGAAGATTTCGCGTGTAAAACATTGTAAGGACCCTAATATGTGGTCTACTGCGATCCATAGAAGTTACAGCAAGGGAAAATTCCCAAGATGGAATGGGATAAACCGATATTCATTAACGGGTTGAAGCGGAACGAAGCGGAGTAGACAGAACCACCGGAAACCTAAAACACGTACGTGCTGGGGCGGTCGTGCCTCTAGCCCTTTAGCCTACATGCCATACACTCAGAAACAGACCGTGTATGACATGATTCGAGTGCTTCACAAGTGTGTTATTTCTGCTACGATGAGTGAAGAACTCGAGGAATTTCAATTGGTATCTCTCTTGCTAATCAAAATAGGATCAAGTATGTTTCTATAGTCTAACATCTATAACTGATTTCCTTTTACTCGAAACGGTTTCAGTCTTAGGGTCCCTTTAATTACTGATCGTTTTCGTTAAGGAATTTTTGGAATTTAGCTCAACATTTCTTAGGTCCCATTGATTACTCGCATTTAATGTTTAAGTGTAATCTAATGTGTCAGGAAAGAATTATTATCTGCATTCTTCCTAAAACTTAAAAAAAAGTAGTTCTTAATGTTTTTATATTGATTATCCAATTAAGTGCAAACTAGAAGATATAATGAAATATAAATTAAGAATAAAAACCAAGAAAGATTAACAAAGAATTAATTTTTAACTAACAATAAACTATTACTAGAGAAAAAGCGAACGTACGCACTTTCCACACACGTTTAGAAAGAAACAAGGAAACTATACTCTGTTTTGACATGGAAAAATTCAACACTCTACCACCGCCGCACGGTGTTCAAAAATCAAATTTTCTTCTTTTTAAAATACCGTGCTCGAAACCGGGCGTCTGACATTTCCCTGCTTCTGCCTTTTGTGGTAGTGTATTCAAAAACACAAGGGATATTTTTGCTTAAATTTTCTTGGAGCAGTGTTACTCTTGCTGGTTGGCCACTACATTGCAAGGGGAGAGAGGTGTAAAGTTGTACAATGATTTTAGCGTGGATTTGAACGCAGGTCGCAAGTGGATTAGTTCACACGCAAAACCTTTTCCACACGCCACTCTAGCGGGTATTACAAGAACTCTTCTTAGAAATCCAAAATACTAATTTCAAATACACTAAGAGAAAAAATTAAAGGGTCAAAAAAATTTCCGATATTTTATGGTGTTTTTTGACAGGCTGTATTTCAGTAAAAAAATGATCGTATTTAAAATTAAAAAAAATCGTTTTGAAGCTCCAAGATTCTAGTTTTCAGATCTTTTATTCAAAAATTTTTAGGAGCCACTGTTATCGTGCAATCTTAAGCAATGACGCGCAAGAAAAATTTAGCAAATTTTCTTATTTTTTGTTAAGACCTCACGAACTTACAAATTTGTTTTCAGCTAAACCATTATATGTAACTGATAGCCTGTTTATTCAGCTTCAAGTTTCTTTTTTTAAAACCTTGATACGATTTTTTTTTACCGAGATACAGGACGTTAAATAGAAAATCATCTTTTGTATTCCATCATTGATATCTCAGTAAACAAAAGGCGTACGGAAAATTGCAAAAAAGTTTTGGAAACTGGAATAAACGCCCTTTAAGAAACTGCTATGACTTTTATGAAACAATTTTTTTTTCAATCTTTAACATCAATTTGAAAACACGTGAAAAAAAGAGTATTTTTGGATTTTTAGAAACTTGACGGCTAAGTTACAAATATTTATGAAATGACAAATGTTGAGCGTGACTTTTATAGCTGAATATACCCTAAAAAACTCTGTGAAGTTACAATTCGATCTACCGAGCCTTTCCTATTGTTTTACACAATCCAACTTTGGATAAGAATTAAAGGGTAACGTTTCTTGTCGCTAAAAAATTTATAATCATAATTAAAATGGAAAATAAACATTTCTATTGCAAAAAACATTTAAATTAATGCAGAAAGAAAAAAATTTTTAATTTTAAAAATTTTTTGTGAAATATTTTTTAATTTTTTTTTTAAAAAGCTTTCTTATTTATAAAAAAACAATGTCCAATCGTTTCTAGTTCGATTACGATTTCTTTACCGCCGGCATTATTGTTACCCAAAGCGTACTACGTGGATATTGCGCGGTTGGATTTTTCTTCATACCTTGACGGCGGTAAAAAAATCGTAATCGAACTAGAAACAATTGGACATTGTTTTTTTATAAATAAAAAAACTTTTTAAAAAAAAAATTCAAAAATATTTCAAAAAAAAATTTTAAAATTAGAAAAAATTTTTTTTTTTTGCATTAATTTAAATGTTTTTTGCAATAGAAATGTTTATTTTCCATTTTAATTATGATTATAAATTTTTTAGCGAAGGGAAACGTGACCCTTTAATTCTTATCCAAAGTTGGATTGTGTAAAACAATAGGAAAGGCTTGGTAGATCGAATTGTAACTTCACAGAGTTTTTTAGGGTATATTCAGCTATAAAAGTCACGCTCAACATTTGTCATTTCATAAATATTTGTAACTTAGCCGTCAATTTTCTAAAAATCCAAAAATACTCATTTTTTCATGTGTTTTCAAATAGATGTTAAAGATTGAAAAAATATTTTTTTCATAAAGGTCATAGATGTTTATTAAAGGGCGTTTATTTCAGTTTCCAAAACTTTTTTGCAATTTCCCGTACGACTATTGGTTACTGAGATATCAATAATGGAATACAAAAGATGATTTTCTATTTAACGTCCTGTAGCTCGGTAAAAAAAAATCGTATCAAGGTTTTAAAAAAAGAAACTTGAAGCTGAATAAACAGGCTATCAGTTACATATAATGGTTTAGCTGAAAACAAATTTGTAAGTTCGTGAGGTCTTAACAAAAAATAAGAAAATTTGCTAAATTTTTCTTGCGCGTCATTGCTTAAGATTGCACGATAACAGTGGCTCCTAAAAATTTTTGAATAAAAGATCTGAAAACTAGAATCTTGGAGCTTCAAAACGATTT
The DNA here is from genome assembly GCA_036325965.1 of Sinopyrophorus schimmeli. NCBI lineage: Eukaryota > Metazoa > Arthropoda > Insecta > Coleoptera > Elateridae > Sinopyrophorus > Sinopyrophorus schimmeli. The sequence continues at coordinate 1,033,772 of JARFIZ010000396.1, forward strand.
TTTTAAATTTTAAATACGATCATTTTTTACTGAAATACAGACTGTCAAAAAACACCATAAAATATCGGAAATTTTTTTAACCCTTTAATTTTTTCCTTTAGTGTATAAAAAAAAGATTTATTTAATTAGGGCCAAAAAGTAACAAAATACTTTATTTAAACTGATTTCCCAATACGTAGATAAAATTATAATTTCTTAAATAAATTCTTCAATTTAAATAAAAGAAAGTTAGGCCCGTTTGGAAGACTTTCTAAAATTTTATAAATATGGTTTTTTGTTGGTTTTATTTTTTTATCAAAAAGTTCAGTATTACTAATTTAATATTGTTGCTTTTTAGTAAAATAAAAAGTTTTTACAAATATCATTTTTTTTAGTAGACTTTGTATTATATTGTTAAATATATTATTATTCAAATACTAGTACAGTTCTTCTTTCAATGAGTTACGTATAAGTGAAAAACTGGTCACAAAATTCAAACTAATTATTTCGAATAAAACGAATTTTATTTTTAGATATATTTACATACAAAAGTTTTATCTCACAATGAAACTCGATGACTGTGTCACCCTCGATTTTAATAACTTTCTTTAAAAGAGAGCAGAGGAAAAATAAATGGATAGGGGTTTCGCTGTTTAATTCAAATAACCCTCGAATATATTGAGTCCTAAAATTAACAAAATTTGTGTGATACACTATGAGTCATTGCACTAACGAAGTAGTTGTTCAGCTTCAACTACAATATACAAATTTTACGATTTCTAAAGCGCAATATCTTCAAATATGGAGTCCAGAAAATTAAAGTCAAGACCCACACTTTTATATTTTCGCCTGTTTTCTCTCAAAATAAAATTATTACTATCGACCGTAACACTGGTACCGGGACCCCTTCTTTATGCAGAAATTCCACAGCCGACGACGAAATATCAATAGTAAAAGACAATAAATGATTTAAAATTAAAATAATTAATTCAATAACCGAAATTGACGAAGACGTTGATTCAGCAAACATTTTAGTTAAATTTAAAATACCTTTAAGTATCATTTTACAATAAAACACCTGTTGATAAATGAATAATAACACCAAAAAGCTATAAAGAAGAAATCTTTTACAAACACTGAGGGCAACAAAAATCGTCTGCTTGCTTTTTACTCAAAGATCTTAATACCCTCGCGGCTTCCAGCGCTTCCAGAGAGCTTCTTATAAAAAGAAGCCGGAAAATCTGATTGCCAAGGGTGTCAACTACATAAACACTTGATTTACTTCAATTTTTCCGGCATCTCTTTGGTTTTTGATAGTAATTGAATTTGCATTTTTAATTTTTATTTCCCCCCTAAAAATAAATATAAAAAATTAGCTATTATCCCAAACAGAGACGGATAATTTTTCAAGATAAAAATTATGTGATAAATTACCTTAAAAAACCATTATAATATTGGGCGGTGTACAATAATATAAATGCAATTGAATAAATTTTGATTTAATAACAACACGAACGAATAATATGCTTGGCAATCTTATTACAAAGATTATTGAAATAAGAAGATTGTGGAAGACATATCTGTAATTAGCGCACGAAATATATCTACGTAACGTAGGAATTTGAACTTAATGGCATATAACTTTTTGGCGGTCGAATATATATTTTCCTTAATAGGTAGTAGCTTCAGTAATCAATTTACCACCATTTATCCGCATCTACATTTCCTTCAATTTCCTGGCCACGTATCACCTTCCCCGTTATCTTCAATATTTACATTTCCCCATTTGCTTTCCATTACTTATTTTGTACATCGCTTAATTCCACCTTACGTTTTGGGTATATTTCTGTTAGATCTGCAGGGAAGGCGTACGTCCATCGTGAGAGCGAAAGTCAGACGACGTTCTGCACAAACAAAACTAGCACGCAAGTCTTACCGGAAATATTCAAATGAATTTCTAATCTTCTATCGTTTTAGTTGCTACTGCCGAGGTTCGTTCTCTTTTTACCATGAAAGCTTTTGTCTATGTCGATCTCTTTCTATTTTGAATCCCCTTAGGTCGTTGCCGCCATCCGCCACAACCCTTGCAGTTGAATGCTTGCGACTGGCTTGTCGAGGGAGACAAACATTTTTAAAGAATTTGCCCGCTTATTTTATCGATTTCCATCAAATTATTTCAAATAATTATTGTCGGATTTTTTGCGCGTTCGTTAATAGGCGTGGGACGAACGCAAAGCTTGGTTTAGGGTAAAATGCCGACGTTTTATTGTAAGAACCCGGGATGCGGGAGTAAGACCTACAAAAATAGGCTGCGGCTTATTAAAAGTAATTTGTGTAAAGATGTAACTGTTTGCATATTGATATTTCATTAGAATTTGAGTGAATGGATAAAACGGTACCCGCAGCTGGCAGATCGTTTGGAGTTTTGGCGTCAGCTCGCGTCTGAAAGCCGTAAGAGCATTAAAAGGACGCTCCCCCGCTTTCCTTTTCCTGTGTTGCTACTTTACCGATTCAGCCCTTAAAAGCACTGCTCACGGCACACAATTCATAATTTATAGTAATTTAACAATGCACGAAGTATAGAACACGGTTGTGCATTTTTATAAAATATCCATCGTTGAAAGGGTTGCACAACGAAAACCGTGTAAAATCATTTTTAAAGAGGATTTGCATGATTAAGTGGCGTGTTTATTTAAAAAGCGACCACCAGTTTAAATATAATGGGATATGTTTTATTTAATATTGTACGGCGAGATTATGTACTTGTAATATTAACTGCTCCACCAAAAGGGCGATGATAAAGCTTTCAGCTAAAAATAATTACTAAAAAGAGAAAAAATTAAAAGTAAAGTCCAAAAATCTTCTATATGTAATTAGTGGGTAATTTACTTAACGCTTTATTTAATCTCCAATTTATTTTAATAAAAGTTTTCTTGGGTATTCAATAGCATATTTTACGCTAATAACAATTAATTCTATCTACAATCAATTTCAAATGTTTATAATTGGACTCCAAATTTTAATTATTTTATCAGTTTGAGTACCGTTTGCACACACCTTACTTAAGTATGCATTTAATATAACTTAAAAACTGTTGTTATAAAATATCCATTTTTAAGTTACGGTTAAATTTAAATAGGAAAACGAATGCTAATTTTTTATGCGTACAACTGTATTTACTAGGGTTGCTTAGATTTATCGTTGATAATGCGGGGGAAAGTTCGAAGCTGAGGTCTCCCTATGCTGTAGGACCGACAGGAGTAGAAAAATTAATTAATTTTATTAATATTTTAAAATGAAGCTATAAGTAAGCATAATAGCCCTTTTGAATGCACTGATATTTTTTCGTAATTTGTCATAAAATTTTTTCCCATTAACTGTAACAGGCTTTTAAATCTGATATTTCAGTACGAATGTCTACCCTCACCACTTCAGAATTGTGCGATAAGTCCGCATGTGATTTTCCTTTGAAGTGTGGTTATACAGGGTGTTTACGATTGAGTGTCAGATTCGGAAATAGGCGGTGGGTGTCTTTTTTAAGAGCTTGTATTATGTAATATTTTTAAAATCATTTGTTTGATAAACTTATAACCAAATCAAGATTGAGCCCATATTTTGAGATACGCAAGTTTTTTGACCTACGACCACGGTAATTTGCTTAATTAAGAAACATACCCAACAAATTCAAACGATAAAACAATTCGAGTTATTTTACCACATAAAATAAATTGTTCATAGATTATTTTTATTTATAAAACAAACGTGCCCGAGTTAAAATATCAAGTTCCATTATTTATCAACTAAAACACTTCTTTTCATTATAAAGAGACGTTCAATGCTTTTTTTTGTGTAAGTTTTTACTTATGTGGATCAAACTACTTTTAATTAAGAGGCAAGAACAAAGTAATTAAAAGTTTAAATTTTTAGAGAAAATCAATAAGAAACACATAAGGTATTATTATTATACATTTTAATACTGAATACATAAAATTGCATAAATTGGACGTGTCTTATTACTGCAAAGTACCCTTTTTATTATATTTAATTTTTCTCTCATATAATAATTATCTATAATAATTACAAATGGATATTAAAAAAAGTGCAATATTTGAATTATAATACAAAATTGTTTAAATAACTATTTAAAAAAAAACAATTTAAGTAGCCCGATACTAATTTGAGTAACAATTTAAAATTATAAACATTACGCTATTTTTAAATTATATCATTACATGATTAAACAAAATATAAGAAGTAAGAGCAAAACAATAGATCAACTCTCACAATTTAAATAGGCATATCATGTAAAAACAGTCTTATTGTGAAGTGATAAAATAAAAAACGAAGATAGACAAGCTCAATGAAAAATCAAATAACACCATATGTTGTTATTAAATATTATAAGTTGTTACCCAAATCCAACAACCAATGAACATTTTTGAAAGGTCCATGTCCGACTCTGAGCCAAATGAAAAACACAAATACTTGTATGCTAGTAATAAATTTTGAGCTACTAGTTTTACTCGCAAAGAACTAAAAAATTAATAAAAATAAAACATTGCACTTTTAATTAACATTCACCATAATTTATTGAAGTGTAAAATTTGAAAACGATAACTTTACGAAGCACATGTATAAATAAGGCCAGTAAAGTTATAGTAGGAAAAGCAATTTAGTAATAAGTTCGGCAAAGTTTGTTCAAATTTATTAATAACTAATGAGGAAATTAGAACTAAACCTTGAGTTCTACTTATGTTATTTTTTTTTAAACTTAAACGTACGATTAGTATTATTACCTTAACATCTACATTATTATATTAATAAATCTATATAAGTATATCTACCAATACTTTACAATGGAAATAATTTAAACTTTAATAACCGAAATTATATCATTTTAAAAACAGGATCTATTATTATCTCATATTTATAAACTTTGTTTTAATTTCTGTAATAGACGAAAACTTAGTTTCTAAACTTACAATACAGAATAAATATTTAAGATTGAGGATATTATGAATTTGGCATCATATTAATGTATTTTCATGTTGGTGTTACTAAATTAAGATCTGTTGGACAGAAGTTGCCAGTAGCGTCCCGAATAAGGATATATGACTTAGGTACTATTTTCATACCAAACGTAACGCAAGTAATAATACTAAAAACGAGAATGAACGAAAAAACACAAGTGCAACTACGAAAATCAAAACAACAAAATACAAAACCTTTTAGAAACATTCACCAGTTGACCTAAACATTTAACGTTGTAAATTACCAGATTATTACAATTTAACCACAATCAGACTATGAAATACATTTAAAATTGTGACGCTAAATTCAAAACGTCTACAATCTTAAAAATATAACCCTGCATTATTTTAATTTAAAGATTTCTATTGGAACTTATGAATATCTAATATCTCTTAGCTACACGTTTGCATTAGTAATTTAAGAGATTCGAAGCGGGCGCCTAAGCAAAATCAACTAAAATTGTATTTACTTGATGGAAAAAAATGAAACGGAGCGTAAAAGCAGGTTAAAAACGATTTAAAAGTGAAAAGCGGTTTAGCCACAAAACAGCAGTTAAAGAATGACATTTCGCGGATATCGTAGGGTAGTGTAGTGTGGTATGCAGATGAACCGATGAGCGTACAGTAGGGGAGCAGGCGGTAAATGGCAGTGGATGATTGATCGGCGAGCTAATTGGATGATCGATGGGTTTTAGTTCATCAAGCACCGCGCCTCGAGTCCTGCACACCCTCGCTCAACCACCCTACGCATTGCACTCCAAAATTAGGACGTCCAACATCATTTTCTAAACAAAAATTATCCCGGAAAAGTCAATCTTGATTCCGATACCCTTCTGGAAAAAAAATAATACAGATCCTAACGTAATGCGATGTTGATATGTGAAATCTGAAACAGCTTACGAGAGTCGAAAGAAAAGCGACGATAAGAAGTGCTTGATCCTACAGGGACTGCATGCGAAATAGCTAAAAAATAAAACAAAGAATTTATTTTTCGGAGTTTATGGCATTTAACTTGCAAATGTTATGGTTTTATTCAGTATGTGGCTAAAGTGGGAGTCATCACCTTTGAATATTTTTATTGGGCCGCAGCGGTTTAAAACGAGGGTTCTCGACCCGGATTTTTCTTGTTTTTCTAAAACGGTGCTTAAATTTTTTATTATTATATCGGTCCTGTTGCTTTAATTCAAATTTATGCTTTCACATTTAAGAGCGCTTTTATGTGAATTGTTCATTAGCGTTTTTCTTCTTTGCAAAGTCGATTTCCTGCAGAAATTAGTGAAGAAAACCGAAATAAACAAAAATTTGCGGATGAATTGTAGCAAGTAATATGTAAACTTTGGAAAATCGAGATGAGGTAAACCTCATGGTTTACCCCGCCAAAGCGGGGTGAACTTTTAATCGAAAAAGGAGAGTCTCTAACGATAATTTAAAATATTTGCATGTTAACTAAATGTTTTCTTTATGTTGGGTTAAGGTTGAATCGATTCCGTTAGTAGATGATGTGGCTGTGTAAATAGCAGCAAGGTAATTAATTTTGGCAAAGGATCAATTTATATCCATCTAGGAAGCGCATTCTCCGATTTCCGTCGATATTTCCTCTTATTGGTTTCCGATGCTGGGTTATAGCTTGGGGAGGCCCCGAGCCAGTTAGCACGGTCTTGCACTCCAGAGACAAGACGACAATTCTCCATGATATCGGTCAGATAAACGCGGTACATTTTATCTTGCTCTTCTTTAAGTCGACCGTCAGAAATATCTGTTCTTTTCGCACAGCGCATTCAAACATATTAACGAAGAGGATGGCAATTCTCAACGAACGCAGGTCAATCCAGTATGGGATTAGTCTGGTTAGAGCACCACTGTGTACTCTTAATGGAGTCAGATTAGCGCATACGGATGTGTTCTGCATGTAAGTGGAGAATGATGTTTGGTTTAACGGGTAAACGAGTTGCCTCTGTTTTTGTCAGATGCTATTAGGTGTTTTTGTTTAAGTTTTCAATTTAATCGTATAAAATTATCCTTATTTAAGCCTTATTTTATCCGTTTTACATGGAATTATTTCTTGAATCTCTTTGCCTTACCATTATCCATTTAATTTGCAGGGCGCATAGTAACTGAAGAAGAAAGTGTTGATCCAAAATAACCTAAACGATATATTTTGAGAAATTATATCCCTTTGTTAGGTTATTAAAAAAGCAAGGTGAAACCTGACATATCAAGAACATAATCATCAAATTAAGTCGACAATAATATGACGTATCACGACTTATGATCTTTACGAGTAAAAAACATAATTTCCTGTTTTTCTTCTTATTGCTGGCAATCCCATTGTTGTAAATAGATCTTAAGGAGAGAATAAGTAAATTAGAAGACGTGATAACAATCTCCCCTTTTTTAAGAGGGAATCTAGACATCCGGCGATCCTCTTAAGAAGGCTATACGTATTACGGAGCTTTTTAAAAGGATCGCGCTGTTTTCTTTCGCGTTTTTTAAAGCGAGCCCCCGAGATATGAGCCATCCATTGGTGTGGATGAGGGTGAGCGATCTAAAGTGAGCAGCAAGTGTTTGGTTGGCTGATTGCTGTTTAATCAGCATGTCTTGCGGAGTAATTTTTATCCTTATTAAGACGCCGCCTTTATGAAACCTCCGTTTTCACAGATTACATTTTGTGTGCGCAGCAGACTTTCCACTTTTTAGGTCACTTTTATTAAGAATATGCCCAGGTACTTGAGTTCCTTTAGAATCCTTTGAAATTCTAAAATGTTAATATGCCAACGGAAAAAGTTGTTGCTCAACTCACTAATTTGGAAAAGTCTATTATCCAACGTTGATATAAGGTTTTTGCCAATGCCTTTACTATATTTTTTTTATTTATGCTACGACTAAATAGATTTGTTGTATTGTTTGCTCATATTTTTGAATCTGTATCACAGAATTAATAGTTTTTTCTAACATTGAAAGTAGACTGTTTAAGGATGTATGGGAGGTACAATCGAAGGCAAAAGTACTGAAAATTAAAAATTCGAGAATATCTACGTTTTCTACCATATCACACAGTAAATATATAGTGTCAATACCCAATATATATTTACCTATAATTTTAAAGAAAATAGGAAATTTTACCAATAATGTTGAATTAAGAATGTTTAGAATGTACTTATATCAAAATGCATCAAAACAAATAACAATTTAGTAGAATGCGTCTTGGCGCATTTGACATACGTTCCAAACATCCTTAATTTAATATTATTATAGTCAAATTTCCTATTTTCTTTTGAATTATAAATATTTTTTTAGTATTGACACTATATTAATTCCCGATTTGCTATAAAACGTAGATATTTACAAATTTCTAATTTACAGTAGTTATGCCTCCAATTCTACCTTCCATACATTTTTAAATAAACTAATTATTTTAAATAATGCAAGTAAAGAGTAATAATATTGTACCAATTTTTTTTAAATTATTGCTGCTTTTGCTATTTTGATCATTGTTTGGTTCTAGGTTTTATTAATATATTTTTTTTAGGAAAAGATTTAATTTTTTATGCAAGAAGTAAAAAATATTTATTAAAATATTTGTTAAAGCTCACTTATGTTTTTCGGACCTAAATTACTGAGTATATTGGCTCATATAAATATATAAAAAACCGATAAACTTTTTAGAAAAAATTTTTTTTTACCTAAAAAGCAAATTATTAATTGCATTCAATAATTAAAAAACTATTAAAACTAACCTTACCAAAATATTATTGTCCGTATTTTAAAATAAAGCTTCAATATTTAAATTTTTTGAATATTTAGGTGGTTTTGCGCAGGCCTTGAAATGGAAACCCATAAAATTGAAAAAATTAGTACATGTTAATCCGATTGTAGAAATTCAAAAATGTGAAAACAATCAAAATAATATTTAGTGAATTCAAAAACAAACGTTTTATAATATTGAGATACCAAATAAGTCAGTTTTGTGCAAAAATTAAAATTTTTCTGATTATTTGTTGAGCTAGACTCTGAGTTATTTTTATCAGAAATTATTATTAAACAGAAAGTAAACTTTTTACCTAACAAATTTTCACTATATACATCGAACCTTGATTTTAAGCAATGTATTTTATTTGAAAATAAAAACCAATAAAAATCAGGCGCCATTTAAACGTCCCAGAGTAAACAAATATTGGGAATAATCTAAAACAAGTGCGAAACTTTATTATATTATTATTAAACATTTGTTTGCCAGAGAAAGCTCGGTAATTAGGTCATCAAAACATTTCTTGGGTTTTAGTGAAATGTACATACTTACAATTTACATGTACTTATTTAGATTCATAAAGTAATTATAAGGATTCTTTTTTAAGTTTAAATCTATTAATTAAGTGTAAAAAATTTATTTATAAAGAAAATGAATCAAGAGAAATTTCTTGTTGCTATGTATCTAGGCAATTTGATTTATCCTGTTGGATATTACTTAATTTAATGAATTTTTGTCCTGGCAAATATGTGTATTTTTTTTAATTAAAAAAAAACTTATAATGAGTAATATAGTTGTAATTTTTTTCAGCAAGGTTTTTAAAATAGAAAAAGAGAAACTCTGGTGCGTTAAGACATCCTGATCCCGTTTAAGAGGGATAAACGTGATCCCATTATGCTCTTCAAGAAAGCCGATCCCTTGTGAAGTCGACACCCTTGCCGTAACGACTCTTGTACGCGGATATTAAGATCCGCCTTTGTCATCAAAGCGCGCATTGACGCCATCAGCAGCGTATCGACACCACTTGACATGTGTAAACTTTACAAACTTGAAATTATCCGCTCCCGGGCGGAGATAAAACGACTGAAATATGCGACTCCAATAACCATTCATCCATCATATGCCAAGACGGGTACGAGTAGGTAAGAAATAACACCACTGCCATATACAATCTCCTGACTGCTTTTGCTGCTGCTATCTGATTGCCGAAGTTTCAAACAGTTTCTAATAGATTATTTTTATATTAAACTTTTATCGATATTTCTCCTCTTTTGCAAAATGGCGTATTAGTTTACGAAACGCAATTAGTTTGAACAACGAAATGGTAACGTAAAACTAAACGATATTCACATTTCCAACTTTTAATGGGTTGAATTGTGCAAAATGCGTAAGCAAATAATAAATTGCTAAGCTCTCTGACGCTGATGGAACAAATGATAGCAAGAACGAAGCAGCGAATTTGTCAACTAGAAGAAAAAAATGCGATTCGAGAAAGTGACATAAAAAAGTCGTCGTTATAGTACAATATGTCTGCTTGAAAAATGTCATATAATTAGTCTCTCAGCGCTGTTTTCCCAGCCCATCGAGGAATACAATTTCGCAAACCGATGTCATCATATCTCGAATACATCGGCACCTAACGCGACCCGTCTGCTGGGAAATATGCAAACTTGAGGGAAAGATCGAACTTTTTTCTTCTTGAGGTGACAAATATAGAATTTGCATTTAAATAGGGTATTTCCATCTGTGATACGCGTACTTCGAGCCCCTACTCTCTCACAGCAAACACTTGGCGCTGTTTACGAAATTAAACACACTGTAGATTATAAAAATCGTGAAGAGACAAGAGCCCTAATCAGAAATCAGAGAGGGTCTTTGGCGTCAACAATAAGCACTCTTTTTAAACGCGATATTTAATTTGCTTTGTAGTTTATACTTTTTTAATTGCAAATGAAATGATTATTTAGTCATTTTGAAACAGACAGATTGATAGTTTTACAAAAGCGTTATTTTTGAACTATGTTACATTTTTTGTAATAATTCTCTTAAATAGTAGTGATGTTAATCTAGTTCCTTTATAATAAACGTTTATTAAACGTTTAATGTTTAAAAATATGTACAATTTGCAAAAATATCAAAATTAACAACTTTATTCTAAAAAGTTGTTGAAAATAATTTTTCATCTATTTTGAAAACTTTTCAATGAGTTTTTGATGTATTAATATTGGTCTAAAATAAAGATATTCTATTAGCTAAAAAGTATTTTATTATGCTTTGAAGATTATGAGCTGTACATGGGTACAGTTTATCTTTATTTCAGTTCACAATAAACTGCCATTTCTTCCGCATGTTTGGGAGAGATGGCGTATTTTTCTTTAGGAGAGATGGTTCATTATCCGTATGAAAATTTGATTATTTTTAATTATGCCCATCGGATATAAAAAAATTTACTTCTCAAAGAGTAGGATGGACTACGGAACAACTTTTATAGCAGTTATAACTAGAAATATGGGTGTTAGAAACGTGGATCCGAAAGGGTTGTTCAAAGTTTATGAATTTGTGCCACACATGTAGTAAAGTTTTTTTAAGAAAAAATGACTTTTGGGTTTGGTAAACTCACTATAAGTGCACGGGCCATCTCACCCAGATACTATGCGATAGATGACACAACCTAACAATTCTGTTAAACTTTTTTTTAAGAATAATTATTACATTTTTTTATTTTTTTTGTTCGGTATTTACGCTTAGGTTTGGTATTGTTTTCAATAAAAAGTTTCAACTTTGTAGTGTTATAAACAAAATTTTACCAAATCAAATTAAAAAGGTGGGCCATCTTTTTCGGGCTTACCCTAGTTGTTGCAGTACCTCAAAGTAAAATATATGTAAATAATTGAAATACAGATTTAGTCCAAATTTTGGTAATTTATTTATAACAATTAGTAATATATTTTTAAATTGACAATAAAATTGTTTATTTTTAAAATAAATAATTGTCGTGTTTCTTTAGTTTTCAAGACACATTTGGAAAAACCAATATCTCTTAAAATATTTTATAGTGACTGCTCTTTAAAAATATACCATAAATAACCCAGCCTCCATCAAAAGTCTTACAAAAAAACATAATTAAGAGAAAAATATTATGTAATTCATATTCAGCTAAGTTACCAGATTATCATAGAACTACACACAAATGTTTTAAAAGTATTTTACATTCAATAGTGTCCTGACGAAGGACTTTTGTATAGAGGTAAAAGCAACAGCCGGGAAAGCATAATATAACTGCCCCCGGGCGTATTTAATTGACATTTTGTCAATTAATTACTTCTATTGCAAAAACAATACCTACTCTAGAAATATTAAATTGAAAAATGTATCTGTTTTTGAGTTACAAGTATAAGGAAAAATATATTTAAAATGAATTTTCTCAACATTGGCTTGACTCATGTTGTAAATAAAAATATAAGTTGTAGAGTTTGTTAAAACAAATTTAAAAAATAATACGTAGTAATTCGATTTATATATTATACATACATAGCCCGCTAGACTGCGGCCATACTCTCCGAATAAAAACTTTCCGAAAAAAAGACTTTAAATAAAATTTTTAAGTGATGGTAAAGTATGACATACTTGGCTGGAAAACCTGAAATTATCAAGTTTTGAAATCATTTCTATGGGTACAATCTACGATACACTTATACCGGTATGCTACTCCCGAAGAAGAATCGCGTCGATTCGCGCAGGTGACGTCACTTTGAAACATAGTTCATTCGTAGAATGGTGTAGTGGAGAAATCGCGATTCCAATTTAAATAATACTTTTGTTACACATTTGTTAGAGTTGGAATGTTAGATTTTGTTTCATTTCATTTCATAATTACACATTAAAAATTAAAAAAAATCTAGGTTAAAAATCAGAAATATTTATTTAAACAATCATTATTTATTAAAAATTATTAAATATTTGTCTGCCTTACATACAATGCTATATAGCAGGGGTAGCCAACTTGTGGCCCGCGAGCCACATGCGGCTCTTTGAAGGATTATTTGTGGCTCTCGATAAATGTACCTGAGTTCCCTTTTCATGTATGTGCTATTATATTTTAAAAAATTATTATTGTTCCGTATGTGTTTAAAAATTTCTTCTAAATTACTGGCAACAAATATGAAAAACTAAGTGCAACGTTGTAACAATTTTTTTTTAAATTAAAAAAAAAATTATAATACCTTTTTGTATACCTTTTAAATACATATTGAATTGCGGCTGAAGAAAAATTTCAAATTTTGAAAAATGGCTCGGACTATCAAGGAGCTTGGCCACCCTTGCTATATAGGTTTTCTATGTATCGAATCTAACCAGTGCTTCACAGTGACGTCAGACGTGGTGAGGTGGGGATGCGCGTAGACATACTTGTATAAGTACATCGTGCATCAACCCTGAATATGTATCGTTAATTTTTCATCCGCGAATACTGAAACCGCGAATAAAAGAACCTTGAATAAAAAGCTTTGACTGTATATCATACGTAAAATTTGAGTAGAATTGGTGTACCTGATCTTCATATAGTCTTACTAATAATAAGTAAAAATTAAACGCTACTATCAATTCATTTAAAATTATTAGGAATTCGATAACATTATCTCTTTTACGACAATACTCGACTGGAAGATAAATGATCGTACCTTACATTTAATTTTATTTTCTTGCTATCAAATAACTCTCAGCAAGTAGCCATAAAAATCTTTTGAAAAAGGCAATAAAACTCCGAGGAAAAGAAACAAGAGGAAGATTCTCGATAACTGCAATACAGTGTTTGCACGTAAACCGAGAGCTGTTTAAAATATCAGCACTGATAATTTAATTAAGCGATCCCTTTTAAACGTTTCTTTGTGTTGGTGTAAGCAAAGAAGCCGAAAGAATCTGATCCACAGACCCGACTCTGTTCATTGTATTTTTATTGCGTTCTTTGAAGGGGGATCTTATGCATCTCACACGGGCCAGTCGATCCCTTTGTTAAAGACAACTCTCTTTACTTCCGCTCACCGCTTTTTCAGGTGCACACGCTTGGCTTACCGATTGAAAGGCATATTTTAAATAAATATTTTATAACTTTTATTTCAAACTATTCGAGCAACTTTTAGCGATGTCGTTTACGAGCTATGTGTTATTCATGAAAGGAAAGCTCCCACACGAAGCATGTATGGCAAATAGAGCTATCTGCTTGTGATATATTGACATTAAGAGGGTCGGCACAAAGGCCGAATAAAGTGACCGGAAGCTACATGGAACCCGTTCGACCTGCAAATAAGATGTTCCGGTACGACGCTCGCTTTACTACTGTGTTAACACTTGTTTATTGTTTGTTTAGACTATTACCAATTGGTTCCACTTATTTCCAACGTTGATATTTTTTACTTTTATTCTAATCAACTAAATAATTTGTTTATAATTATTTAAAATCAAAAATCGATGAGAATTTCTTGGAAAAGCACTAATATAGTAGAATACGATTAAAAATAAATTTAGATAAAATACAGGGTGATTTATAACGACTGTAACAAACTTTAAAAACTTGTGGTCCTATTTAGGATAATAACATAACTGAAAAATATTCAAAATTTTTTACACAAACCGGTAACAATATTGTACCCGAAAAAGTATTTTTGTAAACAGTAACGGTATCGGAATTAGGGCCATGAGGCCCGTCATTTAAGCGGCAAAATATCTATGATTCAGAGTTATATATTTCAAAAGATCGGTCGAGAAGTAGAATATTGATGTGAGTAATTAATTCGTGTCTCAATCCAAATCATGTTTATTACCATTTATTTGCTAACAGCAGCTACGTTTCCATTACAAGTAATAAATAAATCATACAATAATACAATTGTTCCAAAAAGAATTTGGAACAGGACTAGACTTAATTTTCCACATCTATAAAGTAGGCCTAAAGGGCAATGTAATTTTAATCGGTTTTGACTGTAAAAAAAACAGCTGAAAAATAGATATGCTTGTTTATTAACGTAATAAAGTTTTCATATAAAGTAGTAAGAATGTGTAAGAAATTAGTATTGAGTGTAGTTTTAAAAAAATAACTCAACATTCCTTTTATGCGGACCAATTGGAATAGATTGATACTGCGCCACTGACTTGTGATTGAGGTGCACAGTTTGACCCTTCTTATTCAAAAAAGAATTCTTAAGTTTTTTAAATTTAAAAAATCTTTGTTGAACGTAAAAAACTTTTAATCCTTTATGATATATGTATATAAATCGCTTAAAAATTTTTTTAATAGTTTTTGATATGATAAAAATAATAGCTACATTTAAAGTTATGTGTCTGAAAACTGCTGCTTATTCACTCTTTACATACATAGAGAAGTAGAGTGTATATTAAGGTGGAAGTGTACCCCCCGACTTTTAAACTACAAGTTCAAAGTTAACCAAATTTGGAACATAGGTTATTATTAATTAAAGGATTGTTTTGAGAAAATTAAAAAAAAATCGTAGCTTAAGTTTCAGAAATATATAAAAAAAACCGATATTTTGTAAGAGTAAAGTCACAAAACTGGAAGTTCAAAATTAATAAAATTTGGACAGCTTGTTGATATTGTAATATAACGCAAAAATTTAAACTTTAAAAAAAATCGTAGCTAGGGTTTGGGAAATAATGAAAAATATAGTTGTTGGAGGTTTCTCCTGCTTTAAAAAAATATTAAATTCAAATAATATTTATAGCCGTATAATTTGTGCAGTTTTATGAATTTTTTGAATAAATTACAATTAAATATAAACAGTTTAATATTTAGAAATTAATGTTTGAAATACTTAAAATGTGTATGAAAATATTTGTATAGAATGTGCTGCCTCTGGCCACAGAAAACAGTTTTAAAATCTTTGTTCCAAACCTTTCTAATGTGTGCATGTTGTTGACGTATGTATATACGACGTCACCAATAATTACACATGTGTTTGTCGAAGCTGTCTGCTTACCAAGACTGGAGGTAGATTGAGAGGTTGAAGTTATAAAAGAGATAGAAATATGCATACAAGGTCGCATGCAGCTTTCCGTCAACTTGCAAGTTTTAGCAGCAGAGTATCACGAGCGAGGGATATCTTTATAGGAGACCTAAGCAAATTACGGTCGCTGCTTGATAATACGCGAAGCGCAGATCATAATTGTCTTGTATTTGAAAAAAATAATTCTCTATTTTTAAAAAAAATTCAATTAGTTATTTTTCTGTTATAATTGATTATTTATAATAATGAATAATATCTAAATTATTCAACCTTAAAAAAAGTTTTCCAAGCCCGTGGACTGAACATAAAATGCGTAAAATTTGAAAAAAAAATTCTTTGCTCTATTTGGTATCTTCACGTAAAAACCGTTGCTTTTAAAAAAGTTTGAAAACAAAATCTGAAAACTAAAACCTTGGAGCTTCAAACTGCTTTTTTAACGACCTCGTTACCACCATTTTTCACCTAAATACAGCCCGTCAAAAAAAACCGAAAAATTTGGAATTTTTTTTTGCTCCCTTAATTTTTGCGGGGAGTATATATTTAGAAAGGCGCTTTGCAAGCTCTATTCAATTTTGATATACAATTAATACCTTTTCGTTTACTATAAGAATATTGACACAATTTTGGGTTACACCGGAAGTCGTAAAATTTTTATAGTCAGCTCAAAAACAAAACACATAAATTATATGTACGTTTCTATACTAGTACTTTTTTTTTGAAATTATTATTGTATTTGAAATTATAGACTTTTTGCACTTTGGATGGGTATTCTAAACATTAATAATGTTATTTCAATCTTTTTCATAGTCTGAATCCGCTTAGCCCTTTATCATCACAGTGTTTTCTTTTAACTAAACATAATCTGCGTGATAAAAAAAATCTTGTGATAACTAATCTGGTTTTTAGGTTGTTAATTAATTAGTATTTTAACGTATGATTGAAATAAAATTTGCAAAAGACTGTAAAATTCATTATTTATAACATGTTAAATAACACATGGAAAGAATCTCGATTGCATTTTGTTTTACAATCCGAATACACCTATGAGTTACAATTAATTAATGTTCTATCATTATTTTTTTTTACCTTTTTTAAACTTTTATATGTAATAATAAAACTTATTTACCTATTATAGAATTTTAATTATTTTATTTTTGAGAGCGGGTAAATCGCCTCAACCTTACTACAGGTATAAAAAGGCAAGAAGAAGAAGAGCATTTATTTTTTTCGAAACGGTATTATTCTAAAATACTACGAGATCTATAAAGATAATAGTACTAACAAATCTTTTAATTTTTGATAACAACTTTTTGTTAGACAATATTTGTTAATAATGGTCGTAAAATAGGTATGTGAAAAATAATTTATTCATAAGGGTAAATTATTTTAAACTCCACCTTCACTAATTGTTTCAGAGTATTACTAGTAAAAAACAAATTCGATTGATGCAACTTACAATATATATGTATGTATTATATGTAATCAAAATTTTAGATAAATAGGTATAAAACTTTAAATAATTAGGTAGAAATTATATTGCAATTTCAACCTAGTATTCTTGTGAGAACGTGGTATAAAAGTTTTAATCTCCTGTGCCACCTACACAGTTTCTGTTTTGCAATAGCTGCCTTTTAATAAGCACTTGTATTTTTGACGTCATGAGCAGTGAGAGTGACGATGTGTGTGACGTAACATACACGAGTGCTATCTATTGGTATATTAAGAACTAGTGATTTCAATCTGTAATTTAAAAATAAGCAGCGCCAGCTACAGTCCGCGAAACGTAATAACTAGGGGTACCCTTCTACGTTAATTCTTGTCAATAGCAGAAAAAATTTAAATATAAAATTTTCGCTCGAATTGTAAGTGGCATATTTCGGATCTCGGAAAATTGCTAGTTCAATTAGGTATTTATTATATTAATATTTTATTACGTACCTACTATTATTGATCCGTATAAATAAAAATTAAATGCTGTTTGTTGGTAAGCGCATCACTTGATAACGGCTAGACTGATTTGGATAATTTTTTTTAAATGTTCATAATAGCCCAAATAAGGTTTTTAGGGAGTGAAAAAATTGATAAAGTTGCCCGGAAAATTGGGGAAAAACTAAAAGTACTTTTTTCTATGGAATTTTTGAGTGAACTCAAGATCATAATTCATTCCAACTCGATCGCAGTCTTGGCCCATCACAAAAAAAATTGTTTAAATTTGAAAATGACAACGTCTGTAGGGTCAGCTAATTTTTTAATAAATACATTATATTTTTATCGATATGTAGAGATGTTTGATTTTCTTATGGTCTATGACCTTCCAAATATCTGCTCAAAGGCGGAGCTCTAGAGACGGAGGAAAATAATAAATGCAAACTAAAAACATACTTATAGTAAATGATAAAAACGCAAAATAAATATACTCCTGAAAAATGCTGTTTTAATAAAATATTAAATGCAACATACACGTGAAACAAACAAATTCAATAACAAACAACTCCTCTACATTCAAAAAATAAAACATAAATGGTGATGTTTTCAGGTCAGAATGTAGCAGCAAGCTACGACCATTTTCTGTCTTTTGCACAAGCATGACTCATAGACCATGAGAAAATCAAACATCTCTACTTATAATAATGTTGTACATATATAAAGTTTATAAACTAAATTTATTATAGAATTAGATTAAAATTTAAGAGGTTATACTTCTTTTGACGCGTTGAAAGTAAAATCTTAGCAGGCAACAGAAGTTGCACGCGCACAGCTAATGAAAATTCGAAAGTCTGAGGAAGTAAATTAATTATTGTGAATCATGCTTAAAACTGGGTGTGCTCATTCGAGCTCAAAGTGGCACATTCAGATATCGGAAAAATGAAGCGCGCCGCTCCGCGTCGCGCTTCATTTGCTTCCCTCGCTCGGAAACGTGCCACTTTTCGCTCGAATGCGCACATCTTCGTATTTATTGAATTAATTTATATTAATTTTTACACTTGGGCATATTTAATTTGGTATGTCAAAAAAGTATAACTTGTAACGCGCGTACAGGTTTAATTTTTAATAAAAATTTGCCCTTTATTGTTATATTTGTCACTGACCGGTTAGATTAACCGCCGCAAATCGACCCGTTCGAGGACAGACGGTTGAGAAACACTATGGTGTATAGTCTCCACCGTTTCATTTTACGCAAGCAAGAGAGGTGTGTTGGTTTAAAGGGTCCCTAAATGGCAATTGTTCATTTTAAAGTGTGTCATCTACATGTTGATAAGATATTTGGCAGATCTTGTATGGCTACATGGGTAAGTCCCCAAGCTCGTCACCTTCATATCATATTCTCAAGTGTTTACGTGCCAAGTCGGGGTGTATAGTAAAGATGCTACATTTTTATTTTTATCTGCCTTTCTGGCGCATGAATATTTAACAAGCAAGCAGACTTAATCTGTGTCAGGGGAACAAAAAGTAGCCAATATGAGTTTCTTTACGCTCCCTACACTTCCACCGACTGCGCCCGTGCAAACAACCGCCGCTGAATTAAGACTCGAATAATTTTTGATTTATGAAAAGAAGCAGCCTCCTTAGTTTTAATTCAAATATAAAACTTGAAAGCGTCTGAAATGATGGAAGCAAAAAGCATTTTGTAAGCGCGGCATTCGTTAAATACCCACCGCAACCGATATAATAGCAGGACATGTTTTATACGGCTTCATAAAAATCAACCCCGTTTCGTTAGGCCTGTATCGTAAAAACCAATAAGCGGGTAGGTTAAAACAAAACCGCGCTAAAAGAAGGGGATGTGGTAAAACAGGAATTCACGGGAGAAAATATTTCAAGGTGGGTAGGGGGAACGAATCGCTGGAAATTTTATATATGGAATGAAAAACATAGCGTTCATGAAAAACATCTGCTTTTGGATGAAAGCCCTTTATCAGTTCCAATTTGCTCATATGGATTCAACACACAATACTGGCCTTAATGTGAAAGGATTACCAGCCTCTTAATTAAATGAATGGGCTCGGAGGACAAAGGGAAATATATTCTTCTCAAAGGTCGACTCTGCGACAAAATTTAATTACAACATAAGGTTCCCTCAAAAATATCAATTAATGTACTACTTTAGCTCTACCAATATAATAACCAAAAACCTTTTAAACATCCCACATTTTTCCATCTGCCGATTAATTTGCAGGAGGGAAAATAAATATTTTTTGTGCAACTTTTCAAATGGATGTGGACTTCTTCAGAAACGTAAAGGAAAGTAATTTTCTCGTCTAAAACCGGTAAACTAATATTAGTCGATAAGTTGCATAATTAAAACATTAATTAAAAACGTGTCTATTAGTAAACCTTAAACAAGAATACACATCCTGCTCTTCCTTCCTGTTAAACATTCGTGCGATTATAAGAGCTACTTTGAATGTAAATAAAATGGGTGCATTTCGTGAGAAATGGGGGTAATCTGTGTTGGTATATTACAACATATGGTATCGTGGTAAGAAAGGGCAAAAAAAGCGAATGTGTATAAAATTTTTGACCATCTTACTCCAAGCCGCGGAAACGAACATATTCTCGTGGGTTAATTACTTAATGAGCGATGTGACGGTACCGGTATGTTTCTCCTCCTAAACTACTAGAAACTGTTAAATGCGTAGTTTCGCGATTTACGTAGATGCAATATACCGATATCGTCGACATATCACGTGTTTGGTACGAAGCAGAGAGTACGCCGTTTTGTGCTGACATTAACATCGATGTTTGGAGACGCGAGAGAGATGTCGAATAAACGTGATGGAGGAAGGGAAAAGCAACCAGTCAGCCAGCAAGCTAATTAGTTGATTTGTAGTGGCTCAAGGGTTCTCCTTCCCTCTAATGCAATCTAAATTTTTCATTCTGCCGTGCTTCTCCCGGGAAGCAAACGGAAGAATCAACCGGACGGAATTTACTACAGCCTGAGCTTAATCCGGACGTCAAATTTAAAAATATCTAATTTTCCTATAAATTAAAAAAATAATCGGCGAATTTAAAAAAATTGAGTTAGTATTTCTCAATTACGGTTTTATGTTATTACATTTTATTAAAGTGCTTATGTTTACGAAACTGACCTTATCTTTAGAGCGATTACAAAAATATAAAGTAGAATTATGTATTTGATGTATGTTAGCCAAAGCCAATTTTTTCCTCAAAATTTTTTCTGATGCGCAATTCTATAGTTTGCACCATGAACGGTTCAAGTTGATCATAATTTGAAAAAAACTTGAAAGACACTCTAAATAGACTACATATAGATACTTTTGGAAGAAAACCAACCACCTTAAGATACTTAGGACTGCTATTTTGACACTTCTATATATAATTCACAATATTTGTGAATACAAATAAAGAGTTACGATATTATGTTATAATGTTTTATATAAAATATTGTTGTGTATTGTTCATCTAGTCCGATGAGTTAACAAAGAGGCAATTGTTTAGAAGTAATTTGGATATAAGATAAGGAAAAGATGACGATGAACTGGCCATTGTCGATGACCACCTAAGGGCCTCGTTAATTCTTTACGCGTATACATGGACGCTGTCAAACAATCAACGAACCTTCATCAAGTCGGAGAGGTCTGCAGAATCCCGATAAAGCGCTAATTCCCGCAATCAAATATTGATTCAAAACTCACCCTCACTCTTCTTCTTACTTCACCCGCTTTACATACAACGCCGTTATTAGAACGCGATGATTTACTGTAATGACTTTTTTCACTGAAAGAACCAAAGCCGGTGTTAATAATGTTAATTAATATTTGAGATGTGGACGAGGGCGTAAGGAATCTTTCAATATTAGCTGCGAAGTTTTATTTTAAAAAGGGGATCCCACCTGGCGTTATTAGCGAAATTAAAACGACGGTAATAATTTTGAGTGAAAGAATACCTTACGCCTGTCAGTTTTCCCAATCAGTACTTGCTGTATTTAGACTTTATACAAGATGAATTATTTAAAGTTTACAATGAATTCTAGAGAGGAAATTAAGTGTCAACTCATCGCCACGAACCTACAACCAAACCGCCAATCCTTTGAATACTTTCGCTATTTTGTAATACAAATACTTGATTGAACGAGATTCGGCAGCAAAAAAGATTACCAGTATTTATTTTTACAGCTAACTCGTAACAAAAATGGGTAGCTGAATCGTCAATGTGGTTGGAAAAGCACATAAATCACTTACAAGTAAAATTTTAATTTATCGTTAATTACTTATCTTATTGTGTCGATGCCAAATAAAAGTCATTAGTAACAACGCGAAGTGGTGCGTTAAGAAGTAAGTTTGCAATCGGGTTTCTTGTTCGCGGCCCTGTGAATATAAAGAGTTGTATTACGGCTACTCATAAAAAGTAAATGTGGAGAGGGTTGTTTAGAGTAATTACGTTACAGAATAAGAAGCACCTGCTAGTGACGGATCTTGCTCCTAAGACACCCCCTATCGGTGTTTTAATTACCTCCATTATGCTAATTA
The DNA here is from genome assembly GCA_036325965.1 of Sinopyrophorus schimmeli. NCBI lineage: Eukaryota > Metazoa > Arthropoda > Insecta > Coleoptera > Elateridae > Sinopyrophorus > Sinopyrophorus schimmeli. The sequence goes on from JARFIZ010000396.1 coordinate 1,056,036, forward strand.
TACGACCCTCCTGTTTCAATGCTTCATTTTTTCAGGAAGAAGTCAGATACCATACTATAACATAAAACTTAATAGTTTAGACTTTTGAATACTTAAAAAATCCTAATTAATAAGGCACACGCCTATTTTTCATAAAAATTGCTCTTCGGAAACTTATACCAAAATAAAAGAATTATTTTCTTTAAATAAGACATTCCTTATTCTGAATAAGAAAATTGGTATAAGCAGTAGTCATTTTAGGTGCGTCATTTAAATTACTTAGGTATGTAAGTAAATTGTCAATATCTATTGAATTTTTGTGTAAATGTTACAGTCTAAAAGTACATTTCAGTCAATATATACACTGACTATTAAATGTATACATTCATAAGATTTCTGTCATTTATTGCTATATTTGTAGAACTTGCTTTTCATTTCGTTTTGGTCCATTGTAAATTAATTAAACACTAAAAACGATATAGGGTAGACTGGGTACGGTTGTAACATTTTTTTTTTAACTGCCCACAGCACAGCTATTACAGCTGTAAGCAACGATCAAAGCCTTTGAAATAAAAGCATAGTCATTTGTCTTTATATTAATATCAAAATCAGTAGCTCAGGTAAAACATTTTGGCAGGAATATGTAATTTTAATCAGTGTGTGCGATTGTTACAATCGACCCCATACCAGGGGCGGTTGTAACACTAATGGGGGGCAGTTGTAACACTTAAAAATAATACGTAAATCACGCGATTAGAATCAGTTTTATTTATAAAAAATACCAAAATGTATTTAACACAAATTAACAATATTTAAGGCACATTAAAAGAGTCTTTTTAAATATTTATTAGAACTAAACTAAAATAAATCAACAGAAATAATATTTCTTCTTTGGAGTGTTTTACTCTAATACTTTTATAATCAGACTCGCCAAACAAAAATAATCTCTAAGTAATAATTAAACAAAACTAATTAACAAAATCTGAATTTAAACAAAATATTTTTTCCTTATATTTAATCAGACTCATCGCAGTTATGGCACATATAGTATCTAATCCCATTAGTACAGGCTACGTGAGATCATTGCTTGCAGCCCTCTTCAGATCGACTCGCTGTATACGTCTCTAGGCAAAGAAGGCAATAATATTCTTCTTATGATGATTCTGGTGGTGTATCAGTTTTCTTTTTCTTTGGCTTACCTTTCCCTTTGCCTTTCTTTGTCTTTTCAGTAGATGGCTCAAATAAAATTAATGTTACTACCGTCCCCATAAATGTCGTTACAACCGTCCCCAGCCCTCCATTTTGGTAATAAGATTGTCACAATAACGAGATAGCATAACCTATACAAAAACAAATCGGCTTACTATAATCTCTAAAATACGACGATTACATAAGCACATTTTCAAATACGATAATTATATTAATATTTAAGTTATATCATAAAAAAATTCGCCAAAAATACTTACTTTTGGTTGACAAAACATAATAGGCTTCTCTGTAAGTGTAATTACCGCGCGAAATGTGACGCAACATTGGGAATCGTGTCAGAACTTGTTCCCCGCGAACCCCTCCACTAGTAATCCTCGCCTACCGCGCATAGTCTCGATGATACCCGAGTTGTTACAACCGTACCCTGTTACAACTGTACCCAGTCTACCCTACCTATTAGAAATTCTTAAATACTTATAAATTGTAAATTGAAAGATTTTTCAAATTGGAAAAATTCGTAATCTGTAATTGGAAGAATTGTAAATTTACAATTTTTTCAACTCAATATAAAGAGTTATAGTTTAATTGAGTACTTAATAATTTATGACGTGTATTTATCGTTTTTAATTTTACTTTAGGTACTAGAGAAAATCCTAATGCTAAAAAAATGTATAACAATGTATACATTCACCAGCCAGTGTATACATTGACTGAACAAATTATAATGTATAAAATGAAATGTGTCATATCTTTTTTACTGTAATAAGTTCAAAGATGCTAAATTGAGGTCTATACATATTAAACTGTTCCAAATAAATTGATATTTTTTTCCTTTGCGCTCACATGAAAATATTGCAGGATACGTCGAAATAAAAATTGTGTCCAAATCCCAGCTATTAATTCCAATTTTAAGGGGTCACTCATCAAACTTAAAGATTTCCTATTTAAATAACATTGGAAAATTAATTTCATCAATGATGTAATAATTTTATTTTTATAAAAAATAATTTTTAACTTGGTAATAACAAACACTGAGCAACAATGTATTTACCTACATCCCTATTGTTTGACTTGGACAGTTGTTTTTTCTTGACTATTTGTTACAATTAACAGAAAATTTGAAGTGCCATAAATTCAAAAGCTTAATATATTTTTTCATAAGACGTTTTTTTTACAATGGCACCTTAAATCATATCGACCAAGAGTTTTGTTGCACTCAATTTTGATAATACGATTAGTTTAAAATATGTCATTAAAATCCTTAGAATGGTTAGTCAAGAATTGTATTATTATTTAAATTAGCAAAAAATAAATTACTTTTATATATTATTTAGTATTATAGTCTATTTTTGTACTTGCTTATAAGTACCTTCATGTTTCGTATTTTCTTTTTATATTGAAAAAAAGGTATGTTCCAATGTAAAGTTTAAGATCAATTAATTTATATACTAGGACACTATAAGCAACTCAGTTTTAAGCCCATTATTTGTATTAATAAATAATTTTTCAACATAGCCAATTTTCTTATATTTAGTTGTTCCAAAAGTCTTAGTTTTAGTAATATTTTTTCCATATTATAAAAATAATTCGATTTACAGTTTTATTTTATTCAGCGTTTGTAACAAAAGTTAGTTTATATTGTAATGGTAATTTGCTATTAGGTACTTGTCTTTGACACTTCACTTTTATATTTTTTTGGTTTTAAAAAAATATCAGATGAATAATATTAAAACTATGCAACTCAAATATATTACCAATAAAAGTTGTCTTTTTGATTCTAAAAATTCTGGTTGACAATATTAAAGCTGATTACTAATAAAAAATGAGGTGCTAAACTTTTTGAACGATAGTGTATGTGGATAGACGTTCTGAATATATTCCTTTTTCCCTAATTACGATCTTACATTTTCATAAAACATGGGAGTTTTATTTTTTAAATTCGTTTGATAGATTCCGAAAGAGATTTATACGAATATATACGAATTGCATCATCGATAACGGCGTTTGCTTTGATATACTTAGTTTACTAATTCCCCAACTTTAACTGCAAAGCCGCTCCGAAAACGTTTCCTAATTAAGCTTCTGTCGCAAACGTCGTTTGGCTTTTTCAGAAGTTTAATTTTTAGCATCTCAAAAACCGCCCGAGCTCCGATAGGAATGCCCCTTCTCGAAGTCGCCATGGAAACGAACAGTGTACGTTAATTTAAGCCAGAGTCGACTGGGTCGGGCGAAAAAAAGTTAATTTTCCAATGTAATGAATAATTTGTGTTTGAATTTCGCCAGAGGTATCGGCTGAAAGGGTTGAGACGATCGGGGGCCGCAGTCTTGGCAATCAATCACCGGAAGCGGAGTCCTTGTGCCAGGGCAAACATGTTATTCGATTAAAACAATTAGTTAAAAGTGTAAAAATGCTAGGGAAATGTGTCTGAAATGTGGCCGTGTCACTTAAGCAGATTTATTGTGGCGAGCGTCGCCGCCCATTTTGTAAATTACATTAAAAATTAAACTCGGATGTAGCGGGAACAATGTAACCGCGTATGCGTTCCTTTATTAAAAGTGTGCGCCCACCGCGCCGCGACAGGATGAAGTTTTAATCACCAGATAAAGGAAATCTCAGGGCGGCGGTGAAAAACAAAACCGAGCGCGGTGGGGCCTCCAGCCATTGCGGAGACGCGGATTTAAACAAGGCGCGAGCTTGAGCTTAACTACGGACTACTTCAGGTTTTCTCCGATTGAGACACTACGACGCTCTTCTCGCTTCAATTATATATCTTTCTAATTGTTATGATTCTTCATCATCATGATCCTCTGCTCCTCATTTTTCCGGTCTCGTTTGTCGCTCCGAAACGGGCGAATTTCGTTAGGAAAAGAAGCGCTCACCGAGCACAGGTTCGCAGCCAATTTATGCATCTATTCCATATTTCGCAAGTCGTTTTCATAATTCCACGCATCAGGTCGGGAGACAAGCACGTTACTGCTCATCGTATTTCCATTTTGTTGAGGGGCTCTACTTTCTATAAGAGCGCGCACCTTCTACCATTTGCATACTCGTCAGCTGCGTCACCTCAACTTTTCCTCGAATAAAGTTGGGCTAAAAAGGTACTCGGAGACAAACTATCGGGCCAAATGTGATGCATTTCAAACACCTCTTACATATTCCGCGCCTTGTGTCACTTGTATTTCGTATGGATGAATATATCAACGCAAATGGAAGCGAATCGAATGGAAGAGTATATTGAGATTTGCACTTTTGCTAAATCTCTAATTTACTCCGTCGCATGTCTTATTTTTCCTCTCACAATGATACTACTTATATTTTTTGCTGCCAAATCTGCATCCACTGTTATTCATAACTAATTTGATATACCACCTCGCTCGGAAATCTGCTCGGCATAAATTAGAACTTTAATTAAAACCTTGAAAGCGAATGGCGAATAAAAGTATTTCTAATTTGCTTATTGACTTTTCTCATCGATTGGGAATAGAATTTCTGAATGTTTTTTTTTGTTAATCTAATTTTAATTATATCTTTTGATACCCTTTAAAAAAGTATATTCTATTTATCATTAGATTAAGGAAAGGTTTTAATAAAAAAACATTTGTAAAATAACTAAATTTTAAATATGATGACTAATTAAGTTAATAGTTTAATGGAATTTAATGCAATTCTTTGTGTACTATTTTTTTTATGAATTCTATGAATTCTGACAATGGAATATAGTTTCAAAAAATTATATATACATTTTGTATAACAAAATGTTAAACTTTATTAATGGCCGACTACCGGCAAAATTTCTAATTTTTAAGAAAAAAAATTATACAAAAAATAAGTTAAAATTCAAGCTTTCTTTGCCTTTTAATTTTATTACTGGATGTGTGTCTAACACATCTACAAAAAATTTTTTAATTATATTTGACTAAGCTCGTGGTACTTTACTGCAAGACTACAATTCGATATAGAAAAAAATAATTATTTATTAATCAAATGGTAACTTATTATACATTTATGAAAAGCCCTCGACAAGCTCTATGCAATTTGTTTAACATTTCCCGATAATTTTTATTTCTGGAGAAATAAAGAATTTTTTTCCTTTCTCGAGAATTCTCGAGAATTGAAAATTATTTATTTAGAAATACGAAAAACTAAATACACAATAAAAAATTGAAAATATGTGCCGGCTGTGCCGCTCGGCCGCTCGAGACCGTACTATACCGCAACACCTCGGAACTGTTTATCCCATCGCGGATTGACATCACATTAAAATAACCGTATTCAACATTGCAATAAGTGATATTTGAAGTAAAATATAATATAATTTTAATTTTTAGATTTTTCGAGAAATATCAAATAATTTCTCGAGAAATGAGACAAATAAAAACATGGAAATTTTCGAAAAATTCTCGAGAAAGAAATCTCGACATTAAACACTAATCGAATTATAAAAAAAAATTAATAGACCTTCTATTTAATATGAAAAAGTTCATACCATTACCGGTTAAACCAAAAGTAGTACACGATTTATATTTATGCCAATTCAGAGATTGTATAAATTAAAGAAACTGTTATACTTGTACTTTTTTTTTGAGATGTTTATTATTTTAGGAATCATAAGCTCGTGCTTCTTTAAATGAAACACCCGGTATACATATCATAAAATACTAATATTTTTTGGTTGCAAACCTTAAAAAAAAACAAAGTACCTACATAATATTTAAATTTTCTATACAAATATAAAAATATGTCATAAATATTATTTATATATTTATGCTTGAATTACCACTTTATTTAAGAATATAAAAATAGCTAATACGTAATTACTAACATTTAATATTCAAATTGTTTTTTTAAACACTGATATTGAAGTGCAACCTACAAACTAATAGTCCCTCTTGTTGAAATTATCTAATGTCTAAATTTTATTTAAACAGTATTTAATAATTATTTTAAAAGGATGGTGTTATTTTCTTATGGCCACTATTTAAATTATAAAATTATCATAGGTAAAATTGTAGACTACCCAACAATACATATTTAAATGGACACAGCTGATCGTTTATTCTCAGATTCTGAGAACATTTTAAAGACAAATACAGTCAAACTTCGATAAGTCGAAGTTAAAGGGAAGCTAAGAATAATTCGAGTTATCAAAAATTCGAGTTATGGATATAAAAATATTAACGTTGACATAGGCAAGTTCTAGTGAAACAGGTTCGAGTTATCAAAAATTCGGCTTATCGACGTTCGACTTATAGAAGTTCGACTGTATATTAACAAATTAGCAACTGTAATATTATAAAATGTGCAAATGTTGTTACTAAATCTTTTGTCGACTATCTGCAAAAAGCCAATTACAAATTAACATCAAGAACAAAATTAACATACTACTTCGACAGTTTTTTTAAGGGCATTAAACATTTTCGACAAATAAAAAATGGTAGTGTATTTAGTTTTAGAAGAGTTAACAGAAATTTAGATTAAAGAACATAAGAAAATTAATAAGATCCGTAGAGTGTAGAGGGCTGAATAAGATTAAGTGCACCAGCAATTACTGACGAAATAATCGAACGGTATAGCTATTAATCTCTGATGTTGGTTAGGTACCCAGTTAATTACAAATAACTCGATTTAGGCGAATGGGTTAAATGTGCGCGGGTAATCTATTGAAATTAGTAAGCAGCGCACCTCAGCAAACGTTGACTTAGCTTCGGCAGCGTTAATAATGAGCCGCGCTAAAGCTAGTAAATGTAGTGAGCCGGTAAATGGTCTGTGTAGGGTAAGACGTGGTAAGACTGGGTAAGTCGGGGTCAAGTCGAGCCCCTCGCGGCCCGAGGCTACAATTAGATATCTTTGTGCCATAATTCACATGTAATCTCTGCTAGCCTCCGAGCACTCATCTGCAAGTCTCTTGCTTGAGCCGCTGTTGAGCTTTCGGGAATTTCACTGGAGAGGAAAACTTTTTAAAGAACGATTACCTCGAAATATTATTATAGTAATATTCAACTCGGATATGTATTTTCCATCTCTTACCGAACAATTTACGCGGAAGTCGAAAATTATTTCTACGATAAATCTATCTAAATTACAGTTAAATACTAATTATTCGTTAACATTTTATACATTATTTCTTTGAAAAACCGGGGCGTGTACTTATGTACGCGGGTTAGAAGTAATACTTCTTTGACGCAATTAAATTAAATATAACTACGTGTTATATTGCGTACCTTGCGTTTGTGTATAAGTAGACCACTGATTTCTAAAATATTTGGAGAAAACCGTGTAAATCGAAAACAAAGAAAACTATCTATAAATTTTTCAGTTATTTTTGAAAAAAAAAATTAATAAAATAGTTGCAAATTTTTTTGGTGCACCAAAAAAATACTGTGTATCTATGATATAAAAATGTGTATAGGTACTTTTATTTTTCATTGAAATAAAAGTCTGAATTATGCACATTATATATTTTTTTTGATTTACAATTTTCTTCAATGTAAAACGGGGTTTAATAGTATATTACACTACAAGGACCGAAAGTTGAATTTTCGGCCGTGCGCGTCATGATGCCTGAGGCGAAGCCGAGGGCTTCATGACGCGCAGGACTGAGATTTCAACTTTTGGCCCGTGTAGTGTATACGATTTTTCTTCATAGCCGGTCGAAAGTACGTACTTTCGACCGAGGTATGAAAAAAAAGTATTTTATACGAATTACTTTTTGTGTATAAAAATAGAAAGAATTCCCTTTTTTTGTTATAATATCATCCAACAAATTGTCTCAAAAAATAACTGAAAATAAATATCTTGTATAGCAAAAACGTATATTTTAAATAGATTTCATATTTGCAAACCGTGTAAAAAGGAAATCCGTTTTAACCATGATTCACAATAATTAATTTACTTTCTAAATAATTTTAAGTAAAAGTTACAAGACTCTATTTAGAAGTTAATTTCAATTTTTAATTTATTGGACTAAATTTAATAGAAAGAGAAAATAGACAAATTCAATGAATGCAAAGTTGTGCACATTCGAGCGGCAGTGGCACATTTCCGAGCGAGAGAAGCAAATGAAGCGCGATGCGGAGCGGCGCGCTTCATTTTCCCGTGATCTGAATGTGCCACTCTGAGCTCGAATATGTACACTCGGTTTTAAGCATGATTCACAATAATTAATTATTTTCTTGAGTTAAAATGTGCACACTGGGTTTTATGCATGATTCATGTTAAGTATGCTAACTTAAAGTTAGCATACTTAACACTTCAGGCGTAGAATATCTTTTAGATTTTAATTGAAAGCAATAAAATAATTAAAACATTACCGCCATAAGATTGGAGATTTTATGTGAATCCGTCTGGGAACAGTAACATCTGTTGTTTAGCTTACGAGAATTAAAGATACGTGTGCGCGGCCGAATCAGATATACGTACATACATCCTGCATTTCAAAAAATTTTATAGGTAGATAATAAATAAAATGGAATACTTAGAAGGAAACTAGATGATTGCAAAAAATATTACAATGGCTAAAAGGAAAGAAATTGAAAGTTTACATAAACTATTTTTTGAAGACGCGGGTGATAGAAATAACAGAAAAATAATGCGAAAATTCAATGGTTTTAAATTTAGTGACGGGTCAGAAAAATATAAGCAAAAGACGGAATACATAACAGAGAATTTAAAGAAAAAATAATTAATTAGCTGTTGCGAGTTACTTGCGGTCAGTTAAGAAGAGAGCACTTATTTGTAATTTTTGTACTCTGTAAAAAGAATAAATTACTTTCTTCGCGTTAGTATTTAACTTATGATTTATAGTTTGCGACTATTATTAATTTTAAGATAATATATTCAAGCTGTTGTGTGTGTTTCGTAACTTCACTGACACTGGAGCATGTCCATTTTCAAGAAATTTAGTGCGGACTTAGCTCATGTATTTTATGTCATGATCTTGGCGTTTAAGCGTAAGCGAACCATGTTTATAAATCGCTTAATAACAAACTAAGGCCAAGGAACGCCGCCCTTAGTTAATCGAACAAGAAATTTAAGTGCACAATGTATCCCTACCAAGAAAGATTACATTAATGGATTCTATACGCGAATTATTACGCAGAGTATATAACCTTAAATCAGTAAAACAGGGCTCCCGGAACAAGCTAGAGCCGGAACAGTTAGGGCAGGGTTTATAACGCAGTACGCGACAGTGCATGTCCTTAGCCGCGGCTCCGAAGCCATAATCATGTGTCTTGATTAGCGCCGTTTGTGTATAAGAATCTCTTCTCGTGTTATTATTGCATACTCCCCGTCGCAATGTTCAACTCAACTGATTTTATTTGGGGGATTGCGGCTTTGAGATTACAGAAAAAAAAACATAAAAGCTCTTTGTCTTAAAACTTTTCTTTTCTATGTTGCTAGTTTTAAAAACGAACTATCTGAATATTAGAAGCTATTTTATATTAAATTAATAGTAGTGGGCCATTAAATAAAAAGGCTATTACTAAAATGTAATTACAGTCGGTTATAAATTCACCGTTAAAATGCATAGTAACGGGTTGTAATGGAATTAGAAGTAACCCCGGCGCACTAAGTTCTTTCTTCGGTTGGTATGCAGATTAGTAAGCTTTACCTCAAAGCAAAGTCTAATGAGTTGTGTCTTAATAAACTAAAAAGAAGATAATAATTCCAGACGAAATTCTTGTATAGCTAAACAATTGGTTGGCGCTCCGTACTATACGATTAACATTTAAATTGTATTGTACAAAATTTTAAGATGTAATTCAAATTCTAATCGTTTTTTTTTCTGTTTATGCAAGAACCTGTTATAAAATTTCGAAGTAAAACTATTAGAATATATAATATAGGGAGAGAACTGGTTTAGGGGTCATGAAGAAATCGATTCGGATATACATAATTAAAACCTTCAAAATTAAGTGAGAATAAAAATTAAATAATCTGCTGAAATTTAAATTCGAATATGCAATTTAACAGAAAACAATTAAATTAAAAGAAATAAAAACCTATATTCCTGCTTTTTTAAATTTTAAATTAGAAATGAATGCATTCTAATGCAGAGAATAATAATAAATTATTCTAAAAAGTATGTTATTTTTTAAAATCCGATACTTAGACAAATTATTATTCATTTTTTAAAATTATTTGCTAACGATAAAACATTTTAGTAGTAAACATTTTGACAATACATTACAGTAATGCGAAATGCTAACGTTTCATTTCAAGAAAACCTAACGTATTATTTGAAAATTATTAATAGATACCCACAAAATACGCTATCAAATTCTTTATTCAATAAAGTACAATTGTAAAGTAAACAATCGTCAAATTTTTGAAAGATAAGAAGAGTTAGAAAACGAAATTTTTATCTGCCAAATGATTTGGTTAAAAATTGGCGCAATTGTTGGTGTATACTTAATTGTAATCATGTATCACTCTGGTACTTGGTAAATTGTTAGTTTTTTAATAATTCAATCTTTAAAAAACTTTTTTACAGACCTTATCATGTATACCTTAAGTTTATCCTACAATTAGAAGCTATACATTTCTTTGAAATCGTGAAGTTAACAAACAAATAGCTTTTTTCAGAAAGACAACTAAAGTCGATAGCGTTTTCCTATACAGTCGAACCTCGATAACCCGAATTTTTCGATAACTCGAACTCGGACCTGCTTCCCTAGGACTTGCCTATTTCAATGTTAATATTTTTATATCGATAACACGAATTTTTTGATAACTCGAAGCGTTTTACAGTTCCCTAAATTCGAGTTTCTATTAGTAAATACTTCGATAACTTCAAGTTAAATTTTACAACTATCTGGTAGGATTAAAGAACGGGTTCGGTGTTATTTCTGGTCAAAATGGCTATTGTAAAATAGGATGAAAACGTTTCATACTACAAGACTTTGATGTTTTGACGACGACACTTCAATTGGATTTAAATACTAATTTATGTTTAAATACTTCCTCAACAGTTATGAAACTTAAAATGGTTTTACCATTTTTTTTACAAGAACAGGGACTATTTTTCTTAAACAAAAATTAAAAAAAGGTTAAGAGAGTGTTCTTTCCCAACTTGGAGAAAGTTGTATTGAATGGTTTTGGTATGCACGTAGTTAAAATATTGCGGTTTCGGGAGATCGTTGAAAAAAATTGTAGAAACCCGGCATTTTGGATCAATGAAGCAAAAGATAATTTTAGATTACTTTCAATCCAACAATAAATAAGATGTAACTAACCATATTACCTAGGTACTTAATAAAAATAAATAATGTTAATGATTATTTACAAATTTTGGTTAGGGGTAAATAGTACAGTTGTTGGCCAGTCGACAATGATTGGCCATATTTAGAAAATTATATAATAATAAATCTATATTTCCTAATATATATTTTCTAATAAATGGTTCGTTTCTTTTTGCTAATTTACTATATTTTATTTTAATTAGAAAATACTGTCCGATTACTGTAAATTCACTAGTCAATTACTATATTTATATGGCCAATAACTATGTTGTTTAATAAAAGGGCCAATCACTGTACTGTTTACCCCTACCCTATTGATATTTAACTGGACTTTTTTTATAACTTGAATTTTTTATAACTCGAATTATTTTTCGTTTCCTTTAAACTTCGACTTATCGAGGTTTGATGGTATATTATTAGCCGCTTTGTATAGTATTGATAATAGTAGTAAATGCAATCAAGCAGTACCCCACATTTCTCTACGTTCCTCTCCCATCAACATTTCTCTCCTCGTAATGCAATTTTAAGTTTTGAAGGCTTCAATTAATATTATTGTTATTAATATTTGTCGAAGTAATTTATTATGTTTTGTCCCCCCATATGCAAGGAGTATTTGGAAAATGTCTTTTGAACTGAGCGAAGTGAAGTCCAGCCATACAATAATATAAAACTTTGACTGTAGCATATTCCTGATGCATGCCTTTTTAATCGTTAATTATGAAATTAATCTACTGAATTAATATCTTGGTGGAAAATTATGTAATTATTCATGGATTTGTAAAAATAAATTGTGTATAATCTGAAGTTTGATTAACCATTAGGTATTTTTACAAATATGAGGTTATAGAATCATCGGCCCGTTAAATTCGACAGTAGTTAGGTAAGTACATAAGTATATTCAAAAACAGAAATCATTTACGTTTCTGTTTATCATGTTTCACATTGAAAAAAAAATTAAATATAAATACCCTTTTCAAATGAAAACTTTTTCATATCTGAACCAAAACATTTAAATTTTAACCTAGCCCAAGATGTTTATTTGTTAAATTAAAAACCTATGTTTGTTAGAACATTTTCAAAGTTAAAACCATTTAATCACAACATTAATTTTTATAAATTATTTGTATTATGAAAAAGTAAAAAATATAAGTAGGTAGGGGAGGGTGTCCTAAAGCGGGTAGGTAGCCCAAAGCGGGTAACGGCCCTTATGTGGATATGTCATATATTATCTGAAATTTATATATTTATTTACACTGCCAGTACCCAGCCTAATTGATGTCATACTACTTTTGACACCTAAGTTGCTTAATAACGTCAAAAAATTAAAAAACAAAAAAATTAATAATTTTGTAAAATGTTTGAAATTAATTTAACTTGAATTGCTACTAAAACCCTTCACATTAACCCATTTTTTATAATGGGATTCTCTTTTACAATAAACTAGTTTTATTATTTGACTAAATATTTTAATATCCATCCATTATTTTTTACGTTCATGTATCAAAACTAAGAAACGTGTATTTGGGCAAAGCGGGTAGGTACTCTCTTTGCTTATACCAGAAGTAGCAATGTTGTTATAATTGATAGGAACTAGTTGATAGGAATAAATTGGTATTAAAAATAAGTGATTTAAAGCGTTGAAGCAATTAAGATTTAAAAACAATGGTAAACCGAAGTAATCTTAAGATTGGAACAATTTAGCAGTTATAATATGAAAATGCTTAATATAACTTAATACTAATGTTACTGTCAAGAACATGTCAAGTGTAGATAATTTTTTTCAAAGGTTTTGATTAATCCGATTGGTTTATGACAGCCTACCTGCTTTAGGCCCCCCTGTCGGGCAAAGCGGTTAATTTCTGACATTTTATATTTTTGAATTTATTTCTACAATTAAAGCAAAAATGTAATTATTTTTTTTATAAAATTAAAGTTTAATAATTGTATTACGTAAATCTAAAAAAGAAACACTTTTTTTTAGCCGAAGTGGTTCATATTAATCGATGAACCTTAACCTACCCGCTTTAGGCCACCTTCCCCTATATCGTAGTGAAAAACGTTGCCTAGTGAAAATATAAAGCAGTCGACTAGAAGAGAAAACCGAGTAGTAGACATCAGAATTCCACATCTAAGCAAGTAGATGCTCTCGACTCCGGAGGACCGAGCGAGGACCTTGTGCGATAACGCGTCGTTTTCCCACTTCCGGACGCGGATGAGTAAAGTGGCGAGAGGAAAGATAATAACGCAAAATATCTGAGCGACCGGAACCGCAACCAGGTACGGCGCTCGCCGGTACAATGCTATCGCCCCCATCGTTCTAGACGCATCTTTTACAACTCCTCCACTGTTATATTCCTCCTGTGATCACCTGCACGTAGTCTTGTTCAAATACGAAGCGCAAGAAGGCGAGAACGTGAGACGTAACTACTTTCCGGGTTGAAAACATCTAATGTTGACTTTAGTATAGAAGGAAACGCGAGGAAATTAATATCGTAAATATAAAGTTACAACATAACTCACGCTACTATGAATTTTTTTGAAATATTGAGGCCACAAATTATCGGGTACCACGTGGTTGCTGTTTAAAAACGGATTTATGTAGGGATAATTTAGTTTGTATTTATGTACAGGTGGGCACGAAACGGTAGATTTATAGAAATACGCTCTCATTCTAAAAGATATTCTAAAGAAATCGCCGGTTTTTAATTTAAACTGAAACGCACATTAAAAAGAGTTAAACCTCAACTTGATACAGTAAAACCTCTCGTGGCGACCATCTCTATAAAGAGAAGACCTCTAAAAGTGGGCAGTATGTTTCAGAACAGATATATCGTAATTTAATTCTTATAAATTTCTCTCTAAAGCGACCCCTCTCTAACCCGACCGCGACCGTTAATTGCGCGACTTCTACTTTTCAAAATTACTTAAATTTAAAAAATTTTGTATAGATAATAGCTGTAAAAGTGAGCGTACATTAAACAAAATGCATTTATCTGCATTTTTTATGATTCTAAGCCTGACTGGCATTTTAATTCTTTCATTGTCTGTAAAGTAAAAAAATCTGCAGGCGTTTCCGGTAATTTGTAATTCTACATACTGAAATGTTTTTTGCAAATTAATTCCATATAAGAAAGCTCTAGAATAATAGAAGAACTATTAACCTTTAGAAAATTCTGGAATAGTCAAATCGTAAAAAAGTCATGGTGGATTGTTTGGGTGTACATTAGGGTGTCCATTATTTCCAAGTTTATTTTTTTGCTGTCACCCAATAAATTTTTATGTTTTGCCCTAAAAAAATATCCAAACCAAAATAACTCTTAGTTTTCAAATTAAACCGTGCCGAAGTCATGTTATATTTCCCATTTAAATAATATAGAAATTTCGGACTTTTTGCATTTAACGATTGTTGTTTTATTGAAAGTGTCTAATTGCAGTGAGCATTAAACATTATTAGTTATTATATTTGCATTGAGTATATTTGTCTTTCTCTCTAAGACGACCACCTCTAGAAAAAAACAATTTGATCAAAAACCGACGCTGGGCGTGTTAGAGAAGTTTTACTGTAGTTTTTTTAGAAAAATAAACGCCACAACTTTTTTCAAATAAAAAATCTAAATTAAAGTTTTTGATTTGAAAGAGAGGTGATTAACATACAGTGTGTTAAGATGACTTACGTCCACTCATCTTTTTATTCATAACTTGGGAACCAAGTACCCGATCAAGTTGAAATTTATGAAAAAAATATGAAAAGTTATGAAAAATATTCTTGTGAATTTTCAGATACATAGGTTCAT
Organism: Sinopyrophorus schimmeli; assembly: GCA_036325965.1. Classification (NCBI taxonomy): domain Eukaryota; kingdom Metazoa; phylum Arthropoda; class Insecta; order Coleoptera; family Elateridae; genus Sinopyrophorus; species Sinopyrophorus schimmeli. The sequence goes on from JARFIZ010000396.1 coordinate 1,071,260, forward strand.
TATTTAATCTACTCTAATTTCTTTTACAAAATATCCGCTTTAAAAACCGTTAAAATGATTTACGTCCACACACAAAGAACACAATTTATTAAGAATAGTTAGTAACAAAAATCAACAACAAAAGATATAAAATTACGCTTTCATATTTTATTGATTTTCCTCTATTTTTGATCAACAAATTTACTCGTTTTGGCATGGAATTGGCCAAATTCGTTAACTGATTGAGAGTGACACGATCCCAAGCTTTTTGAATGGCTTTTTTTAATTCATTTGTGGTATTGTATGGACGGCAATTATCATAAACATCTCGCACAAGCTGGCCCCATAGATTTTCAATAGGGTTTATATCAGGTGAGCGGGCTGGCCATTCTAAAAGTGGAATATTTCGATCAGAAATCCACTTATTGGTACTCGCCGAAGCATAGACGGACGCGTTATCATGCATGAATGTCAAATTTTCTGCGCGGAAACGATCAAAATATGGCAGCAGATGATCGGCTAATATTTTTTGATAACCAATTGAATTTATCCTTCCATCCACGAACGCTAACGTTGTTTTGCCAAACGCCGAAAAACCTGCCCATATCATTACTGAACCACCACTGAAGTTGCGTTTCGAAAAGTACCGCGGTTCAGTCCGTAAATCGTGCCAGTAGTACGCCAAGCCATCTGGTCCATCTAAATTAAATTTTTTTTCATCAGACCACGCAATCTGTAAAAGACAACTTAGTCTTAATTGTTAAAACTTCAATAAATTTATACCGAATGCCATTCCTCTGTCCAAGTCTGATGCCGGTCCGCAAATTCGGCACGCAAGGTCTGATGTTTTTTATTTAACATCGATGTTGACTTTTTTTTTTATATTGAAGGTTGGGGCACTCTTTAAGTGCTTTCCATACAGTTACATGTGACACATTTAAGGCTAATTCTTTCTGAATTCTACGGAATCCCTTTGTCGAATTTGCTGCAGCTTTTCGGATTGCTCGTTTATCTCGGCCAGAAAGAGAAGCTAACTTTCCCGGAGCTTTCTTTTTTCCGTAATTGTCCCCTAATTTTACAAAATTGTTAATAAGGTCGTGAGAACGGCCTAATCGACGAGCAATCTCGCGATTGGACAAACCCTCTTCTTTATATGCACAAATTCGGCCTTTTTCTTCTACACATAGCCCAACATTTCTACCCATTATCTAAATGACTTGTTTACGCAATATAAAAAAATACGTTTGAATTTTAAAGTGCAATCAATTACCTTTTGATCGTGTGGACGTAAATTACTTTAACGGTTTCTAAAACGAATTTTTTTATTTAACACCAACAATATACTGTATAATGAAAGTATGTATATGACACTTTATAGAGATATTGTCATTTATGTTTAGCAACTGTTTCATAAATTTCAACTTGATCGGGTACTTGGTTCCCAAGTTATGACTAAAAAGAAGAGTGGACGTAAGTCATCTTAACACACTGTATAGACAAATCTATTGAATGCAAAGATGTGCGCATTCGAGCGAAAATGGCCCATTTCCGAGCGAGGGAGGCAAATGAAACGCGACGCGGAGCGGCGCGCTTCATTTTTGCGAGATCGGAATGTGCCACTTTAAGCTCCAATTTGCACACTTGTTTTTAAGCGTGATTCACAATAATTTACTTACTTCCTAAATAATACTACTTTATTTATAATAACTTTAATTTAATAACAATATGATTATGATAAATAATAGCTGAATTTAATCTAATATAGTATTCGTTATTACATTTACATTATCTATCTGTGTCTTTCTCTCTAAGACGACCACCTCTACAAAAGACTAATTTGATCAAGAACGGACGCTGGTCGTGTTAGAGAGGTTTTACTGTATTGTACTGTATTGTACCAGGAGGGCGTAGAAGTATAGGACGTCCACGAAAACGCTGGAACGACGACTTATAACGACATTACAATAAAGAAAAACAGGCAAAAATGCCTAATATAAAGAAGAAGAAGAAGAAGATATTAAAAAAGGAAACCGTTTAAAGAACAATTAAACAGACCTATTCCACCTTATTAACCGTTTAAAAATAACGTAATTAATATAATTGGATTCGCTTGCGATAACGCGTAGACAATTAACAAGGGATAATTCAGGCAACAAGTAAATTGTGTTGACGCATCTGAAAATTGGGACTTCGGGATTCGGTACAGGTGACGGAAAGCAGGACAGGTAAACAGGAACGGGTTTGTGATGCGGTAAACCTGCGAATATTCACTGATTGAGGCGCTTCGCTGAACGAGGAATCCTGCACTGAACGTCAAAGGAACCGTGCAATACATCAAATTGCCTAGAAAATGCCAGGTGTGAGCTTTGATGCCAACAAGAGATTTGTAATAAAAGCTTAGAAGTAAAACGGTAATAAATCTGACTTTACGGGACTTTTCGTTCGATATTAAATTCACATATTTTCGTTGCTGAAGTTTTAGATGGAAAAAGATTTTTTGTTTTCTAAATTAGAAAAATTAAGACTTCTTTGTCTATACAATGCTAATAAAGAAAAGAAGTCGTGTCAAATCATAAAGAAGAAGTGTGAGTTATATGTAGTAAGAAATTGGCTAAATCACGTATCTCTAATTTCTTTTACAAAATATCCGCTTTAAAAACCGTTAAAATGATTTACGTCCACACACAAAGAACACAATTTATTAAGAATAGTTAGTAACAAAAATCAACAACAAAAGATATAAAATTACGCTTTCATATTTTATTGATTTTCCTCTATTTTTGATCAACAAATTTACTCGTTTTGGCATGGAATTGGCCAAATTCGTTAACTGATTGAGAGTGACACGATCCCAAGCTTTTTGAATGGCTTTTTTTAATTCATTTGTGGTATTGTATGGACGGCAATTATCATAAACATCTCGCACAAGCTGGCCCCATAGATTTTCAATAGGGTTTATATCAGGTGAGCGGGCTGGCCATTCTAAAAGTGGAATATTTCGATCAGAAATCCACTTATTGGTACTCGCCGAAGCATGGACGGACGCGTTATCATGCATGAATGTCAAATTTTCTGCGCGGAAACGATCAAAATATGGCAGCAGATGATCGGCTAATATTTTTTGATAACCAATTGAATTTATCCTTCCATCCACGAACGCTAACGTTGTTTTGCCAAACGCCGAAAAACCTGCCCATATCATTACTGAACCACCACTGAAGTTGCGTTTCGAAAAGTACCGCGGTTCAGTCCGTAAATCGTGCCAGTAGTACGCCAAGCCATCTGGTCCATCTAAATTAAATTTTTTTTCATCAGACCACGCAATCTGTAAAAGAGAACTTAGTCTTAATTGTTAAAACTTCAATAAATTTATACCGAATGCCATTCCTCTGTCCAAGTCTGATGCCGGTCCGCAAATTCGGCACGCAAGGTCTGATGTTTTTTATTTAACATCGATGTTGACTTCATTTTTTTATATTGAAGGTTGGGGCACTCTTTAAGTGCTTTCCATACAGTTACATGTGACACATTTAAGGCTAATTCTTTCTGAATTCTACGGAATCCCTTTGTCGAATTTGCTGCAGCTTTTCGGATTGCTCGTTTATCTCGGCCAGAAAGAGAAGCTAACTTTCCCGGAGCTTTCTTTTTTCCGTAATTGTCCCCTAATTTTACAAAATTGTTAATAAGGTCGTGAGAACGGCCTAATCTACGAGCAATCTCGCGATTGGACAAACCCTCTTCTTTATATGCACAAATTCGGCCTTTTTCTTCTACACATAGCCCAACATTTCTACCCATTATCTAAATGACTTGTTTACGCAATATAAAAAAATACGTTTGAATTGTTAAAGTGCAATCAATTACCTTTTGATCGTGTGGACGTAAATTACTTTAACGGTTTCTAAAACGAATTTTTTTATTTAACACCAACAATATACTGTATAATGAAAGTATGTATATGACACTTTATAGAGATATTGTCATTTATGTTTAGCAACTGTTTCATAAATTTCAACTTGATCGGGTACTTGGTTCCCAAGTTATGACTAAAAAGAAGAGTGGACGTAAGTCATCTTAACACACTGTATAGACAAATCTATTGAATGCAAAGATGTGCGCATTCGAGCGAAAATGGCCCATTTCCGAGCGAGGGAGGCAAATGAAACGCGACGCGGGCGCGCGCTTCATTGCGAGATCGGAATGTGCCACTTTAAGCTCCAATTTGCACACTTGTTTTTAAGCGTGATTCACAATAATTTACTTACTTCCTAAATAATACTACTTTATTTATAATAACTTTAATTTAATAACAATATGATTATGATAAATAATAGCTGAATTTAATCTAATATAGTATTCGTTATTACATTTACATTATCTATCTGTGTCTTTCTCTCTAAGACGACCACCTCTACAAAAGACTAATTTGATCAAGAACGGACGCTGGTCGTGTTAGAGAGGTTTTACTGTATTGTACTGTATTGTACCAGGAGGGCGTAGAAGTATAGGACGTCCACGAAAACGCTGGAACGACGACTTATAACGACATTACATTAAAGAAAAACAGGCAAAAATGCCTAATATAAAGAAGAAGAAGAAGAAGAAGATATTAAAAAAGAAAACCGTTTAAAGAACAATTAAACAGACCTATTCCACCTTATTAACCGTTTAAAAATAACGTAATTAATATAATTGGATTCGCTTGCGATAACGCGTAGACAATTAACAAGGGATAATTCAGGCAACAAGTAAATTGTGTTGACGCATCTGAAAATTGGGACTTCGGGATTCGGTACAGGTGACGGAAAGCAGGACAGGTAAACAGGAACGGGTTTGTGATGCGGTAAACCTGCGAATATTCACTGATTGAGGCGCTTCGCTGAACGAGGAATCCTGCACTGAATGTCAAAGGAACCGTGCAATACATCAAATTGCCTAGAAAATGCCAGGTGTGAGCTTTGATGCCAACAAGAGATTTGTAATAAAAGCTTAGAAGTAAAACGGTAAATTTACGGGACTTTTCGTTCGATATTAAATTCACATATTTTCGTTGCTGAAGTTTTAGATGGAAAAAGATTTTTTGTTTTCTAAATTAGAAAAATTAAGACTTCTTTGTCTATACAATGCTAATAAAGAAAAGAAGTCGTGTCAAATCATAAAGAAGAAGTGTGAGTTATATGTAGTAAGAAATTGGCTAAATCACGTATCGTTTCCGGCAGGTTCCGGAATTGACCCGTTGAGTCCCCTGTTACAAGGTTACGACGCGATAAAAGACCCTTCCCATAGTTGGTAAAAAAGAACAGCTTTTACACACTTCTTTCTAAAGAAAGCATGTCTTCTTAATCAACTTTAATCTTCTTTAAAAGGATCTTTACTTAATAACATCATCGGGTGATTTATTTTTTGAACTTCTAATCAAAAAAAGGAAAATTCAAAACACTGAACTAAATTTATGTGTGCTTATGATTAAACATATTAGTTATTCATTCAAATGTAGAGACATATTTAGTTTATCTTTTAAAGAACACTCAGATTCAATTTTTAAAACAATACGTTTTATTTGTTGATATTTACATAATTAGTCTGAAAAGCTACGTTAAAACAAGTTAATAATAAAGAACGTGAAGGATGAGTTTTATATCTAAAATATTATTCGATTTTAATTCAAAAATACCTATACATTTTTCATAATTTATATGGCCCAAGTAGAAATTATTATTGGCCAAAGATTGGATAAATATTGGGCCAATAATTTTCTGTTGGTCCAATATTGCCAATTTCTATCCAATATTGTATGCATATTAAAAGTAGATCTTACGCCAATATTGTCCAGCCAATATAGGGGCAATTCTGTTTTAAAATAATTTTTCCAATATTGATAAAATAATGTGGCCCGATATTGTATTTCCAACATGTAAATTACTTTTTTACAAATAACCACGTTAGATGGCTGGGCAAATTGTAAATTTTATCAATCACTAAAACAATATTCATATTTGCGTAGGTAAACGGACGGTACATTTTCAAGTAAATTCAAGTTGAACGGAATTTCGCTCGCAGCCAACAACCCTGAGCCTCTCTGTATTGCCATGAGTTTTTTCCCAGAGAACAGTTTTTCCACGTTTATGTTATTTATTCGCTTTGTTTAAAACCCGAAGTTATAAGTGAACTGTACCCACAGAACCGTATTTCGACAAATAGGTAAGTTCCTCAGTATTTGGCGAGAGATCACAGATTATTATTTACTTTATTAGATATAATATCTGTATACTTGGTTTTTATAACCTTAAAAACGTGGACATTCTCAACACCTAACGTTTTCAGTAGTATTTTATTTGGAATCGTATAGATGCTGAGTACTTGCAATGTCTTTGCCTAACAAGAGATCAAGAAAAAGTTTGCATTTGTCGAGTTTTGTCAATTGTTTTTGTCAATTGTTCATAATACCGACGAAGATTATTCTGCTCACGTGGTGTCAGAAAATGATCAGTATACGTTGAATTTGAATAATTCTCAAGGCAGTAATAATTCGTTCCAGCGTGCAGAATGTTTACACGAAGGTCCTTTGGAATCCGATGATTCGATAGGCAATATTTCAATTAATAATGATAGCAAAATATTGTACAGTGATCTATGTGAAACAGATTTTATGGAAGATATTAACTCTGATTTCGGTAATGGCGATTACGACGATAAAGCTGATTTTGAAAAGATCAATTCATCGACAAGAGAGTTAGATGTAGATACTTTAGAAAGCAAATTAAAAGATTGGGCAATAACATATAAATTGAATCACATTCAAGTAAGCTCATTACTATCAATATTAAAACCATATCACTCTAAGTTACCGTCTTTATCCAAAACTCTTTTAAAAGTGAAAAAAAAATTGGATTGTGCGTGACATGCTGAGTGTCAAAGGTATAATGGGAAAATATCCATTCGCAACGGAGAAAGAGATTTTTAAATGTATTGGCAACAATTTAGCCACAACTGGGGACCGAGAAGGAGATCGCAAGGAAAGAAAAAGTAAGAAGAAAAATGAAAATACAGATGTACTAGAATAATGTTTTTGTAACCATTTCCAGGCAATAAATAGCCAATATTGTTTATATTGGCATTTTTATTTCTATGCAATATTTTATTTCAAAATTGGCCCAATATTGTGAACCTATATCCTTTAAATATTGTAAAATGTTCACATTTTTTTATTGGCCCAATATTGGGTTTGGGGTAAAGGTCAATATACGTCAATTCTCAGCCAATATTGCCCCAATCATGAATTTCTACTTGGGAGATGGTTAATTTTTTTTAAATAAATAATACATTCAATTTGAAAATTCAATGTCGGTTAGTCCCATCGCATTTATAAAACTTTCTTCTCGGAGGTTGGCTTCTTTATAAATATTGAAGCTTACCTACTATTCAAATAGAAAGATTGTTATAGGAAGAAATGCGTTAGATGGACCTTTTTTAGAAATGAAACATTTAAATCTGATTTTTATTTTTAACTTATGTTTAGAAGGTGAAATGGAATTGCCATATGTTGACTTATTAGCAGTTATAACTCATATTTTGATCAAGTATTTTATTTTAGAGCATTTAATTGATTTTTTATGTGCTGTTTTATTGGTGCACTATATTTTTCTACGAACATTGAAAAATATACGGAATCTAAATTTGAAATCTCTATTTTATTCCTATATTCTGATTTGACATTAAATTTCAGTTCGTTAATGCAGGAATTGCTTTAAAAACTATTGCATAAAAAATGAAACTTTAGTTTCCTTCCGAAAAATGTGCAAAAGAAGTCTAAATTTATTATTGGTTATTTAGTGCAAAAACATGAAGAACAACATGTAAAATCTTTACTGATTAGATTTTTCTTAACCAACATTTTTATATCTATATACACGGAGAAAAAAATATCGTCAAAATGACCATACGTGTCGCTATTTTAGCTATACGTCGTATAGTCATCTTTCGCAGGGATACATCGTATAGCTAATTTAGATATACGGAGTTTCCTTATAGCGGATCGTCATAGTATGGACACGTATTATTGTTTTAAACATTCAAATGATTCTTGTCATGATGATTTAACGATTATGCACGGAGAAAAAAATATCGTCAAAATGACCATACGAAGGAAACTGCAAATGTTCACGAGAGTTCTTTGTTGAACGCTTGAATCAAATAAATGGATCCTTATTATAAGTATAATATTTAGCGCTGTTTTGACAATACTATGAACTGACAAATTAACTTAAAAATATGATTAAATTAGCCAATCGAATCGTTGTACTGTCAATATGTCATTTGAAGATACGTCAAATAGTTATTTTGACGATATTTTTTTCTCCGTGTCGGTACCTATATAAAAATTAATTTCCACATGTGTGACGAAGCATCACTTTAGAACGGCTCGACCGATCAGGCTCATTTTTTTTGTTGTGTTCGTATGTATGAAAGAAAATTTTTGTGAAATCCATAAAAAGAGTCAGAAATTTTGATGATATTTTTATGTGAAAAAATCTGAAAAATGCGAACGAAGTCGCAACGCACAGGACCCGGGGGGCCAAGGGCCACTGGGGACGGCGTGCACCATGTTTTAAATTAAGCAGCGGGTGAAACCGCGGGGCACGGCTAGTTTGAAACAAAATAATTGTAATTTACAAAGTACCCATACGTGTCATATGTATTGGCAAATTGATTTATTAGATATACATTAAATAACTCAATTTTGTGGTTGTGCATTAAAAATTGACGTCCATAAGCAGTATGTCAACAATAGATTTTTGTAGGGAGAGTTAAAATAATTCTAAAAAACTTTTCCTTTTTCACCATACAAAAACTAATTCAAAATTCTTGTGAAAATAGTCTATTAGATAGCAACCGAAAAATCTCTTCTAAAATGTAATTTTTGGAAGTGTGCCTATCTATTCCCAATAAATTAATCAATTTTTCTACTAACTTATCAAGTTATATATTTTTTTTAAGTTTGATTAAATATCAATTTTTGTGTAATTTTTCAAGTGTTGCGCGTTTAAAGATTAGTAGAAGCGAGTGGAAAAAAGCAAAAAACGTGCAAATATTTTCAGTCTATTGAAACCGTGACTTTTCCATGCAGCTGACAAGCATTTTTACAAATGATTCCACTCGCGCCCTCGGCACACATTGAATTTTCTATGGCACGCCTCTTCAGCTCACCGAAAGCTACAGGTGGCCCTACATAGATAGCATTTTTCAGCGGCTTCTTTCAGCGACACCCTCAACTACTTCACATTCAGTGGAGGGTTTCAGTACACTTAGTTTTTATTCATTCAAATTTAGGAATGAGCGCAAAACCTCAGCGCTGATTCTAAAATTTATTACGTGCGTTAAGAGCGAGAGTGATAAATGTGTCCATATTAAAAGTTCTTTAGGTGCGCAAACAACAACTATTAGGACTCGGTCCCGATATAATCATTAAGAGTAAAACTTGGGAAGCGATGCGAACAACTGTCAGAACTACATACGGGGAAATTGAACTAATTTATTTAGTAATTCCGATACACAATCAATCATATCCGTAGGTAATCAGGTGCGAGTATACGTCACTCAGATATAAGGAAGGACGCTTTGGGACACAGTAACGACCTCCGCATTATACCGTAATGACTGTATTAATGCCTCTGGCTCACAGTAATTTCTTGCTGAAACTTTGGTTAATTTATGCGTGAGATATTTCATGCTTTTGGCGACCAACGGCTTCCTCCGTCCGAAGGGACATATACAAACTACGGCGTGTTACTTCGCCTTGCAGCTTAACGACCGCCTCCATATACACTATAAAATTAAGTATTGAAACCGACCAAGTTATAGAATTACGGACTATTACCACTCGTATTATTCGGTCGGTCTATTAATAAAAAGGAAATAATACATAAAACGTATATTAGAAACTTTCAAACAGTTAAAAGGATAATTTGAATACGCCTACCCTTTTTGTGGTGCTTTTAGCTGCTTATTTTACTAGACTGAACCCGTTTTGAAGGATAATAATACAAAGACGTAACAAATAAATTCTAAATTTAATATTAACATAGAAACCGCAGGTATTTCTCATCACATCATGTGTATAAAGTTCGACATTAAAGGAAGGTTTTAACTGGCAGGAACGTATAGAATTAATAAAATATTTCTGCTGCCTTAAAATAAAAGCTCGGTGAAAATATATTAATTAAATACAGAGCAAAAAAAAGTAATGATATTTCGCTTATTTCTTGCCTGCATTCCATTTTAAAAACAACGCTAAATGAATTTGATTAGTCAAATATTTCATTTCTGAACATTTTTAGATAAAATTAATAATTTTAAAAATAACTGCATAATTGTTATTAATTTACTTGCTTAATAATAAACGGCTTTGCTTCGAAGTAAAAAATGTGTTTAGTTATGAAATGTTGATATAGCCTCTCTCTGCCTTTGTAATAAACAAAACAATAATTTTTTAAAAATATTTATATAATTTTTAGTCTCTATGTGAAATATTAAACTGAATATTTATGTTATTAAAAAAATAAAAAATGGGAATGAGGTTGGGAGGCATATGGTTACCCGAAAAAATTTACGACGTAAATTTAATAAAAAATTGATTGGAACTATAACAATTGTAGTCTTTTAGTAAATAACAAAGTAGTTAATAGAAGCAAATGCATTTTAAGAAGTATTTAGTCTACCATAAAATTGTTATAGTTAGTAAACAAAAACTTTTCCAGACCAATAAAGATTAATACGACAAAACGAGAGAATTAGATTGCAATCATCGGAGAGCATGAAAATTACAAACAATACTGGAGCTATAACGACTATAAAGCATTAAAACCATCAAGTTCATCGAGCACAAAAAATGCGCCATAAAGATAACTATAAAACGTAATAAAACCGAAATCCAAAAGCGAGAGAAATTCGGCTGAACTCAATTAATCAATAAAACAGTAAAACGCTCCCCCGTTGCTGTTAAGAGTGTACCGAGGGTGGATGGGGTTGAGGGGGGTTGAAATGTGCGGTTTCGAGACGCTAGCCTAGGAGAGGAGCAGCGCACGCGGGCTGCGGTCGCTGAGGAATCTCCCGCTATTATATTGAACACTGGCTTATGCTTATACCCCATTTCTGCCAGCTTTTCACGTATGCTTATTTGCAGAATAATGTATATGCAGCGTGACAAGCTTAACAAAACCGCTTCTTAAGATACCACCTTTAACCAAACGGTCTGTTAATCAAACGACATCCTGAATACTTCTTTCGTCGTTAATCATTTTGTTGCTTGACGTGCTTGATGGTACACGATGACACATCAAAACCGAAAAATTATTTAATCTTATTATTTTAGCTTCGAAGAGCCATAAATCTCTAATATTACAGTTTTGCATAAACGTATTATATAAATCAAATTAATTTAAAGTTAAATTGCGTTTTGTCCGATAATGTGGTAAGGCATATTTGTATTTTTAAATTTAAAAAAACCGGTGCGTTAGAAGTTAAACTTCGTTGGTGTGTACTAATCACGTAACTAACCACGTGTTATGTTGCATTTGTGTATAGCTAGACCAGGGGTTTCCAAAATAGGCAAAGGTGGCCTAAAGCGGGTTGATTAAAATTCATCGATAAATATGAACCACTTCGGCTAAAAAAGTGTTTTTTTTAGATTTACGCAATACAATTAATAAACTTTCATTTTATAAAAAAAAAATAATTACATTTCTGCTTTAATTGTAGAAAAAAACTCACAAATAAAAAATTTCAGAAATTACCCGCTTTGCCCGATAGGGGTGCCTAAAACGGGTAGGCTCCCATGAAGCAATCGGATTAAACAAAACATTTGAAAATAATTATCTACACTTGACATGTTCTTGACAGTAATATTGGTATTAAGTTATATAAAGCATTTTAATGTTATAAACTGCTAATTTGTTCCAATCTTAATATCACTTTGGTTTACCATTGTTTTTAAATCTTAATTGCTTCAACGCTTTAAATCATTTATTTTTAATACCAATTTAATTCTATAAATTATAATAAAATTCCCAATTCTGGTCACAAGCAAAGAGGGTACCTACCCGCTTTGCCCAAACACACATTTATTTGGTTTTGATACATTAACGTAAAAAATAATGAATGGATATTAATATGTTTGAAATTATTATTGTTTTTAGTTTAGGGGAAGGTGGCCTAAAGCAGGTAGGTTAAGGTTTATCGATCAATATGAACCGCTTCTTCTAACAAAAAAGTGTTTCTTTCTTACATTTACGCAATACAATTAATAAACTTTCATTTTATAAAAAAGAATAATTACATTTCTGCTTTTAATGTAGAAAAAAACTCAAAAATATAAAATTTCATAAATTACCCGCTTTGCCCTACAAAGGTGCCCAAAGCGGGTAGGCTCCCATAAACCAATCGGATTAATCAAAAGATTTGAAAATAATTATCTACACTTAACATGTTCTTGAGAGTAACATTGGAATTTAGTTATTAAGCATTTTAATATTATAAACTGCTAATTCAGACTTGTAATTTTTTCCAATCTTAATATCACTTCGGTTTACCATTGTTTTTAAATCTTAATTGCTTCAACCCTTTAAATCACTTATAGCTAGACCAGGGGTTTCCAAACTAGAGGAAGGTGGCCTAAAGCGGGTAGGTTAAGGTTCATCAATAAATATGAACCACTTTGGCTAAAAAAAGTGTTTTATTTTAGATTTACGCAATACAATTAATAAACTTTCATTTTATAAAAAAAAATAATTACATTTCTGCTTTAATTGTAGAAAAAAACTCACAAATAAAAAATTTCAGAAATTACCCGCTTTGCCCGACACGGGTGCCTAAAGCGGGTAGGCTCCCATGAATCAATCGGATTAAACAAAACATTTGAAAATAATTATCTACACTTGACATGTTCTTGACAGTAACATTGGTATTAAGTTATATTAAGCATTTTAATGTTATAAACTGCTAATTTGTTCCAATCTTAATGATACTTTGGTTTACCATTGTTTTTAAATCTTAATTGCTTCAACGCTTTAAATCACTTATTTTTAATACGAATTTATTCCTATCAACTAGTTCCTATCAATTATAATAAAATTACTACTTCTGGTACAAGCAAAGAGGGTACTTACCCGCTTTGCCCAAACACACATTTCTTGGCTTTGATACTTTCACGTAAAAAGTAATGGATGGATATCAAAATATTTAGTCAAATAATAAATATAGTTTATTGTAAAAGAAAACTCCACTTTAAAAAATAGGCTGATGTTAAGGGTTTTGTAGCAATTGAAGTTAAATTAATTTAAAACATTTTACAAAATTATTAAATTTTTTGTGTTTTAATTTGGAACGTTATTAAGCATCTGAGGTGTCAAAAGTAGTATGACATCAATTAGGCAGGGTACTGCCAGTGTAAATACACATATAAATTCCAGCTAATATATAACATATTCACATACGGGCCGTTGCCCGCTTTGGGTTACCTACCAGCTTTAGGCCACCTTCCCCTATATGTTGCTGCGCCTCCCTTAAAACAATCGAATCTTGGAGCTTTCCCACTACACATCTATTACCCGAATTACATGATAGATAGAGGTTGCAGAAAAAACCGTGTAAAACAAATTCATAATTTTTTTACATAAAATAATTGTAAATATTTGTAGTGCATCGTTTCACCAAAACAAAACTATGTACATATCTATGATATAAAAGTAGATTTTTGTAAACCGTAAAAACTGTAAAACAGGTAGCGTGAAAATCGAGGGATAGATGTAGTGTTAATTGTAGATTTTGGTTTAAAGCCGAATATATAAAATTTGGTCTCGGAAAAATATGCATTTTTTGTACGAATGTGCACATACGTCATTTTATTTGAGTAAATTACTGTTATCTTTTTAAATCTAAAAATTAATATAAACAAATTCATTAAATACGACGATGTGTATATTCGAGCGGAAAGCAACACATTTCCGAGCGAGGGATGCAAATGAAGATCGATGCGGAGCGGCCCACACTCGGATTATATTATTTAAATCTTTGTTAGCTTTTACCCCCGACGCACCAAAAGAAGTATAATTTCAAAAAAAAATAGGAACAAATTATAACCATCTAGTTCTAGCTTTTAATAATAATTAAGAAAAAAAACATAACATTATTTCAATTGCTCCGGAACTCTTACATTTATATTTTTGTGGTCTAAAAAGTAGGTGTACAAGTTTTATTATAATTTGTAACATGAAACCCTTTCAAGTACAAAGAAACCTGCAGGGTGTTTTTGTATCAACTGACATATTTCAAAATTAATTTAAAATAAGTTTAGTGTTTTATAATCAATACTTAAAATATAAAAGAAGAAAAAAGAATATAAAAATTAAGAAAAATAATAACATTTGTTTATTTCTTCGAATCTTCGTGTTGAAACAGGCACATTAGACTGGTTCTTAAAATCGGCTATTTTTTTTCAAAGTCACATTTTAATAGGTGTAGGAAGAGGAAATCAGACGCGTGGTAAAATTTAAGTCCTTAACTCAGTGGTACCCGAACGCAATTTTCCATTTGCCATTTAAATAACATGGAAAATTTTTTTTAATAATTTTTGAGAATTTTCTAGCTCAGTAACGAAGCAATGTACATAAATGACCGATAAATATTTTTGTAGAGAATTTAATTCTCTACAGAAAAGGACTGTTACAATATTTTAATAACTCAGCCCTTATTTAATGTTAAGATTGAAATCATATCAAAATTCACTCTTTTTCGAGATGAGCAGTGAAACTACTAGACTTATCACAAGTTATTGTAGGTAGGTAAGTTATTTTTTAATACTTAGAATACCAACAATTATTAATAATTTATTTTTAACTGTAGTGATTTTAATGAACATGACAATTGTTTCTGTAAACATACATATTAAAAAAAATATAAAGCGCAGTAGTAATGGTTGTTCTTATGTTTTTATTCGAATCTCCTGCTTCATTTCTATTTAATAAAATGTCAAATTCACGAAAAAAAAATTTTAATATTTTTATTTAGAGATCGCCCTAAAATCATCTAAAGTAGGGTACTTTAAAATTAAGAAAATCATGAGGGACCTCTATAAATTAATATATCGACTTCAAAATTTCTGAATATTTATAATTTTAATAGTAGACAATAATAACACGTTAAAAAATATTAACAAAATTTTAATTTTTACCATTTCGGCAATTTTTTAAAATCCTGAGTCATTTTAAATTTTTTTAATCGATTTGACTTTTGCTCAGCATTTTAAACTATGTTAAATTAATATATATTTAGGCGAAACCAAGAATATAAAAATATTTGTTTTTTTTGGGCCACCCTAATGTATAGTTTCTACCAAAGTCTGCTACGTAATGCAATATATTAGAGATATCTATTTTATGGTTCAAAAATATCCAACTTACGGTTTATAATAAAACTAATTTTGGTTTTATTTAATCAAAAGCAACGATAATGCAGATTTAAACATTTAAACCATGTCAATTGAGACAAGAGATTAATAAGGTGTCACTTTTCGCACTTACTTTGATTGTAAGATTGAAAGATATACATATATCATCCATCTGTCACGTTTTTACTTTGTCGCTTTAAATAATTTGAAATAAACTATCCAAGAAAAAAATTCATTTATTTCTAGGAACAAAAAAATAAAAATAACAATACAGAAATTAAATAGTGCTGATATACTTGTAAGTGAAAATTAGTTAGATGCGAATCGTTAATGGACAAATAACGAAAGTTATGAAGTTATGAAGTTATACTTCTTTAGTGTAACTAAATTAAATACAAGCACGTGTTATGTCCGCAACTTGCATTTGTGTACGCGCATGCCCGTTGGTTATACCCCTACCACGTTCACGGTCTGGTCTCTTATGAGAGAGCTTAGTCACTATAAAGAATATACATTTAATTTTCATAGACGGCTAACTTCATACTGCCTAATTTTCGTGTCATGTGCGCGTGCACTTCAGTTGCCTGCTAAAATTTTACTCTCAACGCGCCATAAAAAGTATAACTTCAAAAATTTTGCATAAAATTTAATATCAAATCTGTGTGGAAATAAGTATTTAAAAGTTTTGTAGATTCTATGTGAAATAAAATACAACGGAGAATCTGATTTTAAAACAATTTGGTCCTTCATAAATTTGAAAAGTTTGCAAATGGACTTTTAAAGCTTAAGTAATTCACTAGTAATACATAATGTAAAATAATATATAAAGTCAAAATGATCTGTAGCATCTTTCGAGAGATTTCCAACCAACCCTCCCTCACTTCTGCAAGCTCAGTAAGCTACTCTCTATGTATTTATTCATATCTACAAACCAGATGATGATATAAATAGCGCCGAAAGTCGCGTTTTCTATCTAAATCACGCCAGCATATTGCGATGTGTGGCAGTTACGTCTCTGCTATAAATTAAACTAGAATTACTTCATATAATTTTATTGCAAATATACGAGACCGTGCATTCGAACACGAATAATAATAAAATAACCACCGCATTGTAGAAGATGCAATTTTGTGGAGCATTACGTTGGCACGAACTACTGTAGAGTACACTTTAATTTTAACGAATAAATCTCGACGAATATTCTTCGCCCCAGCAATAACGACGATAAAATTGAAACAATTTCGGCCAAAGTATTTTTGTTACTCGTTAAATATAATATCTTCTATTTTTTCGTTAGGAGGCGAAACTTTTAAAGCTGCTCCTCTTTTTAAAACTCGAAGAAAACGTTATAATGACGAAATTCTTATATAAGTTAGCTTTTCATAAAGAAACATCAAATAGGTATGGAAGCGGTGTAAAACAATGAAGGAGTACATCAGGCAGGCTTTTAAATAACGAGCCGGCATTCTTCGTATTAAGATTGTTTCCTTAACTTTTTAAAGTTCGCAGATGAAATTTTAAAGTAAAGGTACATTCTTTCCCGATTCTTCGCAATTCTTTCTTTGGAAAAGTGAAAATAAAGTAGCAAAACGTGGAAATGAAATAAGACCGTAATGCTATTATACGTCAACGAATAAGGCGAGTCAGAAAAATAATGGAAAACTAATAAAAAAAATACAAGATCCTACCTTCAATTCTCGTTGCAGGAGGCGCTTCTAACGGGGGATCATCGAAATTTGCTTTCGCTCTGAAGTAATTCTGAAATAAAGAAAATATTAATAGGAACGCATTTCTGTCGTAATGTATGGGAGCGGGACACGATTGTCTTGTAAGGCGGCCGACCTACTATTTGTCAAAGCAATCGATATATGGGGGAGTTAAGAGACACAATCTAAGATTAAAGGGTCCGACTATAAATGTGCTTTCTGCACCCTCCTATCTATGCAGGTAACCGAATCTAAGCCACGTGCGTAGAAATCGAAAGAAATGGTTCTTCTTAACTATCCAAGTCACGTGCTCGGAGTCAGTAAGAACAATAAGAGCTACCTTTGACTTTTCACTTACGCTCTACTCCCTAAATATATCACGCGGATCACATAAATTGTGTGGAAAGACAGGTTTGTTATTTAAGCAAAAGTTTAGCTTCTGTATCAGTTTTATATACCTCTAATTAACTCTAATTAAATTGAATCAAAATTGCTTATGTATTCGTAAGATGGGACAGTTTAAATGTCAGTTTTAAAGATATTATAATATAATTGGTTTTTACGTTTTCATCAACTATAGTTTTTACAATAATTTGAAATTGTAATAAATAACAGCATTAGAAAATTATAATACAAGTTAATTATATTTAACAAATAAATTAGATAGGTAGGTAGGTACTTACTTAATATAAATACAATAAAACTTGGATGTAAACGTATTTCCAATCAATCAACGATTTGTTTTCTTATATTTACATATAACTTGATATGTTTCCATAGACGATTGCTAATCAATTAAAAGGAATTTTATTGAAATGTGAAATGTTTTATTTAATAATTCTTACTGTAAGGTTAGTTATTAATTCTAGCAAAGATTTAATTTATGTGGGTGGATGAGTGTTTTTTCATCACATACATGCACTGCCAAAAACAAGTATCATACGAGATCTGTCCAGAAATAACCACACTTTATTTATTTAAACTTTATTATAAATTTTACTGATTACACCGGGACACAAAAAAAAAGTGGTCAGTACTTTTGACCAGACTCATCTAGGGTTATGTATTTCGATACCCTGAATCCGAATTTAAGGTCGGTTTACCCAATATACCTTTAAAATTTTGAGTAAATTGCAAAAAACTGCAATTTTAGCCAATTGAAACAGTTTTTTGCAATTTACTCAAAATTTTGGGTGTACGAACCAAACGGACTTTGGATTTGAATTCAGCGCATCGAAATACATAACCCTAGGTGGGTATGGTCAAAAGTACTGACCGCTTTTTTTTGTGCGCCAGTATAAAAAGAGGTTCGAGGTCCATGCGAAGCCTTTAAATCAGTGGTTCCCAACCAGTGGTCCGTGGACCATCAGTAGTCTGCAAGAGCTAAGATATGGTCCGCAAAAGATTTCAAACTTTGAATGTTACTTTAGAATTTTACGATTACTTAGGTTAAACGTTTCGGTAAAAGTTTATTTTTAGAATGATACAGTTTACTTGTGGTCCTTGCTAATAATAATGATATCAAAGTGGTCCCTGGTCAAAAAAAAGTTGGGAACCACTGCATTAAATCAAAGTTTCTATTCCATGACCAAAAACATAAAATGTATCTTCAATTTTTTTTGCATTTTGGTGTTAAGTAATTTTGAAAAAAATAATTGCTATGTAACATTAAATATGGCCCATTAATTTTTATTGAATGAAAATGCGCTAGATATCGCTCGAATTGTACCCTTTTGTCCATATCATAATTAAAATTTGTTCCAAGTTTTGATAATAAAAAATCTATTTAATCGTAACACTTTTTTTAATATATAATTATGTACTTCATTGATATTTCCAATTCTAGCATAATTTTATCCAAAATTCTCAAAAATGATTTAAATATGATAGTAGGGAATGTTAAACGTAGTGACACTATATTCTATATTCGGAATTCTACATAATAATAATAATTATTTAACCTTTCAAACCTGTGTTTCTAATTATAGGCAATCTTAATTAACATGCATAATTGATTAAATTCATGAGCAGTTGTACGTTTGTAACCCCTAACCAATGGCGATCTCGTACAATTGTGATTGGATTTCACATATTTTCCATCAATGAGCTGCCTATTTTCAAAATTAATTAACAGACATCATTTTTTTAAAGAAAATTAAAACAGATATATATATAAGTCTAAGAAATATTTTATTTATATTAAAAACTAAAATGAAATAAACATAAAAAAATTAAATTCTAAAAATGTTCATTTTCAAATTCAAACAACCATTCTTTTTGTTTCTAATGTATTTCTTTTTTTTCAAATAATGCTTTTTAACAAAATTTTACTGTACCTACATTTATATTTTTTATCTTATTCGAATTTTTTACCGATGCCTCAATTATTAAAGAGCATTTTTTTTTAATTTCTTAAAAACTGTACCTACCCTAACAGCACATAATATTGCAGGAATATTGCTGAAATATTTCAATGTTGTTTAACATTTGCAATATTGCTGGAATATTATTGTAATATTACAATGAAATATTGCAAAGACATATTCAAATAATATCCCTGTAATATTTAAAAATAGTATTTGCTTGGTAAAACAAGATCCCGAATATTCACAAATATTAAAAAGAATCATAAACTTTTGCGAATAATAGTAAATTATAAAAATAATTGAATTTAAACAAAAATAGGTAGATTTGAAAACATTGATGGTATAAGAATTTTATTTTCAATTTATTTTTATATAATTATGATCATTGTAAATAAATATTTGTTTTACTATTTAAATTTTACTAACAGTGTATTTGTAAATGTGAAAAATTTGTTAAAGTAAAACAATTAGGTATTTGAAAAAAAAAATTATTGATTTTTTTTATGTATTTTAAAACTTTATTAATAATAATATGGATATTTATTGCAAAATACTTAAAAAATTTTTTCAATTAATTATAAGCAATTAAAAAATTTATAAAATTTAAAAAAATCACGTGACTATAAACGCGCCAAAATTGGCCACCATCTTTGTGACGTCATAATGTTATAGCTGTTTAATAACAGGACAGCGTTTACGGCTATTACACGTGAGTTGACAATAATATTGAAAATTTACTGCTAAAAAACGATGTGTTAGTTAATTCCGATTAGCTATGTGTGATAAAGGATTTATAAAGACAAAGTCTGATAATATTCCTGATGTTGATATATTTTTGACTGAATTCTACTTATTTGATTTGTATACTTGGATAAATAATAATTACTAACAATAGTGTTATAAAATACTTACATCGAAATGATCTTCACAACAAAAAATTCGATTTTGTTTTGGGATTATAACGATGCACTGCTTGAAACCATTTATTTCGACGTTTTTCATCTTGGGGAACATTTAAAAACATTTTGTCAGGAGTTGTTTTGTAGTATTCGTACATAATGGTACAAAACAAGAACGATAACTTTTGTGGTTCGACATTTTCAATATAAACTTGAGTATTTAACCATGACAAAAGAATTAAATAGATCAAAACACTGCATTTATTATTTCTGTATAAGCTGCAATGAATGAAAACTAACATTATGACGTCACACACGCTCGTGTTTGTACGGGAGCTGTCGGCGTGTTTTCGGTACTGGATTCAAAATTAATTTTTATTTTGATATAACTTTTGAAATATTGCGAAAAAAAAAAAATAAAAATAGTTTTGCTATAAACTTTATATATGATCTTTCCATTTATCACAAAAAAAAAAATTCAAAGACCTAATTATCATATACTAAACTGACACCCTATGTATCTTCATTCTTGTTTTTTTAGTTTCTGTTATAAGCCTAATCCTCATTATTTTAAAATTTTATACCTATGGAAGACAGACACATTTACCTTTTGTTAGAATCAAATTAAAGGTTTACGCAATTTTGAAATTTTACAATGTATGTTCTAGAAAAAATTAAAGTTTAAAGAATACTACCATATTTTTCTAAAAAAAAGCTTTTTTTCTATATAAATTTTCGTAAAACTTAAATGTCCTGGGTTTACTTTACTTTTCAAATTTTAATCTTTATTCACAACGGATTAATTAAGCACTATAAAATTTAGAAATATCACGAAAAATACAAAAAATATGCATTTATTCTTTAAACAATATAATTTATAAATTCTTTACATTTAAGAAGGTTGTGGCGTTAAACTTAAAATATGAAAACTATTTTGTGTACATTTATTTCGAAATTTTGTATGAAAAATTTAATGTTTTAGAAAACTTATTATATAAATATCGAAATTAACAATACATATTGTCTTATGGAGAACACGTCTATTTGATATGAAAATGATACATTTTTGCTATTAAAATGAGAAAAAATGCCATCAATACGAAATTTAACTAGGGTGAGTGTACCAGTCCCAAACCAGTTAAGGACAAATTTTGACTTTGAAATGCTCTGAACTGGTATTATGTAGTTTTAACGTAGAAATGTATATATAAAATTGTTTATTGTTTACTAACGCTGCAATATTGATAAATTATTTGAATCTAAATATTTTTTTTATAGATTTCGTAAACAATATCAAAAACGGTAATGCACCTAAGGTTGACCACTGCGCTCATAGCACTTAAATAAACACTAAATTTTTAAAATATGTTTGGAACGTTGTTAACACGTAACAAAACAGTCGAACTCTTCAAAAATGCCCTCCATTTCTTAATTTATTCAATCGAACATGCGAGTGGTCAACTACTGGTACGTGGTTTGGGACTGGTACACCCACCCTATATGAAACATTGAAATTTCGTGATTGTTTTGAAAAAAATTCAAATTTAATTAGGAAGCTGAGAGGAAGCGTGGCGCAAGCGGTTTAGTGTTTGGGCTGCTGCGCTAGCGAGGTGGGTTCGAAGTGGTTCAAATCCCCGCGCTGACCATCGAAAGTTTCACGCTCCTCTTCTCTTTGCAAAGCTGAGCACCTTTCAAGACTGAAACTGCTCGAAATTTTCCCTAGAAATTGCCGTGGTTCGGAACCCACGTAAAACTGTAGGTCCCTTGAATCTTTGAAACACTACAACATTCACAACAAAGTTTTCAAGCGGGGAAATCGCCTAAACCCGATACAGGTATAAAAAGGCAAGGAGAAGAAGAAGAATTAGGATGCTTTAACCTTATGAAAAATAACAATTATTAAGGGTACTTGTGAACGATTTACATTTAATGTGTGAAATAACGGCAACGTTGTATTTAGTAAAAATGACAGAAAATTTAAATATATTACATTATATGGTCACCATCAGATGTACATTTTTGTGTACATTATGGAGGCCACACTTTTCATCCGAAATCGATAGAATTTCAAATTTACTTTAGGGACATGTCTTTCTTCTATGTGAACCTAAAATTCCCTAAAAAAATTGATAATTGTATTTTTTAGAGATGTATAAATAAACGAGCATTCTTTTTTGCCAGTTTTTTAAACTTATTTGCAATTCAGAAATATTTTAAACAATGATATGACTCCACAATTCGGTTCATATAAAATTTAATTATATAAAGAGACTATCTGTCAGGTTTTAAAATGATCGGTTGAAAACTTTTTGAACTACAGTGTACACAAGTTCAAAAAATGTAGTTTTGAGAAAAACGCTCTTGGAACGAAGACACATCCAACTCCAAAATCACTAAAAAAACGTAGTCCTAAACCTATTTCCTTCCTTAAATAGTGCCCATTCATTAAGCAGATTTTTACAAAACAATAATTTAGGCCGCATCACAGTCTCAAAAGATTAGCGCGCAATAGGTTGTAAAGTGTCCACAAATACAATTCGACAAGGTTAATAATGCTAACAAAGCATTCAAATAATTTTGAAAACCTGTAGTTTTTACCAAATCATTTAAAAACGTGCTTTGTACGTGTCTCATTCGTTATAAGTACAAGAACAAGAAATATTACAATTTAGACATAAGATTTAAAAATGATATTTATAACAAAAATTTACCAGCATAAGCATTTTTAGGCAATTTGCCTAAACTTCTGATCTTTAGAAATATCATAATTTAATAGCAAGAATGAATTTTGTGTATAATATACCGTGCAATAATACCTACTAATATATAAAAAAATGTTATGCCCTGATTTTGAAATTAATCCTTCGATGATATTATTAGTCCTTCCAGCACTTTTCCTAATGCATGGTTATCATATTTAATAAGTACTTATAGAGAAAAATGAAGTTTTATATGTATATATTAGTAAAGTAATATTTTACGTTCTAATCAATTATATAATATTTTAAAACTTAATATACAAGAAGCCTTTGTAGCTTAGTGGAGAAGCGTGCCAACTTTCAACGCAAAGGTCTCGAGTTCAAACCGCCACATAGAACTAAATGCTTTCCTGATTTCAGAATTTATCAACACCAGCGAAAACCTTGTCAACCGCAGCGCACGCAGCCGCCGTTTCCATTCTCAAAATCTCTCCCCTTCCCTTCTACCCCTACAACCCCAATCCGTACTAATGAAAAGAAATTCACATACATTTTTGCATTTTTTTTTTAAATCCACAACATTTTTGAAATATTACTACAACATTGCAGCAATATTACTGCAACATTGCAGCAATGTTGCTGCAATGTTTCATAATATTGCATAATATTATGAAACATTTCATAATGTTCCTGCAATATTCCTGCAATTATCCTGCACGGACATAGGAATATTGCAGCAACATTGCGGGAATATTTCAAGTAATATTTCGAACATTGCAAAATAATATTCCAGCAATATTCCTGCAATATTATGTGCTGTTAGGGTATGTGAAATTGTTTACTCAAAAATATCGTTATAATTATAAATATTTTATTCTTGAATAGTTTTAGAGTAAAATTTCTTTGATATAAATAATTATTTCGTATTTGAAAATGTAGTATAGGTACCTACATATAATCAGTTAAAAAATATAGAATATATTTTCTGCTTTACATAACTGTTTTTTAAACTTTAATTATTAGATAATTTCGGTGCCTAAGCTAAATTATCTAGAGATATGTAAATATAACGTAGAATATTCAACCACCTTAATACATTTGTTATAATAGAAAGGCAGCGAATCCGCAACTAACCAGTTCTAGGGGAAGGCGATGTAAGTTAAGACAGCCTCAGGCAGTCGCGACGAGCAGAAGCGCTCAACTCGCCCGAAGAGACGATAAGATAAGGTACTGCTAGGTTATGGAATGGCACTTTAATTACACTAATGGGAGAACCAAATGTTAATTACAATTCAAAGTCTAAAAGAGAGGAGCTGGATAGCAATTTATAGACACCGGATTTGGGGGAGATTGGTGCAGCTGCGACCGTCGATATTATTAATGAAACACATAGCTCTACGTCAATCTAAGATATATACACGACACACTCGTTTCAAATAGTTTTACCGAAACCTTTACAAGAATCCTCGAACATTCTGTGACTAATATTCTACTCAAACGCGACGAAATTACTTGCCGATGTTTGATTTAAAACAGGAATTACCAAAAAAAAAGTAGCTTAATTTATCCTTCCGCATACTAGGTGACTAAATGTCACATGCCGTACTAGGTGGGGTTTGTCATACCCCGAAAATAAAATGAAATAAAATTTATAAACTTGTAATTTATGACAGTTAAATGATAAGAAATTTATTTTAATAACCAATAATGAATAAGTTTAAGTAAAACACATAAGGTGGGTGGACCATGGAAGGCCATGCTCCTTCGAAAACAAATTATTAATAAGTCGTAGTTATTGCCATGTGATGACAAATTTCTTCTACTCACATTAACACCCACCGAACTCAAAGACACAGACGCGGCGGCGAGTCGCTCGCGCTGCTGTTTTGTCATTGGGGTGCCTTGCTTCGTTGACTTCCATCGTCAACGTTAAAAATGCAATTCGCGCTCATAGCAAAACGTAATTTTTAAGTAAATAACCTAATATTTTTTTTATTTCTTTAGTCAGAATTAATTTACCGATTTGCTATGGTACTAAAAAAAAAATTACTTTATTTCGATTTTAGTTAAAATATTGGTAGTGTTTCTTGTAAGGCCCAAATTGATCATTGTTAATCGTGCAGAAAAGCGGAGTGTGCACATTCGAGTTCAAAGTGGCACATTCCAATCTCGGGAAAATGAAACGCGCCGCTCCGCGTTGCGCTTTATTTGCGTCCCTCGCTCGGAAATGTGCCACTTTTCGCTCGAATGCGCACATCCTCGTATTTATTACATTAGTATAATTTATCGTGTTTAAAAAAATTTGTTAAAGTAAAACAATTAGGTATTTGAAAAAAAAAATTATTGATTTTTTATGTATTTTAAAACTTTATTAATAATAATATGGATATTTATTGCAAAATACTTAAAAAAAATTTTTTTTCAATTAATTATAAGCAATTAAAAATTGATAAAATTTAAAAAAAAATCACGTGACTATAAACGCGCCAAAATTGGCCACCATCTTTGTGACGTCATAATGTTATAGCTGTTTAATAACAGGACAGCGTTTACGGCTATTACACGTGAGTTGACAATAATATTGAAAATTTACTGCTAAAAAACGATTTGTTAGTTAATTCCGATTAGCTATGTGTGATAAAGGATTTATAAAGACAAAGTCTGATAATATTCCTGATGTTGATATATTTTTGACTGAATTCTACTTATTTGATTTGTATACTTGGATAAATAATAATTACTAACAATAGTGTTATAAAATACTTACATCGAAATGATCTTCACAACAAAAAAAATTCGATTTTGTTTTGGGATTATAACGATGCACTGCTTGAAACCATTTATTTCGACGTTTTTCATCTTGGGGAACATTTAAAAACATTTTGTCAGGAGTTGTTTTGTAGTATTCGTACATAATGGTACAAAACAAGAACGATAACTTTTGTGGTTCGACATTTTCAATATAAACTTGAGTATTTAACCATGACAAAAGAATTAAATAGATCAAAACACTGCATTTATTATTTCTGTATAAGCTGCAATGAATGAAAACTAACATTATGACGTCACACACGCTCGTGTTTGTACGGGAGCTGTCGGCGTGTTTTCGGTACTGGATTCAAAATTAATTTTTATTTTGATATAACTTTTGAAATATTGCGAAAAAAAAATAAATAAAAATAGTTTTGCTATAAAACTTATATATGATCTTTCCATTTATCACAAAAAAAAAAATTCAAAGACCTAATTATCATATACTAAACTGACACCCCTATGTATCTTCATTCTTGTTTTTTTTTAGTTTCTGTTATAAGCCTAATCCTCATTATTTTAAAATTTTATACCTATGGAAGACAGACACATTTACCTTTTGTTAGAATCAAATTAAAGGTTTACGCAATTTTGAAATTTTACAATGTATGTTCTAGAAAAAATTAAAGTTTAAAGAATACTACCACATTTTTCTAAAAAAAAGCTTTTTTTCTATATAAATTTTCGTAAAACTTAAATGTCCTGGGTTTACTTTGCTTTTCAAATTTTAATCTTTATTCACAACGGATTAATTAAGCACTATAAAATTTAGAAATATCACGAAAAATACAAAAAATATGCATTTATTCTTTAAACAATATAATTTATAAATTCTTTACATTTAAGAAGGTTGTGGCGTTAAACTTAAAATATGAAAACTATTTTGTGTACATTTATTTCGAAATTTTGTATGAAAAATTTAATGTTTTAGAAAACTTATTATATAAATATCGAAATTAACAATACATATTGTCTTATGGAGAACACGTCTATTTGATATGAAAATGATACATTTTGCTATTAAAATGAGAAAAAATGCCATCAATACGAAATTTAACTAGGGTGAGTGTACCAGTCCCAAACCAGTTAAGGACAAATTTTGACTTTGAAATGCTCTGAACTGGTATTATGTAGTTTTAACGTAGAAATGTATATATAAAATTGTTTATTGTTTACTAACGCTGCAATATTGATAAATTATTTGAATCTAAATATTTTTTTTATAGATTTCGTAAACAATATCAAAAACGGTAATGCACCTAAGGTTGACCACTGCGCTCATAGCACTTAAATAAACACTAAATTTTTAAAATATGTTTGGAACGTTGTTAACACGTAACAAAACAGTCGAACTCTTCAAAAATGCCCTCCATTTCTTAATTTATTCAATCGAACATGCGAGTGGTCAACTACTGGTACGTGGTTTGGGACTGGTACACCCACCCTATATGAAACATTGAAATTTCGTGATTGTTTTGAAAAAAATTCAAATTTAATTAGGAAGCTGAGAGGAAGCGTGGCGCAAGCGGTTTAGTGTTTGGGCTGCTGCGCTGCGAGGTGGGTTCGAAGTGGTTCAAATCCCCCCGCTGACCATCGAAAGTTTCACGCTCCTCTTCTCTTTGCAAAGCTGAGCACCTTTCAAGACTGAAACTGCTCGAAATTTTCCCTAGAAATTGCCGTGGTTCGGAACCCACGTAAAACTGTAGGTCCCTTGAATCTTTGAAACACTACAACATTCACAACAAAGTTTTCAAGCGGGGAAATCGCCTAAACCCGATACAGGTATAAAAAGGCAAGGAGAAGAAGAAGAATTAGGATGCTTTAACCTTATGAAAAATAACAATTATTAAGGGTACTTGTGAACGATTTACATTTAATGTGTGAAATAACGGCAACGTTGTATTTAGTAAAAATGACAGAAAATTTAAATATATTACATTATATGGTCACCATCAGATGTACATTTTTTGTGTACATTATGGAGGCCACACTTTTCATCCGAAATCGATAGAATTTCAAATTTACTTTAGGGACATGTCTTTCTTCTATGTGAACCTAAAATTCCCTAAAAAAATTGATAATTGTATTTTTTAGAGATGTATAAATAAACGAGCATTCTTTTTTGCCAGTTTTTTAAACTTATTTGCAATTCAGAAATATTTTAAACAATGATATGACTCCACAATTCGGTTCATATAAAATTTAATTATATAAAGAGACTATCTGTCAGGTTTTAAAATGATCGGTTGAAAACTTTTTGAACTACAGTGTACACAAGTTCAAAAAATGTAGTTTTGAGAAAAACGCTCTTGGAACGAAGACACATCCAACTCCAAAATCACTAAAAAAAACGTAGTCCTAAACCTATTTCCTTCCTTAAATAGTGCCCATTCATTAAGCAGATTTTTACAAAACAATAATTTAGGCCGCATCACAGTCTCAAAAGATTAGCGCGCAATAGGTTGTAAAGTGTCCACAAATACAATTCGACAAGGTTAATAATGCTAACAAAGCATTCAAATAATTTTGAAAACCTGTAGTTTTTACCAAATCATTTAAAAACGTGCTTTGTACGTGTCTCATTCGTTATAAGTACAAGAACAAGAAATATTACAATTTAGACATAAGATTTAAAAATGATATTTATAACAAAATTTACCAGCATAAGCATTTTTAGGCAATTTGCCTAAACTTCTGATCTTTAGAAATATCATAATTTAATAGCAAGAATGAATTTTGTGTATAATATACCGTGCAATAATACCTACTAATATATAAAAAAATGTTATGCCCTGATTTTGAAATTAATCCTTCGATGATATTATTAGTCCTTCCAGCACTTTTCCTAATGCATGGTTATCATATTTAATAAGTACTTATAGAGAAAATGAAGTTTTATATGTATATATTAGTAAAGTAATATTTTACGTTCTAATCAATTATATAATATTTTAAAACTTAATATACAAGAAGCCTTTGTAGCTTAGTGGAGAAGCGTGCCAACTTTCAACGCAAAGGTCTCGAGTTCAAACCCCACATAGAACTAAATGCTTTCCTGATTTCAGAATTTATCAACACCAGCGAAAACCTTGTCAACCGCAGCGCACGCAGCCGCCGTTTCCATTCTCAAAATCTCTCCCTTCCTTCTACCCCTACAACCCCAATCCGTACTAATGAAAAGAAATTCACATACATTTTGCATTTTTTTAAATCCACAACATTTTGAAATATTACTACAACATTGCAGCAATATTACTGCAACATTGCAGCAATGTTGCTGCAATGTTTCATAATATTGCATAATATTATGAAACATTTCATAATGTTCCTGCAATATTCCTGCAATTATCCTGCACGGACATAGGAATATTGCAGCAACATTGCGGGAATATTTCAAGTAATATTTCGAACATTGCAAAATAATATTCCAGCAATATTCCTGCAATATTATGTGCTGTTAGGGTATGTGAAATTGTTTACTCAAAAATATCGTTATAATTATAAATATTTTATTCTTGAATAGTTTTAGAGTAAAATTTCTTTGATATAAATAATTATTTCGTATTTGAAAATGTAGTATAGGTACCTACATATAATCAGTTAAAAATATAGAATATATTTTCTGCTTTACATAACTGTTTTTTAAACTTTAATTATTAGATAATTTCGGTGCCTAAGCTAAATTATCTAGAGATATGTAAATATAACGTAGAATATTCAACCACCTTAATACATTTGTTATAATAGAAAGGCAGCGAATCCGCAACTAACCAGTTCTAGGGGAAGGCGATGTAAGTTAAGACAGCCTCAGGCAGTCGCGACGAGCAGAAGCGCTCAACTCGCCCGAAGAGACGATAAGATAAGGTACTGCTAGGTTATGGAATGGCACTTTAATTACACTAATGGGAGAACCAAATGTTAATTACAATTCAAAGTCTAAAAGAGAGGAGCTGGATAGCAATTTATAGACACCGGATTTGGGGGAGATTGGTGCAGCTGCGACCGTCGATATTATTAACGAAACACATAGCTCTACGTCAATCTAAGATATATACACGACACACTCGTTTCAAATAGTTTTACCGAAACCTTTACAAGAATCCTCGAACATTCTGTGACTAATATTCTACTCAAACGCGACGAAATTACTTGCCGATGTTTGATTTAAAACAGGAATTACCAAAAAAAGTAGCTTAATTTATCCTTCCGCATACTAGGTGACTAAATGTTACATGCCGTACTAGGTGGGGTTTGTCATACCCCGAAAATAAAATCAAATAAAATTTATAAACTTGTAATTTATGACAGTTAAATGATAAGAAATTTATTTTAATAACCAATAATGAATAAGTTTAAGTAAAACACATAAGGTGGGTGGACCATGGAAGGCCATGCTCCTTCGAAAACAAATTATTAATAAGTCGTAGTTATTGCCATGTGATGACAAATTTCTTCTACTCACATTAACACCCACCGAACACAAAGACACAGACGCGGCGGCGAGTCGCTCGCGCTGCTGTTTTGTCATTGGGGTGCCTTGCTTCGTTGACTTCCATCGTCAACGTTAAAAATGCAATTCGCGCTCATAGCAAAACGTAATTTTTAAGTAAATAACCTAATATTTTTTTTATTTCTTTAGTCAGAATTAATTTACCGATTTGCTATGGTACTAAAAAAAAAATTACTTTATTTCGATTTTAGTTAAAATATTGGTAGTGTTTCTTGTAAGGCCCAAATTGATCATTGTTAATCGTGCAGAAAAGCGGAGTGTGCACATTCGAGTTCAAAGTGGCACATTCCAATCTCGGGAAAATGAAACGCGCCGCTCCGCGTTGCGCTTTATTTGCGTCCCTCGCTCGGAAATGTGCCACTTTTCGCTCGAATGCGCACATCCTCGTATTTATTACATTAGTATAATTTATCGTGTGCTCCTTCAAATCAAAAATTTTCATTCAAATATCGCTTTTATATTCGAAAAACGTATTTTAATCGTTCCCTCTCACTTGCATTGACAAGATTATCGTATCTTTTTGCTCCCTTCCACTCATTGCTATGGTAAATACATTTTTCGAATATAAAATCGATATGTATTAAATTAAATTAAAATTTGTCATTTGAAGAAGCGCACGGTAACTTATACTAATGTAATAAATACGAGGATGTGCGCATTCGAGCGAAAAGCGGGACATTTCTGAGCGAGGGAAGCAAAAGAAGCGCGACGCGGAGCGGCGCGCTTCATTTTCCCGAGATCGGAATGTGCCACTTTGAGCTCGAATGTGACACTCGATTTTAAGCATAATTCACAATAATTTAAGCCAACGTTCAAACATCCCGTTTTAACAAAAAAAAATTGATCACGCGTGTTATACCCCACCTCGTACACGGAACGTTAAAAAAAATCTTATTGCGGCAAATAAAATTCTGAAATTTATGCAATTTTATAAGTTTGGTTGACTGGAAACAAAACATAGAATGTTTTTCGGACCTTCAATATATGAGACTCTTTTAAATTCCTTGGTGGTCACATGTGTTAAAGTACATTTTTCAATTTTCAATCCCCATTCTCAACACAAACAAGCAGCAAAACATCAAAACACGGCGCGTCAAACTGCCAAAAGTTTCCTGACAAATAAGATAGGCTAGCTGGCCATTGTCCATTCCGTCCGTTCCTATACCATTACTCCCCTTCAACTTGGTATTCAAAAAGCGAACGCCTCGTGTTTGAGCTGTCATCTCAAAATTTAATTTTTCAGGGAGCAATCAGAAGATTTTAATAATACAACGACATGTTTTAAGTGAACTCATCATCGCAGCTGTGAATTAACGAGCGAAATATCAATTATCAAATATCTAGTCCAGCATTGGGGAGGAACAACAGCTGGGAACCGGCAACTGACTAAAATTCATCGAAAATGTCTTTGCTTTAAAACTCATTGTTCTAGTTCTTTTATTTATCTGTAAAAAATTAATATTAAAAAAATGTTAATTTTTTAAATAAAATTTTGCCTGTTATCGAAAATGAAGTAAAAACTCTTTCAAAAAAGTGACATCCTTATGATCTGACCACCGTAAAAGCAAGAAATCTGCGGCATCGCTTTGTAGTCTCATTAATGACTTGCAGTGTAATCCTTTAACGGATCAAAGTACAGGAAATGTGATTTTTAAAATGAAATGCTCACTAAAACATGGAATCGCGAAGTGAAGACGAAAGTCTTGAACAAATACCATTTCCTTTAGCTGTGGGGTGCAAATACAAGTAGATTTTCTGAAATGCGATTGAATTAGTTTAGACTGAGGTTGGGATGTTACATATTAGTTCAGTTTCATAACCGATTTTGGAAGTTGTTTGTCAGAAAAACATAATTTCACGTTGAATTATTATTCAATTTAATTCCTTTTGGTAATAATTCATTTATAACTTTGGGTTTATAAAGGAGTCAAGCAAAGTTAAATTTGGTCCATTACAATTTAGGTCTGTCGCGGAGACCTAGATGTCAAGCCATGATCAATAAATGATATAATTTACTTCTGAGCACAAAATTTGTGCTATTGTGGCGGAGTGTCGAGAGGCTATGTACCCCAGGGATAGTCGGTGTCGTGTTCAAAGTCCCCCGAGAAGTGCTGTCCGCTATGGTGACGTGGGCCAAACCGGTGACCTATGCTGACCGCCTTCACGCTCCTGTCCACTTCACTCAGAGACCCTTAAAGATCCAATTTTTTCCTTCCTTCTTTTGCAATATATGGTTCCTTATAAAGTTATGTTCCGCATAAAAAATTTAAGTTATTGCTTAACTTCTTCAAGTAAAAAAAAAACAGTACGTTTCTGAAGAATTATTAAATAGTACAGTAAAACCTTTTTTTACGGACACCTCTTTTAGAAGGACACCTCTTTTCAACGTACATTTTTTTAATGACGGAGAAAGTCCTTATGCTTCATAGGCATTTTTTTTTCTTTTACACGTATACGGACACCACCGTTACAAGGATAAAAATTTCATGATCATCGGTGTCCGTGTATGAGAAGTTTTACTGTATTTACTAATTTATTTTTCATGAATCTTTTAGACAAAATATAAAATTACAAAATACCGTAAAACGGTAAAATATTCAATAGCAATGTTAAAAGCTATCATGTAAATTTTTTATTGTCACTTTTAATTGTCAAGACAATACCTATATCAAAATTTTTCAACGGCAAACAAAAAATGCCATAATCAGATTAATTCTTACATTAATTAAAATAAGTCAAAATATTACTGGTAGATAAATTTGCAATAAGTGATTAATTTTGTTCCGCAGCAGTTTAACCAGTAATTTTAGTTATTTTTTAGAAAAAATAAAACAGAAAAAAATATAGGTATTAAATCAATGGTCTAATTGAGTAAAATATGATACCTAAATTTTTAATCTCGACAGATAACCCAATTTTTCAAATCAAAAATGTGCCAACTTTTCCTTATATTGTAAATGATGTCAACATATTTTTGTGTTAATTAAAATTTTAAAAATTATGAAGAAAAAAATAAAAAGTTTCCTATTTATAAATAACATTTTTTTAAAATACAAAACAGCAAAAATTAAATTAGTAATTTGTATATTATAAGGATGTGCACATTTGATGGAAAATAGGTACATTTTCCAACAACTCAAAAAATTTCTATTTTTTGCTTCGAATTGAAAGTTCAATTCTTTCCATAAAGCAAGATATTTATTTTTTATACAAATGTTGTAACATATATAAATTTCAAAAAAAAGTGAAAAGGAAACTAGAAGAAAAAATTACATTTGCTTTTTTCAATTTTTAATTCAAATTTTACCTATCATAAATAATCTGTCCAATTAAATATCAACTAATATACTGCTATTGTAATATATTGTAATGTCTTTATCACAAACTCAAAGATTTAAAAAGAAAATCATACATTTACTACTTGATCGATTTAAAAATCTTTGGTATCAATACCTATATTATAAAGACAAAATTGTTCTTTGAAGACATATGAAAATCACTGTGTTGATTTTTTAAATTTAATATTAATTTTTTAGTACAATCGCAATTATATTATAATATTTGATAGTTTACTGTAAACCACGTTGTATGGTGTTTCAATCATCCTTTAATATTCTTTGTGTTCCACATAGGCGTTATAAGCATTATAAGTTTAGAACTTATGTTTGGTGTATACACGAGTTCTTTTCAATTTATTAGTTCTACATTCCAATTTTTTCGCTGTATACGCGTACGTAGCTTGCGGTAGAATTATTACCAGTTTTCAATATAACCACAGTGGCGAGTTTCCTGGAAAAATAAATAAAAAGCTCGTATTGTCCAGAGGATGCCCGCAATTTTTAATAATAGTCGATCCTGGTGACTGTAAGTATCGATTGGGCACAAAGCCGGGATATTTGTACGATTTATTCGTAGAATACGGCCAGTGTCCCTAGGCCATATATCGCGGCTGGAGCAATACAATGCAGGGTTTACAACTCTAGCCTATAGATTTATATAAAACACGTAGAAAGAATCCGGGAAAATTCTAATAATTATAGAACCACAAGAAAATTTTCACTGTATTCTTACAGATTCTTATTCATTTCATCAATTCTATGCTTGCGACAAGTGAAACAATTAGGTAATATTACTCTTAAAGTAATATATTGTTATTTCATCTCCAAAGCGATACTTACAACGCATCCTTCTTGAAACTAAACATTTGTCTTTGGATTATATTGTTTTAAAATTTTTTCCTTTGTGTTTTTAGAGCTTTTTTCATGAGTGCCGGATCGCTATATTTGCCTAATTCGAAAAGGGCTTTCTCCTCGTTTATTTATTTCTGTGTTATTCTTGGACCGTTCGGCGCCACGATGTACTGAACAGTGCAATAACAGGGCCCACAAATCATACTCCCCGGTGGGTCCGACAAGGCGGCTCGGTTTCGACAAGGTCTTACCGGTTCAGTAATTAATTTGTTTTTGATGGAGCTCTTACATTGTGTATCGGCTGTACCGTGGTCGATCCAGGGATAAATGACTTGGCTGTTCTTGGGCACGAAGTCTCGCGGGATTTGCCTTTGGCACAACAGGATCAACTCGTACGGATCTTCTTGTATTTATCTTGTCATATAACTAAATTAGTTCATTAATATATGCCCCCTGTTCTATGCACACACCGTGTCCAAATTCGACTAACTTAATTTATTTGCCAAACTTATTGACAAATAGCGATATCCCACACTTAATTTATAATTTAAATATATCTGATTTGTTATTGATAATAAAATGATAGAAGTGGTCTTATACATTCAAAATTGAAGCATTTTAATTGTACTAAATTTTATTTAAATATAAGCTTAACAGAATGATAGCTTAATACAAGAAAAAAAAAGTAAAGAAGAATACTATTTAATTGTTTTTACGTTTTTAAGGTATTATAATTACATAAGGTGAGTGGACCATGGAAGGCCATGCTCCTTCGAAAACAAATTATTAATAAGTCGTAGTTATTGCCATGTGATAACAAATTTCTTCTACTGACACTAAACACCCATCGAACTCAAAGACACAGACGCGGCGGCGAGTTGCTCGCGCCGCTATTATATCAATGCGGTTCCTTGCTTCGTTGACTTCCGTCGTCAACGTTAAAATTGTAACTCGCGCTCACAGCGAAACGTAATTTTAAAATAAATAACCTATTATTTTCTTTATTTTTTTTACTCTGAATTAATATATAAGAATTTGCTATGGCACTAAAGAAAAAAATATTACTTTATTTCCATTTCAGTTAAAATATCAAGTGTTCCTTGTAAGGCCGATGGAAAACTTCGGCTGGCTTTACTAATTTTTATAATTTTATTATAAAATTTATTGGTTATTAGTATTATTTTTAAAACATTTCCACGAATACATTCTGAGTTATACGATTGTGTTCAGATAATGTTCGTTGAGTATTTTATAAGTCAATATATTATGGTAAGCATTAAATGTTTCGTTTTAATGAAACACCTTTTTATGTAGTTTAAGTATAAGTAGATATTTTGATTGTCACAACGTTAGTTTTAAGTTAAACGACTGATTTATTATATCGGCCTTTTAAGGAGCTTTGTTTTTTGTAAGGCCGTTTACAAGAGTTTAATAAATAGTAATTAAGTCTGCAATAAAAAAAAGTGTTTTACATGTTACATAATAAAATAAAGTGTTACTTAATAACTTGTTTGTTTTATTTATCCCGTAAATAAACGAATAATAACTGTTTATTTGTTAGAGTGGCCTTCCATGGTCCACCAACCTTAAGTACAGTAAAACCTTTAGGTAAATGCATTTTGTTTAACGTAGGCTTGTCTTTACAACTATTATCTATACAAAATTTTCCAAATTTAAGTAATTTTGAAAAGTAGCGGTCGCGCATTAACGGTCGCTGTCTGGTTAGAGAGTGGTCGCCTTGGCGAGAAATTTATAAAAAGAATTAAATTAAGATGTATCTGTTCTGAAGCATACTGCCCGCTTTTTGAGATGGTCGCCACGAGAGGTTTTCCGGTATGTCACATTTTTAAAAATTAGGTTAAAAAATTATATTTGTGATTATTTATAATTTTAAAGTTGCATTTTTCAAAACATTATAGAATGTATCAATTTGCAGTTTATAGAAATATCTTAGTTGTATGAGAGATGTAAATGCTTGAATAAACAATGTGCCATTTTGTATAAAAATAATGTACGCCATAAAAATGTGTTTTTAGTAACATAAAAATAAAAGTCAGTTATAATTAAACTGGATTTAATGAAATACACTTGTTACCAATAAAAAACAAATTACATATTTTAAAGTGATAATAACAAATGATAAGAGTTGCATATAAATCTAAAAAAAATTATGAAAGCACGCCACCACATAAGAGCAAATATAGCATAACATTTCAATTTCAATAATAAGTGTGGAATATTAAGATAAATTTCCAACTAGAGAGTGTGATTTAACGGGCGTAGCTAAAAGGGTTGAGAAATTGAGCAAGGATGAACAGCGTGTTGCGACCTCGTCCATTCCATCATCACAGATATTGTCCTCAAAACCTACTAATCATCTACATACCTAGAAATGAGCCTGTCGTTGTTCCACTCATAACTAACACGGCTAAAATGAGGATGGAATGCATAAACGTAACTACGAGGTAAAACTAACATAAAGGTCTTGGTCGGCGATGTATCTTACAAACTACCATTATGATTTCGTACTGACGGCGAACACATGTCTACGAATTTGGATGTCAGCTTGAGTTAGTATCGGGATATCTCTCGCGCCCAGCTTCATTATTTTGCGTCTGACTCTCCGAAAAGCGCTTTAATCTCGCTGGCTTAAGTAGCTGAGGATTACTTCATCAAAGTTATGACCGAATTCGAGAACCCTCGATGTATTTGTTGCTACTAAACGAGCAATATCGTTTTCGTTATTAAAATCCAGCTGACTTCGTGCTTTGATTTTTGTTTTTATCGATTCTTTAGAAGACGATAAAAAAAGGCACAAACCACCTATTTGTGCACATTTACATGGAGATGTTGACGGAAGCGCCTTGTAAATAATTCAGACTGACCCTCTAATAGAGCCGTGTCGTATTTTCAATACTTATAACTTATAGAGATATCTGCCCAGCCCCGTCACATTTCCATAAGGGAGACAAATATGCTGATACGCTGGTGAAACGAGAAAAAGAAGGACGAACAGATACGCTTTGAGCTGGTATCGAAGTCTCAGCACGTTGGACCCATGTTTGCATATGTATGTCGCTTCTTCAGGCGGTGACAGTTGTTGTGACCGAGGCTGGACGCTCGCTTCTTTTGGACCGGACGCTTCTTTTTATGTCCGTCGATCTGACGCCAGTTGTTCCGTATGCAAATTCGTGCTTCCTATTCTCATATCAGCCGTAGTTACCCATACTTTTCTTGGCTATAAACCGGGTTGTATGAAATTCGATATGTAAACGTATGCAGATGGACGTTTTCTCAGAGCTCTTACATAGCGCAGACCAAGGGTTCTCAAATCGCCATTAGGCGGTACAAAGGCAACTCGTTAGCGTCGAGAGATGGTGCAATGAACGAACGTGCCGGACACTCTGGGGACGCCTCAGGTACCCTTCATCCTAATCACACCAGTTTTCCTTCGGCTGCCGCGAATAAGAGGAACTAATGTACAAAGAAGAATATCGACTCTTCCGGAATGGAAATAGCAATGAGGGAGTAAATTATTTTAGCCGAGTGCATTATAAACATAAAATAATAAAGATAGTGTTGTACCTACACATAAGAGTACCTACAAAAACGCTCGTATCGAAGCTAAAGAGCGAGATGAAGAGCACGATACATAAAGTAGCTGTCTAAACGCCGGGGGCTCAGGTTTTTACTGCATTTTAACACTGCGTAAGCTGAGCAAGCCGCTTTATTGGTTGTTTAGAGTGGAGCTACATTAGTGTAGCCTCTGTTCTCTTGTAACATTATCACGTTTTACCTACATTTAGTATCACTCAAAAACCACAACATTTAGATAAATTATGAACGCATTATACCCGAACATGTGCCCTTTATTAAGTTAAAAAGAATATCAACTATGGTCGACGCCTAAGCTGCTTATAAGGGGGACCTTAAGATCCGAAAGATAATTTTACAAAATTGTTAATTAATTTTTTTTTTTTTTGATAACCATGATAGCGTGATAGATGCCAGTTAAAGGGTTGTTAGCTAACTATAAATAAAGTCCAAAAACAAGTTTGTTACGTTTGCATTTTACATTAAAAAGTGTTTTTCTATCTTAAACTTGTATTGATCTGTAGGAACCTTAGTAAAAATTTGATTTAAATGTTATCGCCAATTTTTATCATTTCGGGATTTTTTATTAAATGTTGTATTTACATTAAGGTGTTTCGTTTTTAAACATTTTTTTGCGCAGCACAACAAAATTTTATAAAAAGACGCGATGCTGCTGGATTAATTTATAAGAATTATATACTTAGGTACAAGTTTTAAAATTTTAAAGTGTATTTTGGAATAGAAAAACCCTTAATACAATATTATATAATCTTAATCGCCTCTTAATTTATATTCTTTTTATCAGTAAACTTATGTGAATTTATTTAACCAAGCAATTTGTGCAGGTGTTTCTATTAAATTAATTTCTAATTCCTATAACGAGATAAAGACACTGCGACTGCTCTTTTCATATAACGCGATTTTTTGTAGAACGCCCCGAATAATTTTTTTTTCAAATTAACTGCATATATATGCCATTTATTTTTAAAATGTAGTCCTATTTAATAAAATATATAGGGGAAGGTGGCCTAAAGCGGGTAATGGCCCGTGTGGATATGTTATATATTAGCTGGAATTTATATGTGTATTTACACCCCCACTACCCTGCCTAATTGATGTCATACTACTTTTGACACCTAAGTTGCTTAATAACGTTACAAAATTAAAAACAAAAATATAAAAATTTTTAAAATGTTTGAAATTAATTTAACTTTAATTGTTACAAAGTCCTTATCATTAGGCTTTTTTTTGTAGTGCGGTTTTGTTTTGCAATAAACTAGTTTTAATATTTGACTAAATATTTTAATATCCATTCATTATTTTTTACGTTAATGTACCAAAACCAAATAAATGTGTGTTTGGGCAAAGCGGGTAGGTACCCTCTTTGCTTGTGACCAGAATTGGCAATTTTATTATAATTTATAGAATTGAATTGGTATTAAAACTAAATGATTTAAAGCGTTGAAGCAATTAAGATTTAAAATCAATGGTAAACCAAAGTGATATTAAGATTGGAACAAATTAGCAGTTTATAACATTAAAATGCTTAATATAACTTAATACCAATATTATTGTCAAGAACATGTCAAGTGTAGATAATTATTTTCAAATGTTTTGTTTAATCCGATTGATTCATGGGAGCCTACCTGCTTTAGGCACCCCTGTCGGACAAAGCGGGTAATTTCTGAAATTTTTTATTTGTGAGTTTTTTTCTACAATTAAAGCAGAAATGTAATTATTTTTTTTTATAAAATGAAAGTTTATTAATTGTATTGCGTAAATCTAAAATAAAACACTTTTTTTAGCCGAAGTGGTTCATATTTATTGATGAACCTTAACCTACCCGCTTTAGGCCACCTTCCTCTAGTTTGGAAACCCCTGGTCTAGCTATAAGGGATTTTAAGGGTTGAAGCAATTAAGATTTAAAAACAATGGTAAACCGAAGTGATATTAAGATTGGAAAAAATTACAAGTCTGAATTAGCAGTTTATAATATTAAAATGATTAATTACTAAATTCCAATGTTACTGTCAAGAACATGTTAAGTGTAGATAATTATTTTCAAATCTTTTGATTAATCCGATTGGTTTTTGGGAGCCTACCCGCTTTGGGCACCTTTGTAGGGCAAAGCGGGTAATTTATGAAATTTTATATTTTTGAGTTTTTTTCTACATTAAAAACAGAAATGTAATTATTCTTTTTTATAAAATGAAAGTTTAATAATTGTATTGCGTAAATGTAAGAAAGAAACACTTTTTTGTTAGAAGAAGCGGTTCATATTGATCGACAAACCTTAACCTACCTGCTTTAGGCCACCTTCCCCTAAACTAAAAACAATAATAATTTCAAACATATTACTTTTGCTAGAAGAATTTATGTACAGCACGATTCCCTATAACAGAAATTTATATAGCGTGTAACGTCTTAACCTTATTATACAGTAGTTTACTGTATTATCACATTTTTTTAATAAATAATGAAGATTTGACTTACGGTATATTATATATGTAATTAATTATCCCTTGCAACTGGTAAGGTACCAAAACTCAAGATAATTAAATTAAAAATAAAACTTTGACATATTAATATCAAAAGTAAATAAATTTAATAAAAGTAAACGCCTAACATGGTTATAAACTGCAACAGTAAATAAAACGCAAAGTTTTTAAAGAGGCCATAAAGTAATTACGTTAGTTAAATTTTAAATTATTCACACAGTTTTGTAACACATCCGCTATTACTCTTTATTTAATTCATTAGACTCGCAGACGGACTTGATATACGTAAAGTATAGTGGGTAGTTTTTTGTCAGTTAATTATACGAGAAAAGGCAAAACGGATGAATTTTTCAGTACTATGAGAAAAGTTGTCGCGATTGCGGACACACATTTTAATAAACCAAATCCAGCGCACAAACAAATTCCAAGTTAATTACGATAATTGAACGGGTCGATTGAAAAAGCGGGAGCTCCAGTGCACTCTTTAAGTTTTAAATGTG
Source organism: Sinopyrophorus schimmeli (assembly GCA_036325965.1). Lineage (NCBI taxonomy): Eukaryota > Metazoa > Arthropoda > Insecta > Coleoptera > Elateridae > Sinopyrophorus > Sinopyrophorus schimmeli. The sequence goes on from JARFIZ010000396.1 coordinate 1,112,454, forward strand.
ATTGCATACAAACTTCAGACTTAGAAACTCGTAATAAGGATTTGCTTCGTTTTGAATAACACATAAAATTAAGTCCGGAAGCGCGGACGAGCCTTTGTCCTCGAACAGGTACATATGTATCTATCAAAGTAAAAAAGAATAGTAAAACAAGAAATAAAAGAGCGAGCGATCTGGATACGTGGATTTGTTGCCTATTACTAAAAGAATTTTACACCTATTTAACTTTAAACGACGCTAAAGAAAGAAGTAAAATAGAATTTCAGTTGCAAGCCGAACGAAAAAGGTCTTAGGACAATAACGCGTATAGCGTGTCTTTTTTGATCACATTGGCAAAATTACTTCGGATCCATTTAACATGGCGGCGTTTCACAGTCACGAAAAAAGTTTTACTAACTCAAATAATCGCTCAGACTTTTTCTATAATCGATTCGTGGAGGTGCATTGCTTGGCGTCGCCTCTCGCTATTTATTACAAACTTTTCTCCAAACGCTTCCAATATTTTTCTATAGATGCTGTTCTTCTAATTTACTTTGCTCTCTGTATCGTTTTTCTTAATCAATTTTTTTTTTTATAAAAATTTAGGTTTCATTTATCAGTTTGACCTTACACGAGACGATATTCAACGTAATAGAATATTCATCAATGCGAAAACTTTAAAGAAATCGTTTTGCTAACCGATCTCCAATTTATTAATTTTTAACAACTGTAAAGCGATTTTTAATTTATCTTTTGAATAAATATATTAGGTAAATATTAATAAAGAAATGTTCAACATTATTGTATTTACAGTTTTATGATATATATCACTGGACTTATGCGGTACTTTTTATAGGCGGTCTTCACGCGGTCAGAAAAGTTTTTACATAAGATGAGTTAATATTATTAAAAACTTTATCTGCAAATATCAACATTTATAACGCGTATTGAAGTAAGACTTGATGGAAATAGCAACTTTGAGGTAATGAATAAGAGAACCCGAGTCGGAATTTGGCACCTCAATAGAGTCTAAAAGTTCTCATTTCTATTGTTTCTTTACGGATTCATCGAATTTGGGCTCTCATTGGCCTATGGAAATACTCATTGGTAAATTCAATTTTTAAAAATCGAAAACCTATTGGAATTTTAGCTCTTAAATGGCATCTCAAAAGTCTGTTTTGAAAAATCTAAATAAAATAGGGCCTAAATGAATTTTCAAAAGTCTAATTTTTTTAAAATTGCGTACCTTATCAATATGTGTAACTTATTATTTATGCATAAATATGGAACGTAAGAAAATAAATTTGAATATTAAAAAATTCTCATTATTATTATTAGTACTAAATTGAGGCTATTGGTTTGCTACTAATTGGAAAGCGCTAACTATTCATATTTCGTCCTCAGAGACGTAAGATTCATTTTAGGAATTGAAATATTTGGGGTCCTAATGAGATGCAGTTTGTTTAAATTAGGTCCTCAATAACGTATCAAATGTGCAAATTATCGAAAAACAGTCTAGTTTAGGTGCTTTTGATGTCTTAAATTACATTGTGCTCTGACTTAGGATGTCTTCAATAGCACTAGTAGAACCTCAGATGTTAAAAATTGGGGCGTTAAAATTCGCGTTTGCGCAAAAAATTCAGAAGCAAGCAACAAATTGTTTATTAAAAAATCCGTTTTAAATAAAATATGCGCTAAGCGATAGATAATTAAATTTAAACATATCTATTAAAATGAATTAACTTTGAAACGGACTCCTATCAAAATAATTTTAAAAAAAGCTCTCTAAATACAGTCGAATCTCCATAAGTCGAACCTCAATAAGCCGAATTTTTGATAACTCGAATTATTTATTAATTTCCCTTCAACTTCAACTTATCGAGGTTCGACTGTATATCAAAATACATTGACAAATCATTTGGAAAAACTACACAACTTATTATAAACGACAACGTTAACAGGTTGTATTTAAAATTAATAACATTATCTATTGCTAAAAAACCCAATAACATCAAATAAGTAAAAGGTGCTTATTTGGTTTTTAACCCAACCATGCACTCGCAAATACGAAATCGATATTTTCGATACATGTGCGTAAAGCAACAAATTTCGGTAGGTACAGTAGCGCCCAAAAGTGAGTGCCTAAATGATTTTTCGAGAAGAACTTTTTAAAATATGGGCCATTTTACTTCATTTTTGAGTATGTTAGACAGTTTTGTATAAGAAAAATAATTATTATGTTTAAAACGTGATAAACAAAAACTTACGGTAGTTAAATGAGCTCAGACTCATTTGTGTAAAAAACGCATTTTTCAGAACAGAAAACTAAGAACAATTTAATGAAAAATAACTTTATAACAATACACTAAAACAGTTTTATAATCATAAAAATGCTTAATACTCAGTTGGGAAATCACGCGATTTTATAACTGCCTGACAGCGAGATGGCATTGAATCAATAAGATTTTCGATGACTGAATCAGACATTTCATTCCATTCCTTGTCCAATTCGGCAAATTTTTCATCTTTATTCTTAATATTTTTGTTTCGACAACGTCTTGCCAGCTCTTCCCACACGTGTTCTAGCGGGTTGAGGTCAGGAGATTGACTGGGGCACTGAAGAATCCTGACTTGTTTCTGCTGCAATGAAGTCTTGACAATCGAGGAGGTGTGCTTAGGATCGTTATCCTGTTGGAGAATTCATCTAGAAGACATATTTGTATGGGCCCATGGTAAGACGACATTAGTCAGCATGTCTTTGTAACTTTGTTTAGTCATTATTCCTTTAATTTTAATGATGGGGCCCATGCCATTACGAGAGAATACGCAATAAACTATAACTGATCCACCTCCATGTTTTACTGTCGGTTTTATGTATTTGAATTGTATCTTTCTCCAGGAGGACGTCTTATGTATTGTATTCCGTCGCTTCCAAATAGATTGAACTTAGATTCATCTGTGAAAAGTACTTGACTCCACTCGACTGCTGTCCAATGCAAGTGCCGCTTTGCAAAATCCACGCGAGCCTTTCGATTCTTGAGTTTGATGAAAGGTTTTTTAGCTGGACGTCTGCCATTCAAACCAGCATAACTCAATCTTCTGGAAACTGTCATTCGACTAATATTTAGACCTTCACTTTAATTAAATTCTGCTGCCAAATCCACAGCTGAGAGAGTCAGATCCGCTTTGGAGCGACGAACAATGCGTGTATCAAGCCGGGAAGAAGTAACACGTGGTCTACCAGTTCTTTTATCGTTCTCAACAGAATATCTCTGATCAAACCTTTGAATAATCCTTGAAACAGTACGAGCTGGCATTTTTTGAATCCGTGAAATGGCAGCTGCCTTCATGCCAAAGTTTTTCATATCTATAATTGCTTTCTGAATGGCTGGAGAAGTTTCAACTCTTGGCATTGTTAAAACTTGATCAATTGTTACCGAACACAAAAAAAAATAACAGAAAAATAACCCAAATATTCAAGAACAAAACAATAATGTGACGGCGCGGAATATTTAAAAAATGACTGTTCCAGTAAAAATGGAACATAACCTAAAATACCGTATCTGCGCAACAGTTAACTTTTAATAATATTTTCTAACATCAAACTGTACAATATACTAAAGTTTTAAGTAAATTGGCCGAGATTGCAAAAAGTTATGCATGAAAAACGGTTTCGGCACTCACTTTTGGGCGCTACTGTATGTATTCGACACGAAGCCAAGGTTAAGGCACATTCATTACGGGTACGCAGATAGGCGAGAATGTTGGAATAAGCCTACGAGATGCAGTTGTGAATGCGTCATAACCTTAGGCGAGTGATGTCAATTCTCCATGGTCTCTCGTTTTACGCTTATATGTATATCCAACAATGTTTTTTTTTTAAATCCGCCGCAAAAGTTTGATTGGACAGGAACACTCGCATTATCGTAAATAATAACCGAAAATTTAATTTTTCGAAACAAAAATAAATAAAATAGAATTTCAGTTGCAAGCCGAACGAAAAGGTCTTAGGACAATAACGCGTATAGCGTGTCTTTTTGATCACATTGGCAAAATTACTTCGGATCCATTTAACATGGCGGCGTTTCACAGTCACGAAAAAAGTTTTACTAACTCAAATAATCGCTCAGACTTTTTCTATAATCGATTCGTGGAGGTGCATTGCTTGGCGTCGCCTCTCGCTATTTATTACAAACTTTTCTCCAAACGCTTCCAATATTTTTCTATAGATGCTGTTCTTCTAATTTACTTTGCTCTCTGTATCGTTTTCTTAATCAATTTTTTTTTATAAAAATTTAGGTTTCATTTATCAGTTTGACCTTACACGAGACGATATTCAACGTAATAGAATATTCATCAATGCGAAAACTTTAAAGAAATCGTTTTGCTAACCGATCTCAATTTATTAATTTTTAACAACTGTAAAGCGATTTTTAATTTATCTTTTGAATAAATATATTAGGTAAATATTAATAAAGAAATGTTCAACATTATTGTATTTACAGTTTTATGATATATATCACTGGACTTATGCGGTACTTTTTATAGGCGGTCTTCACGCGGTCAGAAAAGTTTTTACATAAGATGAGTTAATATTATTAAAAACTTTATCTGCAAATATCAACATTTATAACGCGTATTGAAGTAAGACTTGATGGAAATAGCAACTTTGAGGTAATGAATAAGAGAACCCGAGTCGGAATTTGGCACCTCAATAGAGTCTAAAAGTTCTCATTTCTATTGTTTCTTTACGGATTCATCGAATTTGGGCTCTCATTGGCCTATGGAAATACTCATTGGTAAATTCAATTTTTAAAAATCGAAAACCTATTGGAATTTTAGCTCTTAAATGGCATCTCAAAAGTCTGTTTTGAAAATCTAAATAAAATAGGGCCTAAATGAATTTTCAAAAGTCTAATTTTTTTAAAATTGCGTACCTTATCAATATGTGTAACTTATTATTTATGCATAAATATGGAACGTAAGAAAATAAATTTGAATATTAAAAAATTCTCATTATTATTATTAATACTAAATTGAGGCTATTGGTTTGCTACTAATTGGAAAGCGCTAACTATTCATATTTCGTCCTCAGAGACGTAAGATTCATTTTAGGAATTGAAATATTTGGGGTCCTAATGAGATGCAGTTTGTTTAAATTAGGTCCTCAATAACGTATCAAATGTGCAAATTATCGAAAAACAGTCTAGTTTAGGTGCTTTTGATGTCTTAAATTACATTGTGCTCTGACTTAGGATGTCTTCAATAGCACTAGTAGAACCTCAGATGTTAAAAATTGGGGCGTTAAAATTCGCGTTTGCGCAAAAAATTCAGAAGCAAGCAACAAATTGTTTATTAAAAAATCCGTTTTAAATAAAATATGCGCTAAGCGATAGATAATTAAATTTAAACATATCGGGGCCCCGGATAATTTTTTAAAATGCATACTCTTTTTTACTAATTCTATTAAAGTTTCTATTAAAATGAATTAACTTTGAAACGGACTCCTATCAAAATAATTTTAAAAGAAGCTCTCTAAATACAGTCGAATCTCCATAAGTCGAACCTCAATAAGCCGAATTTTTGATAACTCGAATTATTTTTAATTTCCCTTCAACTTCAACTTATCGAGGTTCGACTGTATATCAAAATACATTGACAAATCATTTGGAAAAACTACACAACTTATTATAAACGACAACGTTAACAGGTTGTATTTAAAATTAATAACATTATCTATTGCTAAAAAACCCAATAACATCAAATAAGTAAAAGGTGCTTATTTGGTTTTTAACCCAACCATGCACTCGCAAATACGAAATCGATATTTTCGATACATGTGCGTAAAGCAACGGATTTCGGTAGGTATGTATTCGACACGAAGCCAAGGTTAAGGCACATTCATTACGGGTACGCAGATAGGCGAGAATGTTGGAATAAGCCTACGAGATGCAGTTGTGAATGCGTCATAACCTTAGGCGAGTGATGTCAATTCTCCATGGTCTCTCGTTTTACGCTTATATGTATATCGAACAATGTTTTTTTTTTAAATCCGCCGCAAAAGTTTGATTGGATAGGAACACTCGCATTATCGTAAATAATAACCGAAAATTTAATTTTTCGAAACAAAAAAAATAAAATGTCTCACGGAACAAATTTCAGTTACGAAATTAGTAATTTAACACGCTGACTACTACTTTTATTAAAACTGTGTAATTAAATAAATAAATTGGCAGTTAATACAATAATGATCTTATGTATTTTAGAGTACACAAGGAGAAAAAAGTGAAAGGCCGAAGAGCGAAAGTAGGCACTTTCCATGCAGGCGCAGAAAGCAACAAAGAAATTTCAATAGTCATAAACTTTTAAAAAATGTAAAAACAACAACTAAAATAGCTTTGATACGTATAATACATTAAAAACAAAATATTTGAAATCCATAACAACATTTAATAAATCTTCTTCGACTTTTGAACTTAAAACTGGGTTTTTTCTCCTCGAAAAAACTTTTTTTACAACGCACCTATAAAACATCCCCTTCCGTTATCACAAGGAGCGTAGAAGAGCAAAAGCATAACAATCACAGGTAATAGTATCATAAAATAGTGGTAAGATTTCATTTACTACATCTGACATGATTCTCTAAATAAAGAAAGCATAGAGAGACGTGCCGGATTCCGGGTGAAACCCAATTTATTTGATGCGGCAACAAGAAGTCCGTTTCAGACGACAAAATGGTGATGGCCCGGCGACTTGTGAAGCAGTTGGCCCCATTACAATGCTATAAATCTACGAAGGCACCCCAACATAGGGAGAAAATGTCTCCATTGCATTACAGTGTTTCTCGCACGTCCTTCGCAATGTATTAATGCGAAAACAAGACAAATTAATGTTTTGTGTTTGAGAAAAAACGTGGAATGAATTTAATTTCTAAATGCGCCTATTATTGATGCAATTTGTTTCAAGATTTATCTTTACGGCTCACATACACAATATAAAATAAGTAGATACCGTAGATACTCGCGTACAATGCAACCCACGTGTAACGCGAGGGTTAAAAATTTGACACACAAGTATTGTGTACCTATAGCAGGTTTGATTAGACAGTATAGGTTTGGGTCCCACATTGAAGATATGACAATTTTATTACGGCGTGCCACAATACATTTTTGCGTGGGAGTTAATACATTATCAGATTGCCATCAATATTGTATAGATGTAATTGATATATCCAGTCGATAATTCCACTTAAAAAAACTCTGACTTATTGACGGACAAATCACAACTAAAATAAAAGGGTCAAAAAGCATGAAATTTAGCACAGAAGTTCCTTATATAACGTAGGTGATCATGACGAAAGGATTTTTGAAAAGTCATCCCTTAAGGTGGTTAAATAGGAGATGAATGTTTGTATGCAAGTTCGTGATTTTTAAAGTTAGAAAAGTGCAAGTAATTAGACAAGGGCAGACCCAAAAATGTGCCACTTTTCGCTCGAACGTGCACATACCTCACATTTATTGGATTTATTTATATTCATTTTTGGATTTAAAAAGAAAAAAATAGAGTCATTCAGGTCAAGAGCACGCGCTTTACATTTCTCGATCACGCCAAAACAAAAATAATTGGATATCAGTAATATGATAATTCTTATTAGATAAAGCATTTAATGCACTATATTATGCATAAGACACACAAGCTAGTAGATACAGTACTAGCTTAATGTGTAGTTTTCTTCAATTTAGACAATAATGTGCGTGGGTTAGAATGCAAACTCTTGACCCGCAATGCGGGTAAGAGCCCGCAGTTTTTCGGGTATAAAATCGCATATGTGGTCTATAAACCCACTTAAGTAAAGCGTGGAAAAACAGCAAAATACTATAATATATAATAAAAAAAAACAACTCTTTAGCTATCAACATTAACAGTTATTTTTGGATTTATTGGGATGGGGTTGAACATCAATCCAACTGCACTTAGGCCACTTAGTTGGGCCCATTCACATCAATAGAACATTTCGTCCATTTTCTTACAGCGGACAGCGAATTGTAACTTTTGAACCTTGTTAAATATTGATCTAAAACGACCTAATAGTATTGCAACATTACTGTTTTTTAGTCTTTTTCTAATTGTGAGACTCCCTTCGCTAATACCAACTTGTGCTTTACATAATTACGTGGCATTTTTATATAAGCGCTAAACATCTAGATTAGTAGAACAAAAATATTAACAATTGTAAATAATCTTAGTAAAAAATATTATATAACTTTGAATATGTGGACAAGAAAACGCATGTAGGGGTAAACGTTCGCATGCGATCTTTTGACCCCGCTCTCTTACCCCACGGTAGGGGGAAAGTGGCATGAAACAGCCAAGTTTTGAAACAGCCATTATCAATTACGCGGTAGTGTTTGAACGAATCGTGCATATATTATTATTTTAAGATAGTAATACTATCTAGTTGGCGCCCACAAACATTTAACAGTTCACCCTCAACAAACGGCGCAGTTATCACCTGTTGAAGATTTTGTCGTCAAAAAGTAAGTATTTGAGTTCCTTTTATTTGTTTTCTGATGTCTATACGTACAAAACTAATAGTAATATGATTATACTATAATTTTATAGATATATTAGGCCTTCTAATCTTATATATAAAATGAATTGGCGTGTGTTAGTCTGCCTATAACTCGAGAACGGCTGAGCCGATTTGGCCAATTTTGGTTTTGAAATATTTGTAGAAGTCCAAGGAAACTATAGGTGAAAAAATATGAAGAAATTTCCAAAAAAATAGTAAAAACAACAATTTTATTTTCCTATACAAACTTATCGTATTGTAAGTGTTTTTTTATTAGTCACGTTTTATTACCAATTAAGATCCTAAAAAAATAAAATAAAGCCGGATGTTGTCGCAACTTAACTGCTTACATAGAAGATTTGGAGTATTTTAAATTAGTATGTTTTTTGTATTACATATTATTATTTGATACTTTCGAATCGTGTTAGAATTTTATATTTATTAATGAAGAGCCCAAATAATTTTTTATTTTAAAGTTATTACATACAATAATGTAATACATTTTTGGAAATGCTTCCTAGAACAATAAAATGGTCGTAATAATACATAAAGTGTGTTTATAGTATTAAAATTTGTTTATTATATGTTAGATGAAATATTCTTCTACTCGATTTATTTATTTTGATTAAAATTCAATTAAAAATGTTTACGCAAATAAAATCTGAAACATTGAAAGAGGCTGTGAAAAAGTTCTTGGAAATCACAATAACCGTTTAGTTAAAAATCTGCAAGATACAATAAAAATGCAATATTATTATTTCAAAAATACACTACGGGCTGTTAGGGTAAGGTAGTTGATTTTTTTAGCTTATATTACATTATGATAAACGGGCTTTCAGAATCTGAAAAGTTTTTCAAGATTCCTTCACAAATAACCGAGCTACGATTTATCAAATTGAAAATTTAGAAAAAATAATTAGAAGACGGTCCGTTCGAGAAGGGCGGCGAGGTTACATATAGTTTGGAAACCGCTGTCCTAATGCCTAATGGACTCAACATTGATAACAATAAACGAAATATTGATAATAATAAACGAACAAATTGTAATGCTTTTGTATTGGGTGGACCGATTCAAAGACAGTTTGAACACACTAAGCGGTTGATAACTTTAACCGTGATCACATTAAGTGGCGTCTACTGTATTTGTATATACATATAGATATATATTTATATGTTATCGTTTCACTCCAACACCGTTCAACCCATAACCATGAAAATTGGCAAGTATATGTATTTTTTGTGAAAATAGTGTATACATATTTTATTTTATTTTATTTTTTGGTTTTCTGCTAATTTTAGTTATTGAATTTGACACATTATTCAATTCTGAGGCGGTACGAAGTTCGCGGGCCAGCTATAATTAAATAAAAATAAGAAATAAATTTATTAAATATATTCTTTTGAAAAGCGTCGCAAAGTTACAACCTGTAAAGGAGTCCCAGTGTAAAGATTGGGAACCCTGACATAGGCTATAGTTTATTTTGAAAAAATTGTTTTTACTTGAATTGCAATACCTGCAACGGCTAAACAACTATATAGGATATTTATTTTAATAAAACAATTTTTTAACACATACTGAGCGAAGCCGGCTGCCAATAGTAATATATATATTTTGCAAGCTAATCTTTGATTTCATACTAATTTTTGAGATGTTGTTTCTTGAGAAAATATGTTTTGAAAAAGCCGTGCTGTAGGGTAATGAAAAAGCCAGCCATTTTATGATTGTTTCTTTCAAGGCCTACTTTTCATTCTGTTTTAAAAACCTATATTTATTAAAATACACCTTTTTTTACAGATAATTTTTTCAGATAAAAATTGCATCTGAAACAGAGAAGAAGAAGCGTAAGAGACCCACAGCATCTACAATAGAGGACGCTGTTAGTGATGTAATCGAGAAAGGGCAGTCTATAAATAAATCTGCCTTATTCTTTAATGTTTCAAGAGCTTACTTAGCTGAAATAGTTAAGAAAGTGAAGTCTTCTGGCGAATCATCATACAAACATAACCCTAATATAGGTAATAAGCGGATCTTTACTGTGGAACAAGAGGATTTGCTAGCAGATTATTTGAAAACTGCATCTAAAATGTGCTATGGGCTTACAAGACAGCAAACCAAAAAACTGGCATTTGATTATGCAAAAGCGAATACTATTTGTGCAGATAAATGGAAGGACTCTCAAAGTTCAAGCGATGATTGGCTGAAAGGATTTATGAATCGACACAAAGAATTAGCCGTTAGAAAACCTGAAAGTACTTCACTTTCTAGAGCAACTAGTTTTAATAAAACGAATGTAAGCGAGTTTTTTAAAAAACTTACTGATGTTTTTTGTAGATTTAAATTTCCGGTGCACATGATATTTAATGCAGATGAAACAGGCTGCAGCACTGTGACGAATCCTCCCAAAGTTATTGCTGAAAGAGGATCAAGACAAATCGGACAAGTGACATCAGGTGAACGAAGAACTTTGGTAACAACCTTGTTTTTTATTAATGCTGCTGGTGTTTTTTTACCACCAATTTTGTTTTCCGAGTGAATTACAAAGACATTATGTTAGTAAATGGTCCACCAGGAGCTCTTGGAATGGCAAATATTTCTGGATGGATAAATGAAGAATGTTTCATTAAAGCTCTGCAACATTTTGTAGTGCATGTGAAGCCTTCTAAAGAAAATCCGGCATTAATCATCTTGGACAATCATAGTTCACATGTTAACCTCAAAGTGGTTCAATTTGCGAGAGAAAACTTTATTATAATAGTCACTATTCCACCACACTGTAGCCACAAATTACAGCCCCTTGATGTTACAGTATATGAACCATTCAAAAGTAGATATAGAATTGCTATGAATGAGTGGATGTTGTCAAATCCTGGTAAAACAGTGACCATTTATCAAGTTGCACAGTTTGTGAATGAGGCATATCTATCAGCTTTTACTCCTCGCAATATTACACAAAGTTTTTTCAAAACAGGTATTTGCCCTTTGAACTCTAATATGTTTACAGAAGAAGAGCTTCTACCATCATTTGTGACTGATCGATCTGATCCATCTGCTAAATTCGATAATGATAAAGAAAATAATAATAAAAACGTGATTAAAATCGAAGAGAATTTGCTTCTTCAGCCTTCACCTGCTCGTGTATATTCACATCCAATTTCTGGAAATTCAGAGAAACAAACGGTATCACAGGATAATTTAAAACGTTTTTTAGATTTGTATGCTTCAGCACCTATAGTTTCAGTTGTGAGCACATCAGCGCAACTAGATGTATTACCACAAATGATTAGACCATTTTCAAAGGCAGATCCCAGAAAAAATACGATTCGTAAGAATAGGACAATGTCATCTGCTATTGTAACGGATAGTCCTGAAAAAAACAAGATAGCAGAAAAGGAGGCAAATGCAAAGCAAAAGAGAAAGTATGTAAAAAAAACGACTATAAAAGTCGTTAGTAAGAAATCTAAAATAAATCATGAAAGTGGACAGGATAACTGTATTGTGTGCAACAAAAGTTATAATAACAGCATTCAAGAATGGTACCAGTGCAAAATTTGTAGCGGTTGGGCACATGAATCCTGTGGAATAAAAGGGAGGTTACATTATTTTTGCACAAATTGTTTTTAATTTTTTTGCATTATATATCTTTGTAATTGTTGAATTCGTTTGTACTGTTTTGAATTAAAATTATATTAGTTTTTAAAAAGAACATACTTAGTCTGTTTGCAATGATTGATCTTGAACAGCTAATTTTGTGAGAATTTGTTAGATTTAAGTAAATATTTATATCCATAGTTTGCGTTATTTAAAACGTTTTATAATTATATAATATCTAAATTTATATCTTAAGATTATTATTAAATAATAACTTCGTTAATGTGCAGTTTTAGTCTTGTAATAAGAACATGGCTTTTTCAAAACAGGGGTTGGCTGTTTCAATACCTATAGTTTATGAAACAGCCGAATTTCATGTTTTTTATAAATAATTAGAAGTCTAAAAATATCGTTAATTTTGAAAAATGTTTTATGACATTATGTACATAAATGAATAACCAATTACACGTTATAAAATTTTTTTCATTTATTTATATCCTATATTATTTATCCCTTTTTTTAAAACTGGCTGTTTCATGCCACTTTCCCCCTACTACTTTTTAAAAAACCCGTCTTTGTACGAACAACTCTGGAGACAACCTTCAACTTTTCGCCTAATAATAATATTATAGTAATGATGTTACAACACTAAGCACTGCTTACTGCATTTATTCCAGCTCCACAATCTCGATAAATTTTTCCTGAGTACAAAAATCTACGGAATAAACTGTACCTAAGGTTTATTCTTTTGTCGCATATTGTTACACAAATGGTGCGCAGCAAAGTATCACGTGCTTTCGAGAAGGCCGCTCGCATGGCACTGATTTAAAAAAAAGCGCCCCTGATCCCTTTACTCTACACGGAAAGTTACGCACTGCGTTCTCTTACCCAACACGTTCTTTTACTCCGGAATGATTCTAATGTGCCTAAATTTAACGACATGAACATTAGGGTAGAGCGAAAAAAAATTTTTTTTCTTAGCCTGGTGCTAGAATTTGTAGCTTATAAAAAATAAAACATTTGAAAAATAAAATTTTTTTTAATAAACATCTTGAGGTGGCCCACTGATTTTTTAAATTAAATTTAAGTTAAAATTCTTTTAAAACAAAAAAAAGTGTTCGAGAAGCTGCGAAGTAATCTTCAAATTTATCTAAAAATGAACAAAGATCGTTTCTAACTCAAAATTCACTTTAATCCCTAAGAAAAGTATGTTATTGTTTCGGAATTTTTTTGAAAACTGCAATAATGGCGATAGAAATTTTTTTTAAGTTAATAATTGTTAATGGGCAAGAAAGAGGACACTTCGCAGCTTCTGGAACATTCCGAGCAAAAAGTAAATATTTTCAGGATACCAAACCGACACTCTGCTTTTACCTAAAATCTACAATGGTCTAGCTATACACAAACGCAAGGTACGCAACATAAGACGTGGTCATATTCAATTCAGTTACGCCAAAATGGTATAACTTCTAAAGCGCCTACATAAGTATCCGCACCGATTTTTTTTTAAATAAAGGCCTAAATGTTTCCAATAATCCTTTTGACAAGCGTTCTATTGTGGTCAGGTAAAATTTAATGAAACGCTATTGTGTAAACTACCGGAGAGTAATTATTGTTCAGTTCGACAAATCGGCCACTTTGGTAACGAGTTGAAGTTCTAATTAGGACTATTTAAAAGAGTGGTCGGTGGGTAGTTAGTAATAATCGCCATATTAATATTCCGCAGAAAATCCAAACCATTCGAATATACATACGAGCGGACTAAAATATCATAGGATGAGTGAGGAACTGCAGAAAGCGGAACAAGTAGGTATCAGAACACAAATAACCGCAGGCCTCCGTTGTTTCACTCAATAATATGTTATCGCGCTCGTTCGACCTGAAGTAATGCAGTTGTGAGCATCTGCTGAGGTAAAGTAGCCGAGGGCTAGCTTTGAAAGCTCATATGATAATAGTAAAAGTATGAAAGGAAAGGAAAGTTTCTACTATAAACTGACGATCTAAATTCACTCAGTTTCTAATACTTTGATGTGTTTACCATACGCAAAGCTTTCAGCTTGATTATTATTATAACCAGCGAATAAAAATACGGATAACACTTCCTTGCTCCGTTATAATGACATCCACCGAAAGGCTCCCGATGTTTATTACTACGCATTTCCTTATTAGCTTTTGTTTGTATTGGATTAAGTCCAATTATGGATGCAGAGGAAGTGAGATTTAAAACAAACAAAGTTAGGGTTATTCCGATCCCTTTACGTTGATCGAATAAAAAGAAATTGAATCATTACCTAGAATAATTAAAAAACATTTTTCTGTTTAAAATTCTTATACGTACTTATATATAAAATTTTTTTTCTATCTTACGCTCAAAAAAATGATATATTACATACCGCAAATTCTTAGACGACCGACTGCTTTTGAACTGCGTCGCGCCGCGCTTTTAGAAAGTTAGCAATTTGTATCTACTTGTAAAATATTATTCTTGTTGTGTTTCTACTTTAAAGTAAAGTACCTCTAATATGAACCCAAACTGAATAATTTATGCAAATGAGTGGCGAATATATAACTTTTGAGTTGTACACTGAAAATGTTAAAAACAATAAACATCAACTTTAGATGCTTGTTGTAATTTAATTATTGTTTCCTTTAAGTTTTTCTTATACAATTATATGCTCGTAAAATATTCTCAAAAACATAAACTAAGAAAAATATTTTGACAGAAAAATTCGAATGGTTAAATACGAAAACGTTTTTGCCTACTTTTTATTATTTTTTTTTATGAAATGGGTAATAATTGTATTTGGAACTTTCTCAAAGAGTTAATGCGTGACAAGTGAGTAGTGCTTTTGTGATTGAGTGACGTCAGGGGGTAACAAGATGAAGTCAGTGGTGTGCGACGTCACGGCTTCGCGGCTGTCGCTGTTTCCGCGAAATCTTCAACAATGGGTACGAACAAAGGTCCCTGGCTGAGTTCGACTAATGGGATTAACAATGCTGCGGGCTAGGATGTGTAATAGAAGGGAGTTAAAGTCCATAGCTATGCAAAAAGATTTCAAAAACTGATCTTTTTTTTTATTCAAAATATATATCTACGTATATATTATTTTTAATATCAAAAATCAAAAAAATAATAGTTTACAAATTAGTCTTTGTTTGTTATTAAAAACAATTTATTAAGAATTATGTAAAAAACGGTGATGTTACATTTTTGTTTGATTATTGTAATCGTAGATGTATCAATTTATTGTAAAAAATAAACAACGTGTCAGTGTGAAATTACATTAAAAAGTGGCACATTTCTGAAAAATTAACCACTTTGTCGAATTTTGTTATTATTGTGGTTTAATTATTTTATTTTTGATTTTTTGAAACAAAATTTTATAAATATTATCAAATATCTTAGTGGAATTTTGGATAAGCATTTTTAAGTAGGTATACATTGGTTTTACTTCTTGCTTAACAATAAAAATAACTATTTTTACTTGATATTGGAGTAACATTTATTTAACTTACAAAAAGAAACTGGTGAGAGTAGGTACTTACGTCAGCGCGTAAGAAGTTATACTTCTTTGGCCTAACTAAATTAATTATAACCATATATTATGTTGTATATAGCTAGACAAGTGGTTTCCCAACTATAGGTATGTTACTGCATCTCCCCACTGTACACCTACTTCCCGATTTACACGGTAGATAAATTCCGCTTAAAGCAGGGTAAATTCAATTCATAATTTTTGTAAGAAAAACCATGTAAATGAAAAACAAAAAAAAAGCATATGAATAATTTTAATCGTTTCCTCTCATTCGCACTGACCAGATCGCCGTATCTTTTCGCTGCCTTCCACTCATTGCTATGGTAAAAATGTTTTTTAAACATATAATCGATATTTACTAAACTAAATTTAAATTTATGATTTGCAAGAGCGAAAGATAGTGTAGAGAAATCCGATGAATGCGGGGTATGTGCACACTCAGTTTAAAGCACAATTTACAATATTTTAAGCCAATAAATTAACAAAAAAATCAGTTGAATAATTTTAATGGTTCCCTCTCACTCGCATTGACGAGATTATCATATCTTTTCGCTCCCTTCCACTCATTGCTATAGTAAATATGACTTTCAAACATAAAATCGATATTTACTAAACTAAATTTAAATTTATGATTTGAAAGAGCGAAATATAAAGTAGACAAATTCAATGAATGCAGAATATATGTGCACGTTCGAGAAAAATATACACTTTTTGCTTAAATGGGTTTTATTTGGGTACATTACTTTTTTTATTTTAAATCCAAAAAATTGAAAAATCAATGTAAACAAATTCAATAAATACAAGGATGTGCACATTCGACCGAGAAACGGCACATTTCGAGCGACGGAAGCAAATGAAGCGCGACGCGGAGCGGCGTGCTTTATTTTCCCGAGATCGGGATGTGCACATTTCACATTTCACAATAATTAATTTACTTTCTTAACGACTAACTTCATACTGTCGAATTTTTGTAAACTGTGCGCGCGTAACTTCCATTGCCTGCTAAAATTTATTCTCAAATCGCCAAAAATAGTATATCTTCAAAAACTAAACTAAAGGAAAAGATTAAAGAGCAAAAAAATTTCCGAAATTTTTTGGTGATTTTTGACAGACTGTATTTCAGTGAAAAATTGTCGTATATGAAAACTGATCTGAAAACTAGAATCTTGGAGCTATAAAATGCTTTTTATAATTTTCGATCCATTCTTTTCACTCTTTTCACTGAAATACAGTCTGTCAAAAATCACCAAAAAATTTAGGAAATGTTTTTGACCCTTTAAATGTTTCTTTTAATGTATATTGTTAAACCAAAAAAATCTATTCTTTTAATGTACTTTTCAATATTCCGTCATCTCAATTTGTGCAAGTTTATTTTGAATTATCTTATATATCATAAAACGGCCCCCTATTATATTGATACGAATCAAAAATATGAATATAGTAATATCTGACAAGGGACCCTTTTTAGTGGTCCGTGGCATTACGCAACGAGACCTACACCATTCGATAGGGCATCAAAAACTACTCTAGAAACCGTTTTCAAATTTTGCGAAATGATTCGGGTTACTACAAGACAAGCCCCAAAAGTTTGTGTTAATCTGTCAAAACTGGTGTCCGCTTTTGTACATTGCGAATTGCACTTTACATAATATGATCCGATGGTCGAATGGAGAAGCATTCGCTCTCGAACTTTTTGCATTTTGTCGCCCCGGGTTCGAATCTTCTAGGGAGCAAAGCGATGTTTGCAATTTTTTTAAAGGAGAATTGTTTATTGTCGTTTTTTACAAGGATTGGACGTATTTTTTTCAAAAAATATATATATATACAGCAAAAAATCTCCGGAAAATATGTAAACTTTTAAAATTATTTTTAAAAATCTATTAATGTACATACCAATAAGTTAACAGGGTTGTATTACCAATAAGTACAAATACTGCCAAAATGATTTGCAGTGTGTGGACGAAGTGCTTTTTTATTCTATTATTGTTGTGATTAATTCAGTTTTGTAAAAACAGTCTTTTTAAAGACTGCTTTGACCAGTGTTTTTTAAGAACAACGGTATGTTTATTATGTGTACCTTTTGTTCATACAATGCTCTAAATCTGATTGCTTGTATATTTTACCACTAGGATTTTTTTAATTTAGTTTACATATTTTCCGGGGATTGTGCGGCTTATAGATCTATTTTTGGTCTAAAAAGTCCAATTATTGTATAATCAACAATAAACAATTCTCCTTCAAAAATTGCAAACATCGCTTTGCTCTAGAGGATTCGAACCCGAGCGACAAATGCAAAAATTTCGAGAGCGAATGCTTCTCCATTCGACCATCGGATCATATTATGTAAAGTGCAATTCGCAATGTACAAAAGCAGACACCAGTTTTGACAGATTAACACAAACTTTTGGGGCTTGTCTTGTAGTAACCCGAATCATTTCGCAAAATTTGAAAACGGTTTCTAGAGTAGTTTTTGATGCCCTATCGAATGGTGTAGGTCTCGTTGCGTAATGCCACGGACCACTAAAAAGGGTCCCTTGTGAGACGGCTGCAGTGGTGCTTAATTCAGGGTAGTAATTGCGTGGGTGCAACGGCTGCCAGATAAAGAGATTGGGCTCTCTCTTCTCATTTACGTCTGCTCAGACACTACCACTTTATGATACATCCAAAGTTTCACAGTGTGAACAACTAACGCTGGAGAGAAATCTGCTTTGGGTATTGTGGTTATTCTGTGAATGCAGACAAAACAAATAACACACCTAGGCGATATAAGAATTTTTTAGTTACTGTAAAAATTTTCACATTAAACTAATTTAAAAGTTTGCAAAACGCATTAAGCTCTGTAAAATGCATTAAAAGGAATACAATAAAAAACACTAAAATTATATTACAAGTCTGATAGCAGACACAAATTTTTTTCGATTCAGTTGTAAAAATTGATTGAGAACGTAAATAAAATAATAAAAATGAGCCATTTCAAGGATGAAAATCTGAGAAAAACCCGTCACACTCCAAAGGTATAAAGCGCAGAGATGGGAAACCCTCATGGATGAGACACACACGCGGTTACATAGCTAAGGGCAAATCTAGAAGCATAATCACATCTGATGAAGTCTATTCAGCAACACAAGAAGGGTCGCGAGGGAACGTAACCAAGATCTGTGCAAACCGCGGCACACAAGCAGCAGAAACCACGGAAGCAGCAGGAGGCAGAGGTGGCGCACTAACGAAGCCAGAGGTCAGAAGGCTACCGCCTGTTTGCCCGCGCTAATAGCCAATTCATGGCCTCATCGCTACACTGCCGCCAATTAGCTTTCGGTTTATTTACTCTCAGAGAGCCACTGTCAAACCTAACACTAGACTAGCAATTGGTAATAAGATGCCTCAGCTATTCCTAAGACAGAGTTTATGAGTAAATCGAAGTAATTATATGGCTCTGTCACCTTCCTGCACCGATAACCATTTAGAGAAAATTATATTTATAATGTAGGTAAATATAAGAAAAAAACAACTTTTTCAAAGAATAAAACTTTTATGACTATTTAAATTGTAAAGTACAGTAAAACCTCGATTATCGGGACCTCAGTTATACGGATTCGCGATTATCCGGATTGTCTTTACGAAAATTAAACCTCGGTATTTCTTACAAAATATTTTATTATTTTATTTTGTATTTCGCACTAAACAGTGTTTTTTTGCTTTGTTGATTTTAAGATAATGTGCGACTGTTTTATTTAGTGTTTAATATTTGTTAAGTTTTTTGTAAACATATACAGTAGCGCCCAAAAGTGAGTGCCGAAACCGTTTTTCACGCATAACTTTTTGCAATCTCGGCCAATTTACTTCAAATTTCAGTATATTGTACAGTTTGATGTTGGAAAATATTATTAATAGTTAACTGTTGCGCAGATACGGTATTTTAGGTTATGTTCCATTTCTAAAGCAATAGTCATTTTTTACATATTCCGCGCCGTCACATTATTGGTTTTTTCTTGAATATTTGGGTTATTTTTTTTGTGTTCAGTAACAATTGACCAAGTTTTAACAATGCCAAGGGTTGAAACTTCTCCAGCCATTCGGAAAGCAATTATAGATATGAAAAACTCTGGCATGAAGGCAGCTGCCATTTCACGGATTCTAAAGATGCCAGCTCGTACTGTCTCAAGAATTATTCAAAGGTTTGATCAGAGAAATTCTGTTGAGAATGATAAAAGAACTGGTAGACCACGTGTTACTTCTTCCCGGCTTGATACACACATTGTTCGTCGCTCCAAAGCGGATCCGACTCTCTCAGCTGTGGATCTGGCAGCAGAATTCAATCAAAGTGAAGGTCTAAATATTAGTCGAATGACAGTTTCCCGAAGATTGAGTGATGCTGGTTTGAATGGCAGACGTCCAGCTAAAAAACCTTTCATCAAACTCAAGAATCGAAAGGATCGCGTGGATTTTGCAAAGCGGCACTTGCATTGAACAGCAGCCGAGTGGAGTCAAGTACTTTTCACAGATGAATCTAAGTTCAATCTATTTGGAAGCGACGGAATACAATACATAAGACGTCCTCCTGGAGAAAGATACAATTCAAAATACATAAAACCGACAGTAAAACATGGAGGTGGATCAGTTATGGTTTATGGAGCCTTCCCTCGTAATGACATGGGCCCCATCATTAAAATTAACGGAATAATGACTGGCCAAAGTTACAAAGATATGCTGACTAATGTCGTCTTACCATGGGCCCATACAAATATGCCTCCTAGATGGATTCTACAACAGGATAACGATCCTAAGCACACCTCCTCGATTGTCAAGACTTCATTGCAGCAGCAACAAATCAGGATTCTTCAGTGGCCCAGTCAATCTCCCGACCTCAACCCGATAGAACACTTGTGGAAAGAGCTGGCAAGACGTTGTCGAAACAAAAACATTAAGAATAAAGATGAAAAATTTGCCGAATTGGACAAGGAATGGAATGCAATGCCTGATTCAGTCTTTGAAAATCTTATTGATTCAATGCCATCTCGCTGTCAGGCAGTTATAAAATCTCGTGGTTTCCCAACTAAGTATTAGGCATTTTTATGATTATAAAATTGTTTTAGTGTATTGTTATACAGTTATTTTTCATTAAATCGTTCTTAGTGTTCTGTTCTGAAAAATGCGTTTTTTACACAAATAAGTCTGAGCTCGTTTAACTTCCGTAAATTTTTGTTTATCACGTTTTAAACATAATAATTCTTTTCTCATACAAAACTGTATAACATACTCAAAAATGAAGTAAAATGGCCCATATTTTAAAAAGTTCTTCTCGAAAAATCTTTTAGGCACTCACTTTTGGGCGCTACTGTACCTAACAATTTGACCAATTTTAAAATTGTTAAAA